>CM052453.1:8995450-9041862 GCA_028533085.1 Varecia variegata
AAAAAAAAAAAAAAAAAAAAAAAAAAAAAAAAAAAAAAAAAAAAAAAAAAAAAAAAAAAAAAAAAAAAAAAAAAAAAAGAGAACCAAAAGGAGCAAAGAAATGCCAGGAAATGGAGCATGGAACAGCTGTTTGAAACGGGCCAGCAGGCTGTCTCTCAAACTTTTCCCCCAGGAACCCTGAAAGCCAAAGGAGAATAACTATCCACGAGAAGCTGGGGGCAAAGTCCTAGGAGGGGAATAAGGAACAAGCCATTTTCTTTGATGTCCTTACGTTTTACCTTAAAAGTATATGCAAATGTTAAACTATACTCTCCTTGTTTCTGTGTTTGATTTTAAAACAATTATCTACCCACCAAGATGTGCAGCTTCCTACAGACCCTGAACAACACAGGGTACCCAGAGTGACACACCTGCCTGTTGGAAAAGCACAGGCCGTGGAAGGTGACCGGCCCATCACGGAGGCGAGGCTGGCGCCCTAAGTCAGGCCTGTACGTGTCGCCAGCTACACTTCCTAGGAATACACTTACAGTGTCCGTGATTCAAGAGACAAAACCAAGGTGATAAATGCCTTAGAAATCGTGTGACAAGTGTCTCAGGCGTGAAGGAGGGGAAGTGATCGTTCTAAGCTGTAAGGACTCCAGCTGGCTTCATGAAGATGGTGACACTCGAGGAGGTCAGTAAAGGATGCCAGTGTCCCACACGCACTTTAGGAGGACAAAAGAGAGAACAGCAGCCAACAAGGCTGAGGGCAGAGAAAGACGAAGAGGGCAGTGGCGAGGAAGCTAACTCAGCTGGAGTTAAGGTGAACGGGGCAAAGTCAAAAACAAAAGGACCTCGATGCTCTGACTTCATCCTAAAAGTGACAGGAAATCAACGAAGGTTTTCATGAGTCTGATGTGACACAATTAGAACCACCCAACTAATTCAAAGAGTTTGTCTACCTACCTCTCCCCCAAATGTTCTTACAGCACGGAAAACAAAGTTTTATTTTACAGTAAGCACAGCACGGGGGCCCTGGGTAACAGCATCTATCACTATGTGACTAGGTCTGAAACCACCACTTCACGTAATGTTCTAGAATAATCAAGTTAAAATCCCAAATACACGGAGGTCTTATAAATCAACAAAGAAGATAACAAATACTAATAATGGAAAAACAGGCAAAGGACACAAACATGTAATTGACAAGAGAAAGAAATGATCAATAAATATTTTAACTCTCTTATCTCCCTAATAATTAAGGTAATGAAAAGTAATATTATTTCATATTAGATTTTTAAAACCCATTTTTGGTGAAGGTATGCAGTTACAGCCACACTCATATGCTGTTGGTGGAGATATAATTTGGCAAAACCTTCTGGAGTAGAATTTGATAATTCCACTTACGGAAATTTATCCTACAGAAATATTCCAACAAGTACCTGTGCATATTCCCTGCGGCATCGTTTTACTGAGGAAACAGTGGAAACAATGCAAACATTTATCAGCGGAGCATTGGATGAATTATGGCGTATCAGCAGGATGAAGTTATGGTATATCATTTCTTATCTGTAAAGAGTGAAATAGACCCTCACATATTTGGAAGTGTGTGCAAGACAAACCATGACTCAGGAAGGTTGAGATCATGATTATCTCATTCACTACCGATAAGCAGGGCCTAAGTCTGCCTAGTTCAAACTAGGCACTCAATGGGAGTAAAATAAACAAAGATTCAGTTAAGTGAAAAAAGTTGCAACATATCATACAGCGTAATTCCATTTTCTTCTTTTGTAACACACACACACACACACACATTGCACACATGCCTCTACTGTTAACAGTGGGTCGTCACTGGAGAGTGTGACTGGGACAGGATCTTTTGCTTTTTACTTTATATCTTGTTTTCAACTTAAATTTTAACTTTAAGAATGGTTTTGAAATGCATATGTATTACTTTTTTGAAGGAAAAATAATCTAGAAGACTTATTGACACTCTTTTCCCTGTGGTATTCTAAAGCCAAGTATAAGGCAACTGGTAGTGGCAGCTCTGAACATAAAAACATCTTGATGAAGTTGGGCAGGGATAACCAACAGGCAGCCAGAGACGGCAGCAAAAGAAAGTCAGGAAAGGAGGTGCTGGGGTATGGCATGGTTTGCAACCCCTGCAATATTTGCCTGAGTTCACTTTCTCTTGAAATGCATTACAAGCCATGAATTTTTTTAAAACGGAATATGGATATCTGTAGGGGAAAGAGTTAAAGCTACCACTTATGGCCCTCTGGCAAGCACTCTGCCTAGGTTTAATCCTGGGAACAAGCTGAGCGGTTCTCAGGAGGAAACCGAGACTGTGAGGTTAGAGATCTGCACAGGATGTATCCGGCTCCTGGGTCCATGCGCTTCACTGCTCTACTAACCTGCTCAAGGAACGAGCTGAATGGCAGAGGGGACTCCCCTCGGGAGACAACCAAGCTGGTGTCCAGGGAGCTGTCACCACATGACACGGGTGCTGTTGGGACTAGCCAGCACCTTACCACCTAGGTATGTTAGCACACGTGGTAGGAACAAGGAAATCACTGGACCAAACCTCTGAACGGATCCCGACTTAGCTGCCCCAGATGAAGAAGAATGAGGCTCAGCTATTTCTTTTTAAATTGGAAACTTGTACTCGGGAGGCTGAGGCAGGAGGATCGCTTGAGCCCAGGAGTTCAAGGCTACAGTGAGCTAGGATCATGCCTGTGAATAGCCACTACACTCCAGCCTGGGCAACACAAGGCTCTGTCTCTTAAAGAAAAAAAACAGTTTGGAAATGTGGCTTACCTCAATCCTGCTAGTTCTATAAAAGCCCAAGATTAAAACTTCAGACAAGTGGAATAAGAATTTATGTGTGTTCATGATTCTACGAAACATATAACTGGAGTCCTCAAAGGCTGACAATACACAGAGGAAAAGTATAACAAGATTGTAGATTAAGAGCTACTTCTGAATTCCTACAGTAATATAACCAAAATCTTGCCTTCATTCAGCAAGAGATAAAATGTGCATAATTTACTTTTTGGAAAGAGATACCCTTCTCAATATAATTTGAAATGCTGATCTTCTGTTCTACTGTACAGAAAATTTCTAACAGAGTCCTGATACAGACATGCAAATCTCCCCCCTTCCTGAGATGTTAATTTACATATCTACATCATGGATCAGGTAAGTAAGAACATGATTAAGTACTGGCTGTATTACATTTTCTCAGTCATTTAAATTTTTAAAATATTATGAGTTAACATACTATCATTTTTAATGTAAATAATATTAATAACAATGAAAAATGGATCACATTTGCAATGCCTTTTTCTTCCAAGGAGCTCAAGGAACTTGGATAACTTTGGGCCCAACTGCACCTGGAGAGTGGCATCCTTCCCTGAGTGAGGCTAGTGGGACTTCTCTAGGGCTAAGACAACAGTAGCTTAAATCAGTGGCTTCCGAACTTTTCTGACCATTACTCACAAGAAGATATACATTTTCCATGATGACCCAGAACACACACTCAGATATGTATACCATGCATGTGACTGCAACAGAAGTCTCACAAATTTATCTCTCCTGCATGCAGTGCACTCTGATATTTTCTATTTCTTTCTTCTTCTTCTTATTGCTCTTGTTATAGTTAATACTGATGACAGTCCACCAAACTGCTATCATGACCCACTTATAAGTCACAACCACCGGTGTGCAAAACACTACCTTCAATGCCCATGTTTTTTTGGGACACTGGCCTAGGCAGTCTTCTAGCCCTCTGCACTCTTTTCTAGACCCACCAATCTCTCTCCCGGCTCTAGTGACCATCTGCATGCAAGGACTCCAGCCCAGATCCCACTTTGGGGCTCCAGACCTATATATCCAATTGCCTACTGGACAGCCTCATGTGCATAGCTCAAAAGCAACTTTAAAATCAAGTCAAAAAATCTGTTTTATTGCAACCATCCTAAGCCTCAGTAAATGGCACCAGCTCAGCTATTTGAGCCAGAGACCTGGGAGTTACCCCACAGCCCATCAATCACCAAATCCTGCTTCTCCTAACTTCTAAATTACTCCAGAATCCATCCCCTTCTCGCCACCACCACCCCGGTCCCGTTATCACTCGATGGGGCTACTGCCAAAAAGCCGTCGGTCTTGTTCCCCTCCAATCTATATTCCACTCTGAAGCTAGAGTGATCTTCCAAGACTGCAAATCTAATTCCATCACATACCTCTGTGGAATGCCAATACCCTTAGGATAGAGCCCGGCTCCCCGGCAGGGCTCAGAGGCCTCCACATTTGGCCTCCTGCCCAGCTCTCCCTGTTCCTCTATGGTGCTGGCTCTCATCTGGCCGCACGTTACAATCGTCTGGGCAGCTTTTAAAAATGCCAGCGCCCAGGCCTCCCTTCAGAGCAATTCCAGCAGAAGCTAAGCAGCTTCAGCCTTTACGAAGGTATCCCGCTTCCTCAGGAGTGTGCTCACCTGCTGGTCCCCTCTGTGTCCCCACCAGCCCTACCCTTCAGGTCTCAGCTTCAAGGGCTTTTTCTCAAGGGTCATATTCTTATCCTTAATCCTCTAGACCCAGGAGGCCCCTCTGTTCTATGTTCCCGTAGAATTCTTAATTTATTTCCCTTATCACAACCTAGTGGGTTCTAAAACCTCCTAGCCTGGCACTAGAGGCCACTCAACAAATATCTACAAAATGAATATAAAAATAAATTCTAGTGACCGATATCATGGGAAGGTACAGCTGAGGAAAGCTGAAGACAAAATACCACCACTGATGTGCAAGAGATAAACCCCCATCTGCAGCATCTGTGAAAGAATTTCTCCTTTCGGGGTGGGGCTGGGGGCGAGCAGAGGCCACGTGGTGCCTAAATTCAACCCTGTCTTCCTGCGAACGCTTTCCCAAGGAACATGTCTCGTCTTCAGCTTCTTCCCAGTTCATCAAAGACACAGACGGCACTTCAGTCCCCCCACCTGACAAACGAGAGGACTAAGCTCCTTGCCCAGAACGACCAAAGTAAACCCAGGGAAGCAGGGTCGGCTCTGGGCCACACAGCTCCACGGAGCCCCGGCACCAGGCTCTCCCTCCCAGGGTAAAGAGAGGAACACTGAACTTGCAGAGAAATGCGAAAGCTAACATTCCCGCAGCAGCTCCTCACCGTATTTCATGCCGTGCATATTAAGGTACCCATTACAGCCTTGCTGGTAATCGAAAAAATTATATATGTGCAGTGAGAATGAGTTAATGTTAACAGAGGAACTTTAACTTTTGCATCTCCTGACTTTTTACTTTTAAGTTGTACCTTAACCTTGCATTTGTGTGGGGTTCTTTTCATTTTACATGTAGGTGTGAAGTCATATTTGAGATATAATTCCATTAAACACACAAGCAACTTCATAGTCTATTATGTTGCATCCACTTTTTCTGTAAAAATAAATTGTTAAGGATATTATTCCTGGAACAGAATAAATTCTTGGAATTACTGAGTAACTTATGTACCGTACCACTGTTCCAAGAACACATTACTTATTTTATCATGACAAAGTAAAGTTATTAATCTTCTGGCTTCCATCTCAACAATGAGAAATGCTGGGAGGCACACAGACACCTGCATTGCATTTCAGTTCAGCTTTATATCATCCATAAACATCTCTGTTTTGGACACCTCGTCCAAACAAATGCTTGCAGAATACTCCATGTAGCATTCAATTTTATGAAACTATAAAAGTTCCTTGCTGTTAATTACAGAGACAAATGTCTCATCGCACATTTGGTTACCAGATAGCATAATTAGTTTTCTCCATTAACCTTTCAGATATAAAATTTGATTTCAAGTAAAAAGACGTTGTAAAACCCCATGGAATCCAAATAACACAGTATATTTGTACATGTTTGAAAAAAGAATGCAATACCTAAGAAAACAATTTTATGGATTTTCATTTACAAGGGTATTGACTGTCTGGAATAAATGAAAGAGAATTTGTCTAAACTTTGTAATGACTTTAAAATATATAATCAAATATGCATGTAATGGGCTGTCCTTTGTCCGGAAGGAGGCACAGGAGCCTGACCATGAATGGAATGTGCCCTTTGATCCCTCCCTCTGGGCTGTGGTCACGCGGCTGCGCTGGTTCAGCACGGCCCCTCATCTGCCCCTCCACGCCGGCATCTGCGGCAAGGAAGGTGTGTTCAGTTGATGGCAACAGAATAGTTTTTTTCTGTTCAAAGCTAAATTGTCCATAAGATAAACGATCCCACAACTATGGCCTGCTAAGGGCCATGCTGTAGCTCACATATGTAGGGGGGTTTTGGCTGTCACAATGTCTAGATGGGGTGCTATTGACATGGATGTATATTCATGCTACCAACATTTTGAGGGTGGTGTGGCATGGGAAAATTCTGGACAGGGAAACTATCTCAACTCAACAAACTCCCATTCAGATCAGCTGATAACTGGCAGCAAATTACATTTAAACATGCTTTAACATAGTACTGATTCATTTATGCAGAAACAGTTATCAAGAGTCTACTCTGTGCCAAGCACTGTATACTAGGACTACAGTACACAGTTGAAACCAAAGTCTTGCCCTGAAGGAATTCAAGCGAAGGCTGGAAGGATAAATAGAGGATCATGGAGACGAGAGTGGCAGAGGTCACTCTAGGCAGGGACCGCGGAGATATGCCAGGGCCACCATGCTCCAATACTCCAGGGCAAGTCTGCGAGGCCCTGGGGGGTGGAGGCTGGCGGTGCCACAGTGCATCCTGCCTCACGGTTAGACTTTAAAAAACCTAATAAAGTAGAAAACATGTGTAATAAAAACAAACATTCCACCGTTAGTACTGACGTATTTCACTCCTGACATGTGAGGTCCAGTTAGCTACGGAGAAGGATGTATACGTTTTCACCAGCTGAGCCAGGGCAG
Organism: Varecia variegata; assembly: GCA_028533085.1. Taxonomy (NCBI): domain Eukaryota; kingdom Metazoa; phylum Chordata; class Mammalia; order Primates; family Lemuridae; genus Varecia; species Varecia variegata. The sequence continues at coordinate 9,002,370 of CM052453.1, forward strand.
GAGCTTAGAGCTAAAAGAGCTGGATAGTAAAGTTTCAGGTTAGCTGACTTCCTCACTATACATTAGATTTAAAATCGGACTCCTCTTTCCTTCATTCCTTGAGCATTTATTGATGTCTGCTATGTGACAGCACAGTGCTGGGCAGTAGAACACAGGGAGCACCCTCAGGGAGTTGACGGCCCACTGGGAGAGACATATTAATACAAGGAAACTAGTAAAAACGCCTCTGCCTTGCTGGAGGTGTGCACAGCACGCTGGGGAAGGGGAGGGACAGGGGGATCAGGGAAGACCACCTGGAGGAAGCACACTAGCTTGGAGTCTCAGGGAGGAGAGAGTCAGGCCAGGAGGGAGGACGGGGCAGGTGCGGAGCTCCAGGCGGAGGGTGGTAGGCACAGGCACCGAGGAAGCAGGGCTGGTGCAGGAGTGAGAGTAGTCGGGGGAGGCTGTGCATGGGAGGCAAGAAGGGAGGTGTCAGGAACAAGCCGGGGAAGCAGGCAGGTGGCAGGTCATGCAGGGCTTTGGCTACCATGAAAAGGAGTGTGGGTCTCCACCCAAAAGCAGCAGACCATAAAGAATTTCGGGCAAGGCACAGCCTAAGTTGTGCACAGTACCCCAAGGCACCCAGGGGCAGCCCCGGGGTCCAGAACCACCGCAGGCTGGGGCTTCGGCTCTTCCTCAGTCTAGCCCCTGCCCCCGTGGATGCATTCCTGTCCGGGTCACTTTCTCTCCAATAATCTGCCACTTATGAGAATAACAGGTTTCCTGTGTCACGTCCTAGGTGTATTTTGAGATGCAAAACACACTGCTCTGAAATCTTTCTTTTATCTTATAGTCATCCATATTATTTTCTTCCAAAAAATCATATGCCATGGAAACCAGACAGGCTAAATTGTCAGCATGTCTCCTGAGATTCTGCCCTGCATGGAGATTTCTTTTTTCTTTTCATTGTTTTTAATGATCTGGTTATGATCAGTGTAGGAAAAGTAGAATATTACAATATGTCACACTTTTCACTAACAGGGCAGTTGCTGAACCACGCTGAGCCCTCCTGAGCAACAGAAAGAGGCAGCTTTTCCTCCAGACAGATGCTGCCCCCACATGGGCCTTGGTGAGCAGGCTGCAGGCCGGACCTCAGCCCCCTCCCCCACACCGGCCACCCCTGGGCAGGCACAACTGGGGCGGCCATGTGCAGGGGCCCTGCTGCTTCAGAAACATGGCAGGTGCTAGGTTTGTTGTTGGTGTTGTTTAATACATGGCTTTATGTTCTTAAATTAAGGTAGAAAAACCTGCTTCGTGTGGCATCTGAGAAGTAGACAGTATCAACATCGGTTTACAGACAGGTCAATACTGTCTGAAGGACCTTTACAAGGTGGTACCAGCGTTATAGCAGAATAAGGAACAAGCAGAACACACGTGATTTTTCAATTTTGGTTTTCAACATGTCACTGGCTTTCATATGTGACTTCTCCTTTTTGGTCTTTTCTAGATTTGAAAAAGAAGCTGTATCTCACAAATCAATACCAAAAATCCCAAACTTAAACTAATTAGTATATTACAAAAGCTTCCTTAAGTGACATATATTTTAGTTTGGCTCACTAAAAGTCTCTAACATCTCAATATGGTAGTATATTCTATGATAAACCCTCAGAGTCCTATACAACAACGTCCCATATGTTCATGTATTTAAATAACAGATATTTAAGTACCTATCAGCTAAGTACCCATCCTGGATGAAGCACTATGCTAGGTGCTCCAAAGAATCCAAAAAAGAATTCAGGCCACACTTGCCCTCTAGGATCTGACAATTTACATTAGGAGTGATGCAAATAAACAACCACAACTCAGTGTGGTAACTGCTAGGGTTGGGGGAGGATCTGCAGGCTGACTCAGAGCATGATAAAACCACACACAAAAATAAGTATTAATAAATATCAGGCAGCACGTGGTAGGTGCCAGAAAAGAGTAATGTTACTACCGAGCACTCAAGTGTTTGGAAGAAAAGGTAACTTCTAATTTGGAAAGGGAAGGGAGGAGGGGATAATAAAAACAAGAATACAGTGTTTCCCAGTTTGAAAGGGTGTTTAACCACATACGATTTCCTATATGCTGCAGGAAACCTGATGAGGTGGTTAGAGCCAACATTGTTATTCTACTATAGAAAATAAGGAAAACCCCTCCAGAGTTTTAGCCAAGGTGTTATAGCTCCAGCCCGAGACTCAAAGCAAGATTTTCTTACTTTAAATCTGACGCCTCTTCACTAAGCTATACACACGGAAAAGGCTTACAGGCTGCGGTAATATTTGAATTGGGCTTTAAAAACCAGTAGGAGAGACAGGACTTTACCAGGAGGAGTATGGACAGGGGGCGAGATGCAGTGGGAGACTGGCACGGTGAAAGGGCAGACAGGAGAACGAGGGATGATGGGACAGTCTGCCACAGGCACGTGTCTTCGGGGAGGGCGAGAGGGAGCCGAGGCTGCAAAGCCAGCCCAGAAACAGTGAACGGAAGGAGGAGCAGATGGGCCTCACTCCCTCCGAGGTGGTGCGGCAAAGCCGTGGCCAGACTGTGGCCAAATCCAGGACCTTGTCCACTGGCTCTGCGACCTCAGGCAAACGAACATTTCTAAAGGCTCATTTTTTCTCATCTAAAAGTAGAAAACCTTCTCAGAGCTGGTGTGAGGTTAGACGACATAACGTACAGCAAGTGCTCGGCACGCAGGAGCCGGTAACAGAACTTAGCCCCTTTCTCCCCACCGTGGGTTCCAGGCTTTCCTGGGTCAAAGCTCCTGTCCACCCGTTTCCTTCTCCCCGGGTGCCCCCTTCACACCTGGATGTCCTGCTTTGCTGGTTCAAGGGACGGAGGTTACATGAAAGTCCCAGACAGGCAGATACAGATTTGGGAGGGTCGACTCGAGTATCCTCGAGAAGGCAGCTGAGGTCTCTGGGCAGGGGAGAGGAAGAGGAGGTGCATATTAAGACCAGCCCACGTGGTCAGACTGGCAGGCGTGAGGCCAGGGCTTGAGGCAGCTCTGACACAGTGAAGAGCTCAGAACTGATGTCAGAAGACCTGACTTGAAAGTTGCGATCAACTACTGATCAGGGTGTGGCCGTGGGCAAATCACTTTCATCTCTTGAGCTCAGCTTCCCGCTTGTAAAACATGAGACAGATACAACCCCGACCTCCTGGTGTAGCTATAATAGTAACTACACGATGAAAGTACTAACTACAAATGTCTTCTAAACGTTAGGCAACAAGTAGTCCGTAAGAACGACTTAAGTTTGCATCCACAGCTCCTGAAACACATTTCTATGTGCACATACATTTAAAGAAGCCTCAAGAGGCTTTCTAAACTTTGACTTTGCTTGAAATTATTTTTGAAGCCATTTTTCTGGACCCATCATGTAATTGGACATATTTTGGGTGCTGTATGAAACTTCAGAAACCATGTAGACCAGGGGTTTTTAAATAAGGACACCTGCACGTCTGCAGAAGCCCGCAGAGGAATGCGGAGGGCATCTGAGGCACTCTGGGTCTTCTCGACAGTTCTTCAAGCAGCTCTGCTCCCCTCTGACCTGCTGGATACTCTGGGGTTCCGCATGGGAGTACATGTGAACAGAGCATGTCACGTGGCTAAGGGCACGGTTCTGGACACAGGCAGACCCTGGCTCGCATCCTGGCTCTGCCACTGAGTAACTCTATCAACTCCTCAAATGTTCCACCCGCAAAGAGGGGATAACAACACCTTTCTTGGGACAATTAATGGGATAACATGTACAAAGTCCTTGCATAGTGCCTGGCACACAGCAAGCTCTGGGTAAGTGACACCTACTATTACTGGCCACATTCCTAGCCCTAAGAGACACTCCTAGTTTTCTGTCCCCTTTACTCCACCACCAAAAAAGGGGAGAACTTCTGTGAAAGAGGACAGGGACACAAGGACACAGCGTGGCTGGGGGCTGAGGGTGGAGCTCCTGGGAGGAGGAACAGAGGTGAAGCATGTCTTTCTGAACAATGGGATTTTGGGGTTCTTCCTTTTCCTCTCTCTTGCCTTCTTGGTCCTTCATTTTATCTGAGGGTGCATCTCACTCTTGGAACTCCTGCCACAGCTATGGCAACATGTCAGAGCCTCCTTCCTTTTGGGAGGAGGGGCCCAGCTCCCCAGCCCCTTGAGACAAAATAAGAGCTTGGGTGGGACCCAGGCACTTGACTCTAGGTGAAGACCCCCCACCCCCTATTTTACACACAGACCTGCCCATTTCTCCAGGGAGGAGAAGCACATTGTGGTTGGGGGCTGATGCCCTAACTTGTAAAAGTGTCAGTCCTCTTTGGGGAGACTCTGGGGGCCCTAGTGGGGGCAGCTGCCATCAAGAAAGCCACTGAAAAGAGATTCAAAAATTCAGAGATCTCCACCCTGCTCAACTGGCAGGGCTACCACACAGTGCGCTTCGTCTCCTAAAAGTTGTCTAACTGAGCTGAATATTGAAAAGAGTCACTAGAACACGGCTTGGCACGTACGTAATTGGAACGCGATAAATATGTGTTGAATGAATAAATGAATGAGTCTGAACACCTGAAAAATAAACATGTTTCGAATGTACATACTATGATAGAAAATCTAAACCCAAATTCAATACACAAAAAAGACTCCATTTAATATATGTATTAATTAACTATTGTTATGAATAAATTGTCTCATTACAATACTCTCTAAAAGCACCCTGCCATCAGCTAAGGTCTCCTCGATGTGCCTTGACTAAGCCTGGCTCAACACGGCACAGGAGAAAGATCTGTGACAGGTGACCTGGGTTCACTCCAGCTTCTGCTATTCACGAGCAAGGCACTTAACTCAGAGCTTTGGTACTTATTATCATGGGAATAATAATGTGTGCTCTACCTACCTCACAGGTATACTGGAAGAATCCTAAGAAAACAGCTGTGAAAGCACTTTCTAAACTATAAAGTGCAACACTCAAAGTCTCATTATAATATTTATTGTTCTGCCCGGGGTTCACTCACTCTTCCCACCTAGAATCTTCTCCAACTCCCCTCTGTCTTTGCAAATCTTTCCCATAGTTCAAGGTCTGGAGGCTTCACAGAGCTATCCACTCTCCTTTTCCAACTCTGCATCTGCTGTTGCCCTGATCATTCACATCTGTCATTTAATTACTGTTCACACAGAGAGGCAATACAGTGGGGTGTTCAAAGTCGGGCAGAACGGCATTAAAACCCCACCTGTGTGGCACTTGCTACTTGGGAGACCAGGTTACCTTAACGTCTCTAGCCTCATCTACAAAATGGGGATGATAATAGTTCATACAGATTTGCTTTGAGGATGAAAGTACTCAACTCAGTGCCTTGCACACAGTTAGTGCTCAAACAACTGTAGCTGTTATGACTGCTGATTTTTAAAAAAGTTTTTGTAGAGATGGGGTCTCCCTCTGTTGCTCAGGCTGGTCTCAAACTCCTGGCCTCAAATGATCCTCCCGCCTTGGCCTCCCAAAGTGCTGGGATTACAGGTGTGAGCCACCGTGCCTGGCCCTGATTGCTGAATACTGCTCCCTAACCATTGCCTATCTCCCCAACAACTGGGCTTTTATTCTTGAGAGCAGGGTCCCTGTCCTATCCGTTTCTGTCACTATCCCTGACCTTACTTTCGTTCTAGACAAATGCTGAGTTCACAGTATTTTCTCACAATGACACTCGTTGAATTGATTAAAATGAACTGTTTTCCTCTAAACAGTGCTCAAATTTTTATTGTAGTCCCATCTCGGCCAGCTTCAGAAAGTCAATGTCCACAGGCTAAAGCAACCTCTTTTGACCCCATTATCAAATTAAAAATGTCTGAGGAATTCCCAAAGCACTCAGCCAAGCCACTCACACTACTGCACTGCCCTATCATGTTGGATATGTTACAAGAGTTAACAGCCTAAAAATATTCCAGAAAAATAGATTTGATGTGGGAACCTCCACCAAATTCTGGAATAGTCTCCTTCCCCTTAGGTCATAAACTTTAATCTTACAGATGCAGATAGTATCAACGATAACACATACATTTGAATATAGAAAATCCTATATAACAGCCTCAGGACCATGTGTTAGTACTTCCTTGTAGGTGACAGGTGACAACGTTCTTGTATTTTGAAATGAAACTCCTGGCCTCATAAGCTTCACAAAGGAAGCTTAATAAGTAGTATATTATGTAGTATATATCATAATAAGTAGTATATTATGGATAGATTAGCAATTTACAAAATAAATATCATTTAAATCTATGTTTTGAGAAGAGTAACTATAAATATAACATTGTCAACAAAAAAGTTCTTATTTTCATCAGTAACTATTCCCATTTGTTCTAGAAATCATGTTTGTATAATCACTTTTACCATTTTTTTTAACTGATCTGGAGATCACAAAATAAAAATGTTCTTTGGGAACCTACCATATCGGACTGTACCTAGAATAAGCAAAAGGCTGAGAAATACCCCCCAGCACACTCCTGGGCTGTTCGGTCTTCTGTCTCTTGATGCTCAAGGCTACTTTAACCAACCATTCTGAAAGCGTATCCCAAGCCTGGTCTTTCAGTGGTTTTCTAGTATCTTCTTCCACCTGGAGGAGGAAAAAGGAAAGCCCCAATGCCTGTCACCTTCGAGAGTCCCCATTTCACTGAATCCGGAGCTCCAGCACCCTCCTGTCTTCAGCGTACCCTCTGTCATCCTCAAAGTTCACTGCCTTCAACGCGTCCTCCCCACTTTCCAAGTGCACAGCAGACGGAGGGGAAAGCCTGCCTCGCTGGAGAACTGAATCAAGGACGTGATGTTCCATTTGTATGGCAAGTGTGCCTTTTCCACTAAAGGGCAAATTCTTGATTTCAAATGGCTGTAACGAGTGGTGCTCAGATACAGAATTCCAAATGACCGAGTTCAGAAAACTGAAAATACAGAATTCCAACTGATTAAGCTTAGGAAACTAAAAAGAGTGCAATCCCAGAATATTCTCTTTCTGGGCCACAGCATTTCACTTGATTATTAACCTTTTGGCTTGTAGTTCTCTTAACAGTAAACAGGTGCTGGGAGCAGTGCTTGCCTTGGTAATATTCTCTCCCTTGGTGGAAAGATCCATGAGCCTTCAAGGATTGCTCGTGTAAGAAATGCGGATATTTCCGTCCTGTTTTACCTCTTTGAGTACGTATTTGGTTTCTTCCCAGTCCTTTGCAACCCACCCTTTCTCTCTCTCAAGCAAAACAGAGAGACCCTGGTGAGAGCAGACTATATACCCTCTGCTTTCATGATGTTTTAATTTGAAAAACGACCCACACCGGGTCTGAGCAGCAGTGCTGCTACCTGAAGTTGTTCTGCCTCTCTGTTGTGCAGCACCCGGCCCTCCCCCTACCACCTGGAGTTGCAGAGGTGCCCAGGATGGGCAAGGCTGAAGCCAAATGCCACCATCTACTCTCCACACTGACTTTACCAGTACTCCACTCTTGAAGGCAAAGTTTTCAATGGATTAGGATTTCATTTTTGACTCATCCTTCCTGTACAGTATTTGTACCAACACGACACACGGAAAGGGTGGCAACATCTGTGGCTACCCACCCATCCACCGTGAAACTACGCTTGTCGGAAGGTTTCGGAGACGCTGCTTTGGCTCTGCTGTCCCCGAGGTGAGCTGGGAACCGGGATGGCAAAAGGAAAGCATGGCTATTCCCCCTGCCCCAAAATGTTGGTGTAAAAGGAACACAAAGCCAGAAAAACGAGGAGCTGCTCAATGATAACGAGCACTATCAAGAAGTAGTTAGGCAGACAATCACACTTTTATTTTCCTTACGCTTTTTGACTGTAGATTTAATTTAATTTTGTCATGGCAGGATTAGCAACCAGGCCACAGAGGTGAAGGGACATTATAATAAGACAGCACATTAATCCTCTATCCCACCCAAGGCAGAAGCAAAACCAAACAAATAGCAGCTTCCTGGAAATTGAATTTCTGTTATCCAGATGTCAAAGATGCAATACCCCAATTACACAAACTATTGCCAGTGAAGCATGCCAGCGAATATGCAATGTAAATGGGGTGAGCGGAGCGACAAAACTGCCCAGTCAGCATCTGGCTCTGTGAGTGAGTGATAATTAGCACTGTGTGTAGACACTAATAAACATTTATGTCTGAAATTACAACTTTTAGCAATGTTAATAAGGGATATATTGGCAATCTGTAAAATAAAAGGTCTTGAAAAGAATGTCATACATTAAGCAATGGCAGACATTTCCCGTTCTTGCACAATCTTTTTTTTTTTTTTTGTCCTTTTCCCTAATTGCAAATGGCCACACTGTTTTTGCTAAGAAATTAATTGACATAGGAACCTGCCTAAAAAAATGGGTTGTGTCTCTTTGGCCTCCCCATTAACATCGTTGCTGAATTCTGAGACCTTATATACCTCATGGTGATAATCTGGCATGAGAAAACAACGAAAAATTAGAATTCTGATGACCTCTAGAATGAGCAGTAAAGACTAGAATCTCATTCTATATAGTACATATAATCTATAATTCATAAATTTACTTTTTGGGAACTCCATTATTCACAGAATTTGTAGTCAATAATCTCTAAAACTTTGCTTACCCTGAAGTACACCAACTTGAAGTTACTAGTTTGACTTTAAAAAACTGCCTTGCTTGATCATACAGTTTTCACGGTAAATTGTGCCCACAGATGCCAATTATTCAGCCCTTTTCTTTGAGATGGCAAGTATGTTTGTAGGGAAAAGAAAAATCTTGTCCAATCATAGACTAGAGGAGGTTTCCAAATTTACCTCTGCAACCCATTTTCATGAGCGTATCAATAATATGTTTTAGAGTTAGCCAGCAGTCTAGTTATCTCAGTTTACCCAGAAAAATCTCAGCCTTTGAGCAGTTTAAAGGCAAGCCCACATGAAAAATACTGATTTGTTATTTCCACTATGGTATAATTTGGACAGGAAAGCAAGATTTTCATCTTGCACACAAGTGACTCTTTTGCATTCAGCCACGGCACTTTATTTAATATGCAACAGTTTATTTTCTAAAAATGCACCTGCAGAGCAGAAAGAAGAATCAGAGCCATAATTTTAAAAAAAAGAAAAGGGAAAACTTGCTATGTCAGTCAAAGTTTAAAATACAATAGTCTATAAGCTTCTCTATGGAAGCTACTTGCTTTGACAATTTTCTATTTCTGAAAACTAGGATCACCTAAGTATGAAAATAGAGGTTCCTTCTTAACAGCTATTCCCTTCTTTTGGCCTTAGACCTCACAGGGCAATGTCGACAGAACTACTCTCACTTTTCAGATAAAGTAGTAAGTTCTCTGAGGTCATAAATAAGAAAGCAGCCTACGTTCCTGAATGAATCAGATAGCACCAACATGGCAGTCACCCAGGGAGAGACTTTAAAAGTACAAATAACTGAGTGATCAACATGGACGTGCAAAGAAGTTTACAGAGAAAGAGGGAAGAGCCAAATATCTTGAGTATGTAAAACTATTCCAGGCCTCTTTGATTAAATGGTATCCAAACTAAATTACAGGAAGCAGATAAGCGTAGACCTTCAAAATGTTTAGAATCAAACCATCGTCAGATCACCAAATCCACATCGCAGCTTATTAGCTTAGTTTGAAAAACTCGATTACGTGCAATTGCCCTCTAATTTTCACCCGTTTACATGTGACTTCTGCAGGTTGTTGAAACGGTGTTTTTGTTCTCTACTCTGATGCCAATACTAGAGAAAACGGGAAAAGTGGACAGGTTCTGTGGTTTGGCTTTGACCTCAAGTTGACTCACAGATGACATTTAAACAGAGTGGGTCTAAACTCAGTATTAGGACTTGTGACACCACCATGAAAAAAAGTCACCTGCCCCTAACTTAAAGTGACACAATGCATTTTGACATATTTGCACGACTGCTCTTATTACCTTGAGTTCTCATTTTTTAAAAAGTCAAATCCGGAAGATACAGAACAAGCAACTGAACACAGACAAGACCGTATTCAACTTTCCCCTCCCCTGGCAAAATAAAAGCCCAAAGAGTGTGGCGTACACCTGTTAAATCGTCAGGAACTAGCTGGATTTTTTTTTTCAAAAAATGGTACTTATCTGACTGCTGTGTGATCTAGCCTCAAATACCTTTCTAACCCAAACCAGCCAGCTAGAAAAGATGTTGGATGTCAACAATCCTGCTTTGAGCTTGGACACCTAATGAGCTTCTTTCTCCTTCTTAAAAAGAACAACAACGATTATCTCTTTCTCCCTTCTCTTCGGGGGGGAAAAAAAAACCCAAAACAAAAACAACAAATCATTGGTGCGATGGTCCACGCTCGGCCTGACGGCCAGGCGGTGCGCGGCCACCCCAGCCCGGCCCGGTGGCACCCCAAGGAGGGCTCGGGCCCCCCACTGTCATTGTTTGCTAATTTCCTGAGGTGCCCTCCGACTTGTTTACATTAAATAACAGCCTGCCTCCCCCCGCACAACTTTCCCCGCGCCCGGCGTGCGCGGCCGCGGGCCTCCCCGCCCGGGAACACCGGGGGTCCGGGAGGGCGCGCCCCCCGGCGTGGCCCCCCACGGCCGGCCGGGGCGCGGGGCCGAGGGCGCGGCGCCCGGTCCTTCCTCCCGCCGCCCCCGCCGGCCGCTTACCTCGGCTCACCAGTTTGAAGCTCTGGGATTTCCTGCTTCTTTTCCTCTCGGAGAACTCCATGGTGCGGGAAGGCGGCGGCGGCGGCGGCGGCGGGGGCTGCGGCGGCGGGGCTGAGGCGGCGGCGGCGCGGGCTCGTGTCACCGCCGCGGAGCCGCCGGGACCAAGGTCCGCGTCTCGCCTGGGCGGGGGGAGGCCGCGGGACGGGAGGAACCACCGCGAGCCGCTCGGGGGCTGCAGGCGCGGGGCCCGGCGGCGCGGGCTCCCGGGCGAAGTTGCCCCCGCGCGGCGCCGCCCCCCGGAGCCCTAGGCGCCCCCCCGGGCCCCGCTCATGCCGGCTGGCTCCCTCCCAGCGCCGCCCGCCGCAGCCCAACTTTCCGTTGGGAGCGGGCCGGGCGGGGGCGCGGCGGCGGCGGCGCGGTCGGGGCTGCCGGCGCCCTGGGCGCTCGCCGCGGCCCGCCTGGGCTCAGCCTGCGGACGCGGCGCGGCGGCGGCCCGGGGGACGCGGCGGCCGGTGGGCGGGCGGGCCAAGGGGAGGGCGGCGGCGGCGGCGGCGGCGGGCGCGGAGCCGGCCCGGGCGCTGACCGCCCCCGCGGGAGGAGGGGCGCCGGCGGAGGGGGCGGTGCCGCCGGGACCCCGGGGCCACCTGCTGGCGGAGCGGGGCCGTCGCCATCCCCGGGGGCCGCCGCCACCGCCGCCGGCCTGGCCGCGCGGCGCCCCGAGGAGGCGCGGAGGCCGCGGCGCAGCGCCCCGGCCCGGCCGCCCGCCCCCGGGGACGCCAGCGCTGCCGCCCGGGCCTCTGCTCGCACAGCCGCTTGCCGGCCTCCCCGCGCCGCCGCCGGGGCCGAGCTCCGCGCTGGGAACAGTCCGGGGGGCCGCGGACCCTCCCTGGCCGGCCCCCTGCCTGCCCCGGGCTCTGGGATGCCTCAGGGCCAGACTCACCGATTGTAGGCAAGTTTTTTGAGGAAAAAACTTACCCATGTGCGCTCTGCAAGACATGAAAAGAGATTTTAGAATTTATTGTTGAGAAGAGTATAGAGAAGAGTGAGCTTCAGTTCGTCCCCCCATCCCAGGACTACAGGAAGAGCCCGAGCTGCACTCAAGCAGAGCACTTGGGACATGGGCTCTGAGAGGGTGGAAGGGCTGAGGGGGCTCGGTGGCTTTGGGGACTCCGAGGGAGGCCGAGGTCAAGGCAGGTGCAGGGGCCTCTGACGCTGGAGGGAATATGTCGAAATAATTGCCCTAAACAGAACGCTGTTATTAGTTTTTTTTGTAATATTCTTCTCAGGGGAGCAGAGAGCGCACTACAGGCATCATTTCTTTTTCACAACATCTTTCGAGCGGGAAAGGAAAAGAATTTTACACCACCTGGGAACAGCAGTGCAGGAACGTGATGTGACATGCTTGAAAGTACCGCCACCAAACCCAAATGCGAAAGGGTAAGGAGGTGGGCTCACCCGTCCAGCCCTGGGGCGAATTCTGGTGGCCCCAAAAGGGCAGAGAGAGAAGAGGGAAAAGGGTATGTTGATAAGTGATATGAGTTCCACTGGGGGTCCCACCCAAACGAGGAGACAGCCACTCAAGGGCCACTCTTATTTAACAGGGACATACAGAGTGGGACAAGTGCCAAGGCAGTGGGCGTTGGAGGCAGCTAGCATAAACATACAGCCACAAACAAAAGCAAAGGACAGGGTAACCAACATGCCAGGCAGGACAGCACGGGTGGGTACCCATCCCGAAGTCTTAGGTGGTGTGCAGCAAACCCGGCCTGCAGGTGAGAGGGAAAACAGTTCCTTCAGTTCAGTAAAACAAACCCATAAACAAAAGCTTTTAACCTTTTTGGTCACTGTCTTCTTTGAGATGATGTTCCAAAGCTCAAGGTCCTTTTTACAGAAAATACGCGTGGGACAAGTAAAATTTTGTATAGATTTCTTGGAGTTCTTAGACCCCTTGGAACTCTAAGAGGTGGTAGAAGGGATTAGAAGTTTTAACAGTAATTAAAGCAACTACCCTATTTGGATCTCTTCCTTCCCCACCCACACCTCCTCCCCTCTCTTTAAATCCAGGCATAAAAACCCAAAGATGTTTTGTTTTTAAAGAAAAAAAGCATACTATTTTGTTCCCCAGGCTGGGTACGCATTCTTTCCTTTTTTTGCAATACTTTTTAAAATGTTATTCCCAAAGCCATAAGGGCCGAGTACTACACTGATTAAGGAACTTTGAAAGTTATTCATGCCTTGGAGCAGAAAATGAGGTTTTATTATGCTTAAACTATGATGACATCAGTGAAGGTGTCATCCCAAGAAGCAAATCCCTAGGGAAGATATTAACAACTTAGCATTTTCAGTTCAAGTGGGAATGTAACTTCCATTTACTGAAGAGAATATTTTTGATATAGCTAAGAATAAAATATGTCAAAGTCATAATATTTTTAAATAATAGTCATTTTTCCTTGAACCTTTTTACCTGGCTGTCCAAAGATGGTGTGCAGAGGACACAGGCTAGGCCTGTCCTATAACTTTTAGAGAAAAATCGATAAATATTTACTCTCTACTTTGTATGAATCAACATGCCTTTATCTAATAAAAAGCATATATCCATAATTAGCATTAAGATTAATTATAATATTTCATTAAAATGAGATTTCTTTCAGTGGTAGGTGTCTTGTACAGTAGTCCCTCCTTATTCTGAGGGAATATATTCCAAGACCCCCAGTGGATGCCTGAAACTGGGGATAGTACCAAATCCTATATAATACTACGTTTTTTTTGTTCTGATAACCAAGATGACTATAAAGTGACTAGTGGGCAGGTAGCCTAGACAGTGTAGATACGCTGGACAAAGGAATAATTCACATCCCAGGTGAGATGAAACTAGACAGCACAAGATGTCATCATGCTACTCAGAATGGTGTGTAACTTAAAACTTACACGTTGTTTATTTCCGGAATTTTTAATTTAATATTTTTGGATTTCACTTGACCTGGGGTAACTGAAACCATGGATAAGGGGGCCTAGTGTATTAATTGGCTTGGGCTGCCTTAACAAAATACTGTAGACTGGGCGGCTTAAACAACAGAAATTTATTTTTTCACTGTTGTGGAGTTAAGATCTGGCAGAGTCAGTTTCTGGTGAGGGCTCTTTTCCTAGCTTGCAAAGGGCCACCTTCTTGCTGTGTCCTCACATGGCATAAAGGTGTCTCTCTCTCTCTCTCTCTGTCCCCTCTCTCTTCCTTCTCCCACTTCTTATAAGGCTACCAATCCTATTTGATTAGGGCCCCACCCTTAGGACCTCTTCTAACCTTATTAGCCTCCTATTAAAGGTGTGATTTCCAAATACAGTCACATTGGGGCTTAGGGCTTCAACATATGAATATGGATGGGGAGGGGACAAAATTCAGGTCATAGCAGTACTGTTTCTGTTCAAATAGAGCGTTTGTGTTTGGGTGTCCTGGAATGTTCTCCAGGAGATCTACTAAAGCAATTTCTCAGACTAGCCTGAGTAAGAGCAAGACCTTGTTTCTACAAGAAACAGAAAAACTAGCCAGGTGATGTGGTGTCTGCCTGTAGTCCCAGCTACTTGAGAGGCTGAGGCAGAAGGGTCACTTGAGCCCAGGAGTTGGAGGTTGTAGTGAGCTATGCTGATGCCATGGCACTCTAGCCAGGGCGACAGAGTAAGACTCTGTCTCAAAAAAAGTATGAGACTCTGCCTCATACTTAAAACCCCCCCAAAGCTTCAGAAGCACAAGTTTACATGTTACTAGAGCTCAGGGAAAACTGGTCAAATATTCAATGACATCATGCAAACCAAACATCTTATTATGTGACCATTCTAAAATCCAGTTGATTATAAAGATTAAATGTAGGTCTTAATCTTTGACCAAGACAGGTAATTTGGCCAGAAAACATTAAATAACCTTAACCCTAATTCATTCTTAAAATGCTCTTTCTGCAAACTCTATGCTGAGAGAAATAGCATTATGAAGTTTCATCTTTATTTAGAGCTCTGCTGTTCAATAGAAATACAATACAAGCCATATACGTAATTTAAACTTTTAGCCACATTGGAAAAAAGTAAAAATAAACAGATTAAATTCATTTTAATAATTTATCTTATTTAACTGAACACATTAAAAATATTATCATTTGGACATGTAATCAATAAAAGAATATTATTGAGATAGTTTACATCCTTTTTTTTTGTACAGTTTTGGAACTGGTATGTATTTTACATTTAAAGGACAAACCAATTCAAACTAGCCAAATTTCAAGTGCTATAATGCATGTAGTTAGTGGTAACCACCTTGGACAGCTCGAATTTAGAGGAACTGTATGATTGAACCATGCTATGTACATAGATAGGACTACAACTGGATTGTTTAAATGTTTTATTAATAACCCTCAAAAAGGAGATGAATAGAATGGCATCATTAGGCTTGAGGCTTTTTATAATCTTTGATTGGATTCTCTGGAATTGAATATCCTGTCACTAAGTAGATTCTGGGAATCCTTCAGGAAGATTTACTAAGTATAAATATTCTCTTTTCAGTGTTAGGACAATCACCCATCAGAAGGGTCATGGAAAGAATAGCCCTGCTTTGAGCCTCTATTTCTGTATTGTTGCTGGCCTAACACAAGTTTCCACACTCATCTACTTCATTGACTTTAGTAATTGTAATTTAAGAGAAAGGAGGCAGTATTTATAAGAGATGACATAAGTGAAAATGAGATTTGGAATGCTCCACAAATAATATTACCTTATATTTATATGAGCCTTCTCTTACAGGAACTCAAGGATATTTATACATTATCTAATTCTCTTCATTGCTCTATGAAGTTGGTATATATTAATATTCCAATTTTGCAAATAGAAAAGTCAGTTTTCACAAGACCATGTTTCAGTGACACTAGAATGGCATGTTGGTTTCCTGACTCTTAAATATGATGCATTAAACAGTATCTTTCTCTTGTTTCTTTAAAATGAAGTTTTTCTGTTCTTTTTCTTTTTTATTAAGAGCTACCTTATATACAGTAAAGAACACAAATCTTAAGTGGATGCCTCGATTAATTTCTTCAACTTATGTATACATCCATGTAACCCCTGTAGAGCTTTCCCAACTCACCAACAGGCTCCCTCAAGGCACCTCTCAGTGGATAAACCCCGAAGGAAACCACAATTCTGACCTCTGTCTTCATAGCATGGGTTTGCCCATTCCTGAATTTAATATAAATGGAATCATACAGTGTGTACTATTTTGCATCGTTTCTTTTGCTCAACATTGCGTTTGTGACATTCATTCATGTTGACTATAGTAGTCATTCATTGATTTTCAGTGCTGTATATTATTTCATTATAGGAATATATCACAATTTTTATCTGTTTTAGTGTTCATGGATATTCTTGTACATTTTTGTTCATGTGTTTTGGTGCACACAAGTACACTTTATCTTGTGTATATATCTATGAGTAGAATTGCTGAAGTATGTATGTATACATAATATATATATATGTTTAAGTTTAGTAGATTATTATCAGAATAGTTTTCCTAAGTAGGTCTACCAATTTACACTCCCACTAGCTGTGCATGAGAGCTCTAGTTATTCCATGTCTTCACCAACACTTGGTATTATTGGTCCTGTTAATTTTAGCCATTTGGGAGAGGGTATAGTGGTATCTCATCATCTTATTGGGATTTTAATTTGCATCCTCCAACTGACCAATGTTGTTAAACACATTTTCTCATGCTTATTGGTCATTTGGACATCCTCTTTTGTGATGGGCCTGTTCAAGTTTTTTGCCTGTTTTAAAATGTTTGAGGTATTGGTCTTCTTTTTATTGATTTGAAGGAGTTCTTTCTATCTTCTGGAGATAAGTCTTTTGTAGGATATTTGTATTGCAAATATCCTCTCACAATCTATAGCTTGTGTTTTCACTCTTAATGGTCTTAATTTTAATAAAACTGGGCTTATAAACCTTTTTATGTTAAGAAATTATATTCTATCCACATAAACCTTTCTTTTAAACTTGAATTTGTCAGTGTATTAGTTTCCCAAGGATGCTGTAACAAATTGCCACAAACCTGGTGGCTTACAAGAACAAAAATTTGTTCTTTCACAGTTCTAGAGGCCAGAAGTCTGAACTCAGTATCACTGGTCCAAAGTCAAGGTGTACACCAGGCCGAGCTCCTTTCAGAGTCTCCAGAGGAAAGCTGTGCCTTGCCTCTTCCTGTTACTTGCCTCTTCCAGCTTCTGGAGGCTGCCGGCATTCCTTGGGTTGTGGCCACATCACTCCAATCTCTGCATCGGTCTTCATACCACGTTCTCCTGTGTGTGGAAGTCTCCTTCTCTCCATCTGTTCAAAGGACACTTACAATGACATTTACAGATCACACAGATAATCCGGGATAATCCCCCCTTCTCAAGACCCTTAATTTAATCACACCTGCAAAGATCCTTTTTCTCCCAAATAAGGCAACATTCACAGGCTCCAAGGATTAGGACATGGAGATCATTTAAGGATCCATTTTTTTATCCTTCCAGTAAAATCGACTCCAGAGCAACTAAACCTCAAGGCAAGACTGATATTATAGACAAGGTTCTGGCTGGGATTTAGGAGACCTGAGTACTACCAGCCATGCAAATTTTTACGACCCGTAAGCTTCAGTTTATCTATAGAAATAATAACATATGCCTTGTACATGCTACAAAGGTTTGCAGGTGAAATCCTGTATGTAAAAGGGATTTGAAAAATTAAAATTTAGGGTCATTTAGGATTAGTCCATGCCATTAGTTGAGAGGAAATTGAGTACCTTACTCTTGTATTGCAATTCTCATTTTTGCCATTGAATGAAACTTCCAGGTAAGTAAATACCTCCTGCAGCATTCCAGGTGTGTAGGGAATGTTAACCTGAATTTTATCCCAAACATTTCAGATGGTGTCGCTAGAAGGTTGGAGTGTATACACTGGAGACTTCCTGGGTTTGAAACCCAGCTTTAAAATTGCTTCCTAGTGGTATAATCTTGGGCAATTCAGGGTCTGAGATAGTATAGTACCGTACCAGTAATGTATCCAGGGAACATTTAATGTAAAGAATTAACTCGTAGAAGGTGTTTAGCTACTAAAGGGGTAAAGAAGGTGTCTAAGGAGTACAGAATTAGCAGGTGCGAAACTGGAGCCACTTCCTCTTGGCTGAGGAAGAGTGGGTAGTAACCAGGGAGTAGAAGGGCCCCCCACCCCCACCCCCACCCCAGGTTGGGATTCAGTCCTTTTCAAAGAACACACAGCCTGCTACAGGCAAAAGACTTTCCAGAAGGTGAGGGCCCGAGCTGGTCTGCAGAAGCATCTACCTATAAGGACAGAGTGGCCAAAGCATGCAGCTGGAACTCCTCCAAGCTGGCCTCTGGGCTCCCACACTGAATGGTCCCAGTGGAGGGTCAGAACTTGTGTGGGAAGTGTCTTCCCGAGGCTGTGGCCCTCCTGTGCCCCTCTGGTGCCCTCTGTTGACAAAGCCTAACCTTCCCGTCAGCTCCAGGGTCACAGAACAGGGCAAAGAAGGGTGGATCTGGCAGTTATATGGTCTCTTATAGCTTAATTTCTTCATCTGGAAACTGAGGCTAGTAATTGTACCTCCCACACAATTATTGTGATGAGTAACTGAATTTTTTAATTTCAGAATATTACGGGGGTACAAGTGTTTAGGTTACATATATTGCCTTTGCCCTGCCCAAGTCAGGGCTACAAGCGTGTTCATCTCCCAAACAGTGCACACCGCACCCATTAAGTGTGAATATACCCATCCCCCCCTGCCCCCCACCTGCCCGACACTGATGAATATTACTACTATATGTGCACATAAGTGTTGATTAGTTAGTACCAATTTGATGGTGAGTACATGTGGTGCTTGTTTTTCCATTCTTGTGTTACTTCACTTAGTAGAATGGGCTCCAGCTCCATCCAGGATAATACAAGAAGTGCTAGATCACCATTGTATTTTGTGGCTGAGTAGAACTCCATGGTATACATATACCACATTTTATTAATCCACTCATGTATTGATGGGCACTTGGGTTGTTTCCACATCTTTGCAATTGTGAATTGTGCTGCTATAAACATTCTAGTGCAGATGTCTTTTTTATAGAATGTCTTTTTTTCCTTTGAGTAGATGCCCAGTTATGGGATTGCTGGATCAAATGATAGTTCTACTTTTAGTTCTTTTAGGTATTGCCATATTACCTTCCATAGAGGTCGTACTAATTTGCAGTCCCACCGGCAATGTAGGAATGTTCCAATCTCTCCACATCCACACCAATATTTGTTGTTTTGGGACTTTTTGATAAAAGCCATTTTCACTGGAGTTAAGTGATATCTCGTTGTGGTTTTGATTTGCATTTCCCTGATGATTAGAGATGTTGAGCATTTTTTCATATGTTTCTTGGCCATTAGTCTGTGTTCTTTTGAAAAGTTTCTGTGCATATCCTTTGCCCACTTTTTAATGGTGTTGTTTGATTTTTTTTCTTGTTGATTTTCCTGTTCTATATAGATTCTAGTTATCAGCCCCTTATTGGATATGTAGCATGCAAATATTTTCTCCCATTCTGTGGGTTGTCTGTTTGCTCTCATGATAGTTTCCTGGGCTGTGCAGAAGCTTTTTGATTTGATTAGGTCCCATTTATTTATTTTTGTTTTGGCTGTGATTGCCTTTGGGGTCTTCTTCATAAATTCTTTCCCTAGGCCGATGTCTATACTTTGCCCAGTGGCTAGCACAGTCTATGTCCACTTTTCCAGTTGGCTCTTATTTATTATATCATACCAGGCCTGTGTTAAGGCAGATTAATAATGATGTAATATAGAAAGACAAGTCAGACACAGCCTGTACCCCCAGGAGCCTCATCTTTCATACATTTAAGAAGATTGTCTGATTTGAGCTGCTTCCCACTTTATATTTTAGGGATTACTACTCAGTATCTCAAAGCCTAACTTTAGGAATTTAAAGAACTTCTTTCCATAGTATAATAATAATTTTGGGGCAGGGGGTTTCTCTAGCTTTTTATAGCAGAGAAGTATGCGCGATATCTTTCAGTGCCAAATGAATGAGTTTGTTATTGACTACCTCCTATGGATCAGGCAGTGTTCTAGGCCTTGGGGACGCTGAAGGGAACAAGATGAAATAGAAGAAAATTTCTGTCCTCGTGGAGCTGAAGTTCTAGTTGAGGAGCTGGGGGAGATAGGCAATAAATAAAGTCAGTAAAAAAGTAAGTTAAAAAAAATCAGTGACAAATACATGCTATGGAGAAAATAAAACTGGGAACATAGACTCGATTATTTCTCAAGTTTCACTACTTAAAAAGAAGGGTGTGTGTGTTTATTTTGGTGACAGTTCCATGCATATTCTTCAATTCTGTATCAGTTGTAGAAATCTGAAATCCCAGGATCCCAGGAGAACATGGGCTGGGGAAGTTTTTCCTTTGCACATAGAGATTTTGGTTAAATGTACTTGAGGTTCTCCTTTTTAAACATCCTCTATTCATGTTATGAACATGTTCAGCCCTTCATGCTGTTTGGATTCATATCAATTTGCACATACACTCAGTAGGTGATAAAGTCCTCTCCCAATTGCCTTTCTCGCCCAACTGCCAGGCTAGTGGCAATTATGTGTGATGCATTCTAAACCCAATCTTTTTCACATTTGTGTCCAAATGCCAACATCTCCTTACATCTGAGCAGGACCTCCATGCTAAATTCTCTTTTTAACACTCTTCCTCTTTTAAATATTCACGGGAATGGCTGGTCTCCACCCTATGAAATAAAGGCAGAAATTTCAGACTAATCTCTTTCATTTAATTCCCCCATTCCCAAGACTCTAGAAACAGGTCTGAAAATTATAGGAACCACAAATTTAAAAAGTGTTAGTTTGATAAGTCTGAAATTAATGCTTTAATTTATTCACCACGGAATGTCTTCACACATCGCTGTTTTCTGTAATTTATACCATATACTGTCTACTCAAGTTAATGTGTGAAGCATGGTTAAATTATGCCTAAAAAGGAAGATGAAAATTATCTACAAGATGGTGACGGGAAAAGGGTCTACCCAGGAGTAATGGGGCAAAATTTAAATGAGACAAATGGAAATAGAAGTTTCAGAAAAACTGCCAGGTATTTAAGATGTGCCTAACTGGAATAAGCGCCTCAGAAAAAGACTTTAAAACAGAAATAGAACAGACAAAGTTCTAGAAAGTATTTCTATACGGAGCTCATACTTCTGCATATGCCCTAATAATTGGTCTGGGTAATCGGATAGCCTATTATATGTCTCATATCATCCATTTTCAATCTTTGGTTAATCATGTCAAGGAAGGTTTGGGATAGAGATCAAATGAACAATTCTATAGAAAAGAGAGACATATTTTGTCAATATGATTTCATTTTGTTCCTTCCCCCGCCGCGCATAACATGTTGGCAGACTTTCATTCATTTTCTTATGGCTAATTTAATGCTCGTGCAGGTTGCCAAACTGAGAACTCAGGAGACTGAAGTCTATTATACACTTCCCTGACTTTGTACTTTAGTCTCATTCTAAAGGTATCTGTGAGAACTGTCAAGGCAAGATGATCTCCATGTGATTCAGTTTTGTTTTATTTTTTGAGATTAAAAATATAATACTAATTAGTACTTTTAAATGGTAGCCATTGGGAGATGGCATTCGTTAATTCACTTAAACTCCTGCTTACGTCCAAAGCACTTTGTTGTGGGTTGTTCAGACCCTGTAGGAAATACAGATCTCTAAGAGATCGCTCCTGCCTTCAGTGAGCAACACAGTTGAGCAGGCTTTTAGAACGGTAGGCTGTCTTTTACATGGGCTGTCACGTCCACAACCCCAAGGGGAAATTGGAATAGAATTCAGACAGCTCAGTGAAGACATGTCAATGATTAGGGGAGAGGGCACACGCAGGAGGCGGCCAGGTCCAATGAGTACAGGTTTACTTCCCTCCATTATGTTTAACGGACTTGTTTTTACTCTGAAGTCCTATTTCGGTAGAATAACGTTCCTTTCAAACCAATAGTTGAAGATCCAAAATAATTTTGGGGATTCTTCAGAGGAGAAGTAAGCTGGGACAATCTCTCACCTGCCCCCAACTGTGCCTCCATCTTGCCCCATTCCTCTTAACACACTCGAAATGCCTCTCCTTGTTTCTCTGCTCTGTTCTCTGGGGAGTTCTGCTTTCATCATTGACACCCCCACCACCACTGTGTCCCCATGTCCTTAGACCATTCAGCAGTGGGGAATGATTGTGGGCACAGGAAGGGCTTAATTAACCACTCAGCACCCACCAGGCTACTGCTGTTGACCGAACCTTATTCGATCCTCAACTGGGGAGACCAAAGAGGCTCTCATTTCTTCTGCAGAATCCTTTGTAGTTGACTCTTTATTCCAGAACGCTTTGATGAGATCTATACCTTATGGGGTAATTCAGTTTTTAAAAACAGCAAAACAAAACAAACAAATTGGACATCTGTCATGAAACTTAGGCGATTTGGTGATTCTTCTGGTTTCATAGTTTGATTACTAGTAACTAATTATCTACGTAAATACATTTAGACACTTCTAATAATTTTTTACTAGTTTCATTCCATCGTTTTTAGTTATATAACAACTAAAATGTAAATATATTCCACTCTAGCTTTTAAAATAATGATTTAGTCACACGAAGTTACACTGCCATAGTTTCAATATCTGCTAAGAATTGGGGCGAGATTCCTGTTTTCTTTTTTATGAGAATGATCAGGATTGAAGATGAGAAAGTGAGAATTAGCCAGATTAGACTGTATTTATCACTTCAAATGTTCACTTTTCTACTCCATCTGTATTGGATTTTTCAAGGAAAATAATGATGAGCTTTTGAGCACTTTGATGATGCCTACCCACCCCCCTTAAATTTTCCTCATCAATGTAGTTACGTTTTATAGTAGTATCTTTGGTCTATACGTTTTCTGTTTGGCAATGCAGATTTCTTTCAGATTTTTAAACATTCCAACAAGTATTTTGCTTTGAAATTCCCGACTCCTTTTCCAGGAAATGAGAAGAGACCTTGGGCTCATCTATATAAGTTATGCTGACAAGTACATTTTCACAGGGCGACAACCTCATATACTCTTTAAGGACAAGCTGACTTGGTCTCTGTCTATCGTACAGCAATAAAACATTTTCAGCTACTTAAGCATCTTCATGCTTCAGACTGCCTCTGTCTGACCTGCTGTTGCTAGAGACTGCTTTTGTGATATTCTGACGTTGTAGGTACATTTTGGTGGGCAACTCAAGAGGCAACATATACCTAAGAATTCCCATTTCGAAGCATAAGGTATTCATTCCTGGTTGATATACCTGCCACTGAATGGCAGGGTTATCAGATCTAGAGGGGAAAAAAATAAACCAGGGACACTCAGTTAAATTTGAATTTCACATCATGAATCCTTTTTTTTAAGTATGTCCGTGCAATATTTGCTTCATACTTACACTAAGAAATTATTCTTTATGTGAAATTCACATTTAACTGGGCATCCTGTATGCTTTTTGGCAACCCTATCAAATGGGAATTTCTGCTCTTGTGGCTTCTCCACACTTCAATCCCCACAACTTCACCCGGGGCTCAGAGTATAGCGGTGGGGTGGGGGTGTGTAGACGTAAGAGAGGATACTTGACACTCATTGCCAGGCCCTTGGCAACTTCCAAGTCTAGAAAAGTGCTGAGATATCAGATCAAAGGAGGGGGACCCCAGGGATGAGGTGGCCCCAGGGATGAGATAGCTCTCCATCGGACTAGTCACGCATCCATTTCAGTCAATACCAATTTCCCCCATAACTCAGCAGGGTGGCAGCAAAATATATCAGTGCAGACGTGGTCCCTGAGCTGGAGTCTATAGTCAGGCCAAGGTGTGCTTTGTGATATCCTAACCATATGGAAATATGGATGAAGTTATCCAACATTCCACCAGTAAGATGTTGTTATGACTATATTGTATATATATATATAAGGATTCACAGCTTCTCCCCCTCCTCGCCTCAAAGAGGGGAATTCTATTGTCACCTGCGCTGTGTTTCTGGGCTCAGAATTGTACAGGACCAGGTTAATGGAGGAGAAAGGGAATCAATGAATTCACGGCCAGGTTAGTTGACAGAGAAAAGGCAGTGAGCTAGTTTCCCACGAGAAAAGAACAGATTGAGAAGATGGGACAGGTCGGGCAGGAAGAAGAACACCGTGCGGAGGGTGTGGGGGGCAGGAGGGGGGAGCTAGAGGCCGGATGATCAGGACCAGGGACAGAAGGAGGGGACCTGGAGGCAGCGCTCCTGCCAGGCTCTGTGCCACGGCAGAGAGAAGGAGACGGCAAAAGAAGCTTTTCAAGAACTTCTGCTGTGGGTTGTAAGATTCATCCCCCTCCTGGCATTTCTTGAGAGCCTGGGGTTAATATTTATATTATATTTATTTCCGTCACTTTTCTTGTCGTCACATCGATGTTTCCTCTGACTGTGAGTTATGCTGAGAAACTCTTACATCCAACCCAGCTTCCAGCAGTTGACTTACCTTGCGGAAGGAGGGAAGGGAAGCAGGGCAGTGAGGATCCACTAATGTCTGATCACACCAATGTTGGGCAGCAACACTGTAATAGTAATACCTCATTTATCCCGTCATTATAACATTCCCTGGGAAGAGCTAAAATAAGTATTCCCAACAGGAACATTAAAAAATAAATTGACATTATCTATTCATGCCATTATGACACTAGGATTTTCTCTTTACCTCCCTTTGTCATGCAAAGTAGAACTGACACTCCAAATTAGTGGGTTTCTGTTTTTGTTTTTTTTTAACTTTCAAAAGTGTTGCCATGGATGCTAAAATCTTTGCATCTCTGTATCATTGCATGGCGTTGCAACTTGAACACTGCAAGAACAATGGTATCTCCGTTTCGGAATTACCTTCAGAGTTTATTTTAAATTGTTTTGATTATCCTCAGTAATGGAAAAATACTTCATCGTTAGAGATGCATTTGGCTTTAGGAAACAGCCCAGGATAATTTGGAACATAGTTTGATAGATAAAGTGTGTAATCATCATAGATAATATTTTTGGATAAAAACAAGATAGGAAAGCTAATGAAACTTTTAGTAGCTCATAAAGTGAAAATAATTATAAAAATGAGACATTCTTGAGCAATGGATTGAGTTGAATAAGAGTATAAACTCCTAAAAAACTATTTTTCAAAATAACCACTTGTTTGGAACTGTGTTTATTCATTTGTTTGTTCTTCCATTCATTCAACATTAATTCAACAAACATGCCTTGAGGACCTACCAAATCTTACATACTTGCTCTGAGAGTACCAGGATGCAAAGACTTAGTTCTTGTCTTCAAAGAACTTTTAATTCCATTGAAAAATAGATGTACAAATGCAAAATTATAGCGCACAGGTCTTATCTGAAACCTCTGAAAGGTTTTGGAATTCAGAATTTCTCACATCTTAGTAAGGTAATATGATGGTATTCTAGTTAATGTGACTGTATAGCAATTACCCCAAAACTTAGTGGGTTTTAATAAAATAATAAAAATATTGATTTTTCTCATGAATGGATTTTGGGCAGGGCTTGGTGGCATCAGCTTGTCTTTCTTTGCTCTACTTAGCCAACAGGTGAGATGCTCGCGTGCCCAGGGCAGGGATTGCCTGAAGGCTCACTTGCTCAGCTCAACAAATGTAGAACGAAATCCAACCCTATAAATAAGTATTTTAAATGTTAAATGCACATGGACTAAAAACTCCAATAAAAATGCAGAAATTATCAGACTAGGTGAAAAAGCATGACTTAACTCTGTGCTGTCTAAAAGAGGCACACTTTCACAGACCCAGTCTGCCGCTCTGAACCGGACATTTAATATGGAGATTCCCTCAAAACCTGACTTCTTATTGGCCTGCCTGCTCCCGCAGGCTGAAGCCTTCCCTAGTTTATGCAACTGGGCTTCTGCTCTGGTCCCTTGTTTGCACTCTAGTGATTTGGTGATTCCGGAACCATGCCACACACCTAAGTCTATTTGCCTGGGCTGTGATCCTCCGTCCAGTTTTTGCTGGTTTCTGTGCCCCAGAAACACAGCTCGCTCGACTTCTATTTCAACCTCGATAAAGTTCTCTTGGATTCAGATTCTGGTTCCGTGTGACTGTGAGTGCTCCCACTACTCAGTGACTACAGATGCTGTGCTCCTACTTACCAGGAGAGACTTGCTGTGCAGATGCAACTTGAACCAGACCCACGTTTTTCTTGCTCCAATGGGTACTGCATTTTGGGACCCAACATTGTTTTTGGGTTGGTGTATCCTAAATCTAGTCCCACTAGCTCCAGTTTATTCCCTGGTTCCTGAGGGGTGGGTAGCTTTTGAGCCTCAACATGCTTCACATTTTGGTCTATAAGGGTGATGATGAAGTAGTCAAATCATACCACATGGAAGATGGGTCGACAAGCATAAAGGCTATCGTAAGTAAAAAAGTGACACGATGAAAGTAGCATTTTAGGATGATTAGTCTCCTAGTGTTATGCAGGCTAGATCAGAAGCAGGGGACACTTGCTAGCATGTTAATCCATTAATTGATGTGGGTTCTGCGTAAGACCTGACCTAAGATGGTGGTAGTGAACATAAGAAGTAATGAATCTAAAACACTATGCAAATACGATGCTATTTGCATAAAGATGTTCACTGCATAATAATTTATAATAGCAAAAGCTTGCAATGACCCCAATATCCAACAGCAGGGGAATGATTTAAATAAATTCTAGTTATGGCCCAGATAGTGAAATATTATATAACTAACTAAATAAACCACTATGACAACGATGAATCAAAATGAGAAAGTGGATGTGATATATTAAGTAAAAGAAAATAAGCAGGATACAAGACATAATGTGCACAAGCATTACAAAGCCTATAAACATGCATATAAAATATGCACCTGAATTTTATCAAGTGGTAACAGTGATTGCGTGATAGAGTTGGAATTATGTGTGATCTTATTTTCTCTATTTTCCAAATTCTTATAATATGATTATACAGTTTTAAAGATTCTGTAATTCTAACTTTCTGTTTAGACTAATTCTATCTCTGATTTAAGAGATCATTTTCATAAGTTTATTGGTGCCCTGATGTCTCCTGTCTTCTGTAATGAGCCTTGGGAGGGTATAAACATAGCCATTTTGAGAAAGTCATTCTTTAACCACCAAAAACAGGTTTGGTCTTTGATGAAAAAATAAAAACAAACAGTTAACAACAACAAAACATCATTTTCCAGGCACCCCAAAGAAGACCTACTCACTGAAAATCTATGCATTGGATTTTTTTTTTTTTTTTTTTTTTTTGAGACAGAGTCTCACTTTGTTGCCCGGGCTAGAGTGAGTGCCGTGGCATCAGCCTAGCTCACAGCAACCTCAAACTCCTGGGCTTAAGCGATCCTCCTGCCTCAGCCTCCCGAGTAGCTGGGACTACAGGCATGCCCACCATGCCCAGCTAATTTTTTCTATATATATTTTAGTTGGCCAGATAATTTCTTTCTATTTTTAGTAGAGACGAGGTCTCACTCTTGCTCAGGCTGGTCTCGAACTCCTGACCTCGAGCGATCCACCCGCCTCGGCCTCCCAGAGTGCTAGGATTACAGGCGTGAGCCACCGCGCCGGGCCTATGCATTGGATTTATATTGATTGTTAGCATATTTGGGCCCCAGCACTCTTCCAGACCACCCAGTGCCCATAACTTGTGCTCACTTTCTCCTTCCCTGTGGGTCATGATGGGAACTAAAGTCAAAATCCACAAGCCCTGACCATTGTCTGACTGGCCTAGCTTTTTCCTCCTAATACTGTTTGTTCTTCACCTCTACTTTGAGGCAGTATGAACTCAATTGATAAGATCATGGACTTTGAAATAGTCCATAGGTTCAGATTCTGGGTCTTGTGTTCATAGCTGTGTGACTGTGCGCAAGTTACTTAACCATGCCCTGCCTCCATCGGCTCAGCGGGTGATATTATGTACCTGATGGGATTGTGGGGTGGTTGTAACGAGACCAAGGAAGAGCTGTTGATAGAGCTGTTTTTGCTGTTCCCCAACCTCACCAAGTTGCTGCTGAGGGAGAAGGATGCTGGGTTCTGAGTGGACCCTGTACCCCCTGTTTGGCGGAGGGCAGGGCAGGGCTGTACACAAGGACCTTATACCTTGCACCTCAACCTGTTCTGAAATGCTGCCTGCATTTGTGACTCTCCCTGAACAGTCTGGAAGTCACTATCACCCTGCACCCAGACACTCTGATGCAGCTACAGAATGTATTGAGGTTGAAGGCACAACGATCTTCAGATGAGGCTGGAGCAGTAGCATTCTTTGTAAACCTTAATGATGGCAAGGACGTAAGCAGGTAGTGCAGAAACAACCACTTAATTTCTAAAACACAGCTCCCTGAACTCATCTCCTCTGAACACTCCCTTTTGTGGTATTTATGGCTTTTCAACCACCCCTTCCTGGTGTCATCCAGAACCTCTGGGAGCCCAGCTACTGGCCAGATCTATGTAGGAGCCCAGTCTGCACAGGAACACCTACAGGACTCCCCTGGGCACCACAAGGGGACACTACAATGCCAGGCCGTGGTCAATAAGTGTCAAAGAGCAAAGGGAATAATTCAGTAGTCTCCTGGCTCTCCTTCTACCACATTTCACACTTGTCCTTGCCAGAGAGTCTAGGACCCTTCATGCTTACAAAGTTCATAGCTCTTCCTTGTGCATGCTATTGTGCCCCAAATTTCAGCACCTCAATGATACACTCTAAGGACTCACCCCAGAAATTTCATGTGCGGCCCCAAATGATGAGGGATGGGTTGATGTACCCCCACAACCACCAAGACCACTTCCAACTCTGGTCCAATGGGAGGGGCACAGACTGCAGGATGCTGACGGGATATTCTTGCACACCTCCGTGAGCACCTCCATCTTCCATCAAGAAACTCTGGACCGGCCAGTTGTGGTGGCTCACTCCTGTAATCCCAGCACTCTGGGAGGCCAGGAGTTCGAGACCAGCCTCGGGAAGAGCGAGACCCTGTCTCTACAAAAAATAGAAAAATTAGCCAGGAGTGGTGGTGTGCACCTGCAGTCCCAGCTTCTCGGGAGACAGGTAGGAGGAGCTCTAGGAATTTGAAGTTGTGGTGAGCTATCATGGCATCACTGCTCTCCAGCTGGAGCAACAGAGTGAGACCCTGTTTTTAAAAAAATAAAAATAGGAAAAGAAAATGAGCGTAACATTCATGGGGGAGGTATGTGACAGGACTGCAGGTGGAAAGAGGGGCTATAGAGCCATTCCAAGGCAGTTACAAGGTGGGTGACAACATGAGCCAATAACTGCCATTAGAGGGTGTTGCAATGGTTCTTGCTTTCCAGAAAGGCGTATTTTAAAAGACGACTTACATCTGTACAAAAATAACTATAAAATAAGGTAGATCATTAACCACAACAAGCAAAGTACAAATAAAGGTGGTGGGGACCACGCAAAAAAAATGACACGATAGCATTCAACACAGTGCTATGTCTTGTACTGAGCAGGTATTCACAAAACCAGAGAGAAGCAGACATTGGGAAGTGTCTGATTATTTTCAACTTGCATGGCTGACATTTCATTCTCTACAAGTCGTTCTCAACACTCGATGCATCTTAGAATCACCTGGGAAGCTTTTAAAACCGCTAATGTCCAGCCTCCATGTTCAGAGAGTCTGCTGTAATTGGTCAGGGGTGAGGCCTGGGCATTAGTGTTTTTCAGATGCTCCCAAATAATGCTAGTGAGGAAGCAGCCAGGGTTGAGAACCTCTGGTCTCTATATATGTTTTCCCCTTTGGAAGGTTAAGGGACTAAGAATCCAAGGAGAGAAATTCAAGTCCAGGAAGTCGTAAATCTTAGATAACTTCCTCTCATCGGTGCAGATAAACTCAGAGAAATACATCATTTCTGTCCCTTATTTTTCTGAAGAATTCTGACACTGAAAATTGGGAGTTCTTTAGTAGGAAATTACTACGTAAATATATTTAATTACTAAAAATCTTCAGCAATCAGAAGAAAATTATGTTATTTTTGATACCAGAAACTTGCTGTGATTGAGTCCATTTATGATAATAAATGCATGCATTTTGATACACTTTATCTCATTTGTTTTTCTACAAATCTGGGCTGGTTTAGTATAGGGTGCTTTTGTTTTGCAAATGACTGGCCTACTATCACACCTCCTGAAGTGACAAAGCCACTTTCCGCTTTGTTTTTCAGTCTTTTGTGTTTTCCTAGATCATTGTTGGCATGCTAAAATCTGACATATTCTATGATGAATCAATAGTATTGTTTTGTAATGTAAAGAGTAAAACCTCTGGCCCTATTTTAACTAACTGCTTAACTGGAAGGATGATGGAACAGATATAAAATACGTTGAAGAGGGGAAGTAAGAGTTATGAGGAATTGGGTCTCAGCACTGGCCATTTCTAAAGAGATTAAAAAGACATAAAGAACAGTAACAAAATACAATGAACTATTTATCTCGTAGCATCATAACTGCTAAATAAATGCTCATTGAAAGAATAAAAGAACGGATGAATGAACTGTAAAACACTTATGAAAATGACTATAATGATATGTAAAATCATTGAGTACTTACCATGTGCCAGACACTGTTTTAGGCCATTATGTGTTATCTCTCTCTCTCTTTTTTTTTTTTAATTTTTATTTTTTAGAGACAGGGTCTCTCTCTGTCTGGAGTGCAGTGGCATGAGCATAGTTCACTGCAGCTTTGAACTCCTGGGCTCAAGTGATCCTCCCATCTCAGCCTCCCAAAGTGCTGGGATTACGGGTGTGCCAGGCCTCAAATTCTTTTCATTAATGGCTGCATGGATATATCCTATCCCATCTTTTTACCTTTAACTTATCTGTTACTTTATTTTTAAAATGGGATTCTTGTAGACAGCATACAGTTGACTTTACTTTTTAAAATTCAGTCTGATAGTCTCTGCCTTTCAATTAAACTGTTTAGTCAATTTACATTTAATGCAATTATTGATTTAAATAGTTAATTACCTTTCTTTTAAAGAGACCAAAAAGGAGAAAAAAGTCTTTCACAGTCACCCACATGTTTAGCATTTCTGCATTTTTCTTTCCTTTTCATTTTGCTTGATTTTTCTTCTATCTGAAGAACTTTACCATTTCTTGTAGTGCAGGTTTGGTGGTAATGAATCTCTCAACTTTTGTCTGAAAAACTTCATTTTTGCTGGATATTTTTGCAGAATATAGAATCCTAGGTTAACAGCTCCCCCCTCGTCAACCCCCAGTACTTTAAAAATATCACTTGTTTTCTGCTCTGCATGGTTTCTGATAAGAAGTCTGAAGTCATTCTTTTCTTTGTTCCTCTTTATATAAGGACTTTGGGAGCAGCTTTTAACACATTCTCTTTATCACTGCTTCTCAGAAATTTGAGTATGATGTACTTTGGCGTAGTTTTCTGCTGGGGTTCGGAGCTTTTTGGATCTATGTGTCTTGTAGCTTTCAGCAAACTTGGAAAATTTTGGGCCATTGTTCCTTGAAATATTCTCCCACCTATGACCTTTCTGGCGCTCCAATGACAGATACATCAGACTGCTTGATACTGTCCCATGGGTCACTGATGCTCTGTTAATTTTTTTAATCTTTTTTTCTCCTTCTCTTTCTTTCTTTTGATCATTTTTATTGCTAAGTCTCCAAGTTCACTGATATTTTCTTCTGCTGTGTCTAATCAGTTGTAAATGCCATCCAGGGTATTTTTCATTTCAGATATTGTGTTTTTCATCTCTAGAAAGTCCATTTGGGTCTTGTTTTCTTCCATTTCTCTCTTAATTATATTTATGTATATTCACATTAAACACAAAGCATTATGTTTATGTTTATTATTCATTGTGTAGAGAGTGTATCTTGTACATTCTTGAGCATCTGAGCACAATAGCCGTGTTAGAGGCTTTACTATTTCACCATCTCTGTCATTTCTAGGCTTATTGCTATTGATTGATTTTTCAGTTATGTTATGGATTATATTTTCCTGCATGCCTGGTGATTTTGTTTGGATCTCAGGACACTATGGATTTTTACACTGTTGGGTGCTAGATTCTGTTGCATTCCTTTAAAAATACTGACCTTTGATCTGACATGCAGTTAAGCCCCTTGGAATCAGTTTGATCCTTTCAAAGCTTTTAAGTCTAAAAAAATCTTTTAAATCTTTTAAAGTTAGAGCAGCCTTTAGTCTAAGAATAATTTACCCCCACTACTTGGGTAAATCCCTTTGGAGGACTCTACCCTATGTCTGGTATATGCCCATCCCCGTGTGAGCTCAGGACATTGTATGTCCTACTGCTGTGTTGTGGTTCTTATCCAGTCTTGGAAGTTTCACCCAATGCATATCAGCATTCAGCCAACGATTTGAAGGGACCCCTCTTCAGGTCTCTGGAGATCTACATCTCTCTCCTGTCCAGTATTCTGCCTCATGGATGTCACCTCCTCAGTCTCCTACAACAGCCATCTCTTTTGTCCTCAACTCAACTGGGCTCTGTTTGGAGTTCCCATATCTCTGCTCTGTGCTGTATCCTGGAAACTGCCTCCAGGTAGTAATACAGGTGAGGGCTTACCTCATTTATTTCTCTTCTGTCAGGGATCACCGCCCTTTGTTGCTTACTTATTATCCAATGTCTGAAAAAATAGTTGTTTCATATATTTTGTCTGGTTTTTTTTCATAGTTGTTTATGGCAGGAGAGAAGTTCTTATACCAGTTAGTCCTCCAGCTCAACAGCAAAAATTCACCATGCTTTTTCATAATTATCATGGCTATTATTGGAAATTTATGCATCTATATGATCTTTGAGATCATTTTCTTCTATTACAAAACCCTTCACCACATGAAATAAAAGTGAAACATGGACTTAATATATTAGGTTTTGGAAAATTGACTTTATTTTATTTTGCCTCCTTCACAAAGCACATATTTGCTATTTTTTTCTGTCTTGCTTTATCCCCTTTGATAACGTTTTATAAATCTTCCCCCATGTAATACAGCATTTTTTGTACAATTTATTTACAAGATTTTACAGTTTTTGAATGAAACATTTTCCTATTTCCATCTCCATCTCATTATTGCATACATAAAAAGACATTAATTTTAAACTTATTTTGAATATAGCTATCTTA
The DNA here is from genome assembly GCA_028533085.1 of Varecia variegata. Lineage (NCBI taxonomy): Eukaryota > Metazoa > Chordata > Mammalia > Primates > Lemuridae > Varecia > Varecia variegata. The sequence continues at coordinate 9,035,273 of CM052453.1, forward strand.
TCACATTTCCTTGTTAAGTCTAGTTTTTAAAAAGCCAATGGCTACAGGGTTTTCCAGGAAAATAATCTAATCATCAGCAGAATGCTAATAATGTTAATTGCTTCTTTTCCAACATTTGTATTTTATTTTTTCCTATTTCTTTCATAGAACATCCAAAACAAGGTGGAATTATTATCGTGACACTGATGATCCACACCTTATTGTTTTAGTATTTCACCATTTCAAACAGTGTCTACTTTTGAATTGTTAAATAATCTTTATCATATTTAAATAATTTCCCTCTATTTATTTTACTCAGAGCTTTTATTAATAATGACCATAAAATTGCATTAAATGTTCTCAGGATTTTAAAAAAAATACAATACTTTATTTTTTCTCTTGTAATTTGTTGATATAATTATTTAGGTAGATTTCCTTGGAATAAACCCTACTTAATCATAGTGTAGTTTTTCATACACTGCTAAATTCTATTTGCTAACATTTTAGGCCAACTTTTTAATCTACCTTCGTAAGTGCAACCATAACACATATATAATTTTTTCTTGGTCCTATATCAGGGTTCACTGTCAGGTTTATAATGATTTCCTAAAATGCATTGGAGAGCTTTCCACATTTTTCTGTAGTCTAGAATAGTTTTTAGACCAGCTGTTCTCAAAGTGTGGTCCACTTAGGGGACTGGTGAAGTCAAAGCTATTTTTACAATAACACTCACATTCTTTGCCCTTTTCCCTGTGTTGACATTTGCACTAAAGGTGCAAAAGCAACAGTCCGTTAGCTGATACATTAGCATGCATCAAAACACCAGCCCCAAACTATACCAGTAGTCATACTCTTCACTTCATACGCTCACAGGAAGAAAAAAAAGGGGGCCATTTTCTCTTAAAAATGTTCTAAATAAAGCAGTAAAAATTATTAATTTTATTAAATCTTGACACTTGAGTAGGCATCTTTTTAATATTCCGTGTGATGAAACAGGAAGTACACACGCAGCACTTCTGCTGCATACAGAAGTATGATAGTGGATGCTTTCGGAAAAGCACTGTGTGACTGAATTGCAAACTGACCTAGCTCCTTTGTCACGGAACACTACTTTTACTAGAAAGTATAACCAATAGACAGATACCAGAGTTGGGTATTTTGTAGGCATTTTCTTGCAAATGAACGAAGTGAGCCAATCACTTAGGGAAAACATCTGACAATATTTGTTGCAAGGGATAAAATGTAAGCTTTCAGTAAAAATTAACATTTTGGAAAATTGCCTCTGCCACCATGAGCCCAATGTCTTCGCAATCATTAAAAGGCTTGTCTGATGAGATGGAAGAGGTGATATTAATGAATGTTATTTTAAAAATATTGTGTAATAAAATGTGATGACGTTTGAAAGATCCGCATAAATCACTGAACTAATATTTTCCAAATGACCAATGCACGATGTTACAAAATCATGCATGAGTAAAAGTCCATGCGAAGTTTAAGATAGACCAATGTATTTTAATGTAACAGAGTATGAAAAGTTCATCCATATGGTTTCAGATTCCATACTGCAACTAACTTTTAGAAAACTACTGCTAGTCAAGTTTGGGTGAAGTACCAAGGAAAAATATCCACAATTATCTAATTAAGATACTCCTTCCTGTTCCAACTACATATTCTTTGAGGCTAGATCCTCTTCATACACTTCAGCCAAAATAATATTTTTCAACAGATTGAATGCAGAAGTAGATATGAATCCAGTGTTCTTCCATTAAGCTAGACATTAAAGAAGTTTGCGACAATGTAAAATAATGTCACTCTTCTTACTAGAGTTTTTGAAAATATAGTTACTTTTTCATATAAACATGTTTATATTAATATATGAGTTTATTATATTATTTTTAAATGAATTAATAATTTTTAAAAATTTGTTTTTATTTCTAGTATGGCAAATATTAATAGTTATAACCCACATACACAAAGCCTTTTTGAGGTCTTTAAGAATTTTTAATAATGGAGAGCGGTTCTGAGACCACAAAGTGTGAGAACAACTGGCTTAAATCATGTTAGCATTATTTGTTCCTTTAATGATGACGTAGATCTCAACAGTGAAAACATCTGAATTTGGTGCCTCTTTAAATGGGGGAATCTACAACTACCTTTCTTTCCCTCTCTTTATTTGCTTGTCTATTATTAATTTTGGTAACTTAAATTTTCATTAGGAAATCATCCATTTCTTCCAGGCTTTCAAGTTCATTGCTATTGAGCTGTAGGTAGTATTTCTCATGTTTCCTTCCATCATTTTTGAGTCCTTGGCTAGTTCTCCTTTCTTAATCCTAATCTTGAATTTTTTCTCTATTTTTTTCTCTTGAACTCCCTCTTTATTTCATTTATTTCAAACATCCCACTCATAAAACAGTCTAGAAGCTTTGGGAGAAAGAAAATAGAAGGGAAGACAAAAGTAGACAAGAAACGTCAAGGAAGGTCAAGGCAGGCCCTGGCTGTGGCGCATGGGATCCCTCTAAGCTGATCCCTGTGAACATTCAAGAAAAGAAGCGGAGTATCAGCTGGCGTCTCAGCCTGGGCTCCACAGGGCTGATTGATATTTGTAGATCCACTGGGATCCAAGATCTGTTTCTCTACTCTTCACATTCTTAAATTCAATTCTGCTGGTGTTACCAGACTTGGGTCAGGCTCGCGAGTAACTCTCACTAATCATATTCACAAAAATGACAGGTGTAAAAACTAGAATGCCAATTTAATAATGCCCTACCAAATGGATTAGAATACCTGCACACATTGGTCAAAACATTTCTTTGCCTCGCACAAAGTGGTTGTGGTTTCTTAGGGAATGCTCTCAGAGCTGCAGCGGTAAGGAAAGGAGGAAGGTAGGATCTGGCAGAGGGAGAAGCTGGACTGCAATGAGGTTGCAACTGAGAACCTCCTGTCATCCTCAGGGGAGCCCTGGAGCTAGAAGGACTCTGAGAACTGGCTCACGTTGAGGCAATGGAGCTGGGTCTTTGAATGTCCACGTTGGTCATTGGTTGGAGGTGCCCATTGGGAGGGGTGGTAACCTTGGCAGAGGCAGGTCCCTGCAGCCCTGCCTGCCCAGTGAAGGGTGCCGCTGCATGCCCCCAGCAGTCCTAGTCTCAGAAGATGCTGGATGAGTGCAGTGGCCTGAAGGGAGTATCTATGCAGAGCATCATAGTCCTAACTACAAACACATCAGGTGTGAGATGCATCCTGAATTCAGAAACATTAAAGTATATTTTAAAAGTACACCTTAAAATGCCAGAAATATGATAAAGGATTCAGTCGTGTGTTTTGAAACAGAGAAGCAAGCCAGACCAGAGAACCAGAAATGCCAAGGCCTCCCCAGAGATTATTCTTCCTTGTCTGCCATTCATGTTTCTTCTTGTAAGTCTATTTTTCTCTTCTTTCTTGATTTTCCAACTTTTTTTGCTAAACAGTTTTCCAGGAACCAACCAATATGAGAAGAGCATTGTGGCCACTGCTGTGCTAATTTAAAAACGAGCTCTCTGGGGGAGGAAAAATGTGTGCACATATAATTTTTATTGCGATAAAGGATGTGGAAGACAGAATTTATAAATAATAATAAACTACACAATACTCTTTATGGTAAATCCCATACAGGCAATTGGTTCTCATAGAATGCTTTTGTTGATTTTTGCAGAACTTGTATCTCTAGCCAACCTGTGATTATAATTGATGAACAAGTCCTGCTCTAACATGAATACTGGATGATATTTTTTCTTAAATTAATGAATAAGACAAAAGTGAAAAAATGATGATAAATGTAAGGACGTCAGTTGATTTTCAATGACATGAGAGACTATTGAATGAGACAAGAGTTTTTAAGTATGGGAAGAATATTTCCTCAATTTTTTAGTCCTAATGATTACAGATATGACACATTTAAATTTAATTTTTATCACTGGTTCTCACTGGAGAGAGATTTTGCTCCTCAAAGGACATTTGGCAATCCAGAGACTTTTCTGGTTGTCACAACTAGGGAAGGGGTGCTACTGGCATCTAATGAGTTAGGGCCAGGGGCATCCCTCCCACAGTAAAGAATTATCTGGCCCAAGGTTGAAAAACCCTGATCTGTATTATTAACATTTTCTCCATAAATTTTTAAAGTTTAGACAACCAACAAAACAACAGATCAATCCCAGATTGGTAGTTTGCCAATTTCTGTGGTGTAAATACTCCCACTGTGATAGTTAATTTTATATGTCAATGTGACTAGCCTACAGGATGCCCAAAGAGCTGGCAAAACATTATGTCTGGGCGTGTTTGTGAGCGTGTTTTCTGGAAGCGATTACCATTCGAATTCGTAGACCAAGTAAGGAAGGTCTGCTCTCACCAACGTGGGCAGGCACCATCCGATCTGTTGAGGACCAGAATAGAACAAAAAGGCAAATTCTCTCTCTCTTCTTGAGCTGGATGTCCACCTTTTACCACCCTTGGACATCAGAGCTCCTGGTTCTCGGGCCTTCAGACTCCAGAACTTACACACTCTCCTTCCCTCACCAGACTTGGACTGAATGACCCCACTGGCTCTCCTGACTCTTCAGCTTGCAGATGACAGATTGTGGGACTTCTCAGCTTCTATAATTCTGAGACCAATTCCCATAATAAATCTCCTCTTGTAAATATCCTGTATATCTTAGTGGTTCTGTTTCTCTGGAGAACCCTAACCAATAGAGTCACCGTGGCTGATTTCAGCATACCAATGTGACATCTGCCAGCACGGAGTTGGTAAGAGACATGTAGTAGCCACCATCATATAACATTTCTACCACAAAGACACAACACTCATCAATAACCCCAAGAGCAAAAATAATAGTAAAATGCAGTAAAATAATTAGTAATATGTTCTGTGTATTCATTACCTTTGTTTGTAATATCATTTATTTAATTATATGTACACTTATTTAATTTTTCATAATGGCTATGTTTAACAACTGATGCAGATTCTTGAAAATGTAACAATCAGCTCTTGTAGGTCAGTATGGACCACCCTGGCTCCCGCAAGCCACTGAAATGGCTATCGACCACTCCCAAATTCACATTTTATATATCCCGCATCTTGGAAAGACTGACTCAGTTACAATTTCAGTTTTCTAGAGAAGGGACTCTGATTGTCCCAGATTGGAATAGGTACTCGCTACGGTGTAAACATACAAGGCCATCTTGTAAATGTGCTCGGACCCCAAGAGAGCCTGACCCCCTCCCATTAGGAAGTTACCAGAAGGATTATAACTGTGCAGGGACAGGTACCTCTCGTGCCTGTGACAAGTGCTACAGACACACTGCCACATGCTTCTGCCTCTGCTCCGACTCTCAAGACTCCACACAGACTGAATTTCCGATTCACCCACTTTCTTCCTCCCCCCACCCCTAAAGATTACAAAATAAAATATGAGGTCAGTGGTTCTGGAAGTGTGATCCCTGGATCAACACCAACCAAATTTTTGGGTCCCACCCAAAACCTACTGAAAGACAATTTCTGATGATGGGGACCAGCAGTCTTTGTTTCAAAAAGTCTTCCAGCTTATCCTGAGGCATGCTAAGGTATTAAATTATATAGCTTTTCTTTTTTTTTTTTTTAAAGCTACCTTCTATCCTTTGGGACAGCAGCAGAATAAATCCAGATGATCCTGATTAAATTTGGCATTTCCCTCTAGTCTCCAGAAATGACAGATAATTTCTTAGGATGAGTTACTTCTACGGAGGAAAATCTCAGCAATCATATATTGATTTTTACCATTTTTTCTTTTAGAAGATGACTGATTTTTTAATTTCTGTGAATAGTATAGCCTCGCATACACTGTTAAATCATATATATCTTACAAAATTTAACTTTTCATGATCTATTTCTTGATTCCCCAACTAGCTGGTAATCTCTTCCAGGCAGGGACTATGTATTTGCTTGGGCCACCGAACCTAATGTAGTACAGAGCTCATATATACGATATTTAAATATTGGATTGAATAATTATGAAAATTTTTCTTTATTTAATCCTTTGCTTTCTTTTACAGGCAGTAAGATTTATCATATATAATTTCCAAAGTAGACATGCTAGAAAACTAGTAAATAATTTGAATAATTAAATAAACAGAAAATGACTGATATCTGGATTTTTTCCCCCCAAATTGTGGGATTTGTACCAAATTGTAGCATAAAGAAGAAAATAAGAATCACCAGTTATTCTACTGTCCAGATAACAGCTTGATATTTTGGTATGTTTCCTTCCAATCATTATTCTATGTTTATATGTTTTTGTTACAGAACAGAGAACATTCTACTTTTTTGCTAAACATTATAGCATGAGCATTCCCGTATCAATGAATTTTTTTTTTTTTTTTTTTTTTTTTGAGACAGAGTCTCACTGTGTTGCCCAGGCTAGAATGAGTGCCATGGCATCAGCCTAGCTCACAGCAACCTCAAACTCCTGGGCTTAAGCAATCCTACTGCCTCAGCCTCCCGAGCAGCTAGGACTACAGGCATGCGCCACCATGCCCGGCTAATTTTTTCTATATATATTTTTAGTTGGCCAGATCATTTCTTTCTATTTTTAGTAGAGACGGGG
>CM052453.1:9042362-9073761 GCA_028533085.1 Varecia variegata
GTGTTGCCCAGGCTAGAATGAGTGCCATGGCATCAGCCTAGCTCACAGCAACCTCAAACTCCTGGGCTTAAGCAATCCTACTGCCTCAGCCTCCCGAGCAGCTAGGACTACAGGCATGCGCCACCATGCCCGGCTAATTTTTTCTATATATATTTTTAGTTGGCCAGATCATTTCTTTCTATTTTTAGTAGAGACGGGGGGTCTCGCTCTTGCTCAGGCTGGTCTCGAACTCCCAACCTCGAGCGATCCACCCGCCTCGGCCTCCCAGAGTGCTAGGATTACAGGCGTGAGCCACCGCGCCTGGCCAATGAATATTTTTTTAAACGTGGTTTTTAATGGTTCCATGTTATTTAGTGGTATGTATGAACTATAATTTATTTAACCATTCTCCCATTTAAGACATTTGGGTTGTTTCCAATATTTCACTTTTTAAATAACTATTGTGATGAAACGGGGCACAGGTGTTTTAAATGAGTACATTCCCTTTTAGAGTCAGGATTGATTGGTTCTTTGAGTGTTTCTAAACTCTCCTGGTCATCTTTTTTCCCTCTTTCATATTGAAAAGCTTGCTCATCAGTTTGCTTGGTCAAGAACTCGTGTCTATCACTCTTTGCTCTCAGTCCTTAATCAGGATTTAATGCACATGTTTACATAAACATCAAAATCAATGAAAATCAAAATTTAAAAGAAGGCTGCAGCTAGTACCTGCTCCCGTTTAGACTGATGGTCTCCCATCTGGCCAGCTGTTCCTTTGTGTTCCCTGGAAATTTCCATTACTGTTACAATCATCTATCTCAACCCTTTAGGTTTTTTTGTGTCATAACATTTAATCCCTAAATCAGGAAAATGCTAATAAATTATTATTTTGCTCATTGAATTATAAGTGACCCAGGAAACAGATATCCATGCAAAAGTGCCACCATGTTTAGTTCCAGGACATTTTCTTTGTAAAATATCTTAAGCTTTCAAAAGCCCTAAAATTCAGCAAAGCATTTTAGGTAAAAGAGTGAATTAACTTCCTATCTTGGTTTATTTCTGGCAAAAGGCAGATATCTTTTAGATGAAATATCACCCGCCAACCCCCAAACTTCCTAAATTGAAATGAACAATTCTCTATGATCCTTTGTTATGAGAAACCATCTTACCCATTATCAAGTCACTGAACTGAATGATATTCCTCACCTTTTTGAGTGGGAAAAACTAACATGTCAAATACTGTTTCATTATAACAACTAAAAATTTTTTTTAAAAATGCTTCAATGGCATGGAACCAAAAATAAATGCAAGCCGTTTTTAGGGTCTTTAAAAAAATCTCTGACATAATTTTTTCCCCTCCAATTTAATTTTTTTCTTGGGTTGAACTTAAAAAAGAAAAGAATTTCTGATTACATCTGCAATCACGTCATTGAACATCTTGATTGCTGAACACATGACCAAAAACACGACTTCAGTTAGCTCGAGGTAAATGCTCAATTATCACCAAGATATATGTAAGCAATCTAGAACCGAGGGAGTGGAGACGAATTTACTTCTGAAATGCCTTAAATGGATGTAGCTGTTTAACTTCCCAGGAAATTTAACAGGCTAGCAATGGACACTGCCCTTTCACTGTGTACTTATGAACTAGTATTATTATGTAGGTTTTTCTCACTCTCCGGTACATTAATTTTTGCAAGCAACTTCAGAAATCTTGATGTGAACTTCTAAATACAGTAAGTAAGGATCTTGCCTTATGGGGTGTACTACGGGGAGGCTTTTGGGCCTGAACTAGCAGGTGCAAGCGGGTACAGTAAGAATAAAAAATGCAACACACCGACCTCAACACGATTCAGAACACTTGGGTTTCAATCCGCGTTCACGTGTACCTCTCAGCGGGGGAAACCACAGGCGCGCTACCGGAGGGCGCCGCCAGGGGGCAGCCGCTCCGCCAACAACAGGCGCCAGGGAGCGCTTTCTTCCCTCCTCTCTCGCTCACCTCAGCTTCCGCCGGAAGCAGCCGCAGTCAGTTGTTGTTTGTTGTTGCGGCTTGCCTGTACTGCCTGAGGTGGGTTCTTGGCGGCAGGCCGGGTGAGGCTGGGTGTGAGGAGCCGGAGAGGGAAAGTCGACCTTCAACCCGGGCAGCGAGATGGACATTCTGAAGTCAGAGATCCTTCGGAAGCGGCAGCTGGTGGAGGACAGGAACCTGTTGGTGGTGAGTACCGCTGTGGTCGTGGGGGTTGGGGATCGAAGAGTGTGTGTGTGGGTGGGTATGTGTGTATATGTATGTGTGTATATGTATGGGTGTTGGGGGTGATGGTACTGAAAAGATTTGGGGTGGAGATGGGGCTTAGCGAGAGCCTTGCCACCATACCCGGGAGGCCTCCTCCCTGCCCCCTCCCCCCCAGGTCCACCCCTTGGCTCCTCACTCGGGAGCCTTAGGGATGGAAGTGTGGGAATTGCAGGAAAACCCAAGGCTTTGGCTATTTCCCCTCTCCCGACTGCCCTTATTCCCCTCGCATTTTGCCCCATCCCCATTCCCATCTGTCGGTATTCTGCCGGCGTTCCCCACTTCTGATGGTTGACTTCTGTGGTCTCACTGAGCGTTTGTGCCCAGCTGAAACACGGAGGAAGGGCAGTCTCAGAACTCTTCCTTAAAAGTTCCTTCCTAGTAGTAAATCCCAATATTTTTATTCTCTTTCCTCTTCTTCCCTATTCTCCAACACATACAAAGTCCATAGGTCAGCTCTTCATTGGTGGGAAGGCTAAAACTCTTTCGGAGGGGTACTGAAAAACAATTACGTGATTTGGGAACTTCCTTAGGTTGGTTTCCATTGCTTTATTGGATAACAATAACTTAGACCACTGGCTCTCAAAACTTTTGGTCTCAGGAGCCCTTCACACTCTTAAGAGTTACTGAGGATCCCAAAGGACTTTTTTGTGTGTGTTATTTCTATCGATATTTACCATGTTAGAAGTTAAAACTGAGAAACTTTAAAAATACATATTCACCGATCATTTGGATAATATTGGTTCACCGAGTTATGCAGGCCTCCCGACTGTTGACACATTTCATTACACAATATAAAAAATCACTTTATTTAATATCCACTGACCCTCTCGAGAAACTTCTTTGCCCTTGGGGAAACCAGCAAGCGTGTGGTGACAGGTGTAAGTCCTTTACTCTTAACTTTCACTTGAAAGCTGGCATTTTATCATAGGCAATAAATACTCTCAGTTGTTTTTCTGAAGTGATCATCTCACTTTGGTCAGTTTGGGAAGTTGTCTGCCAAATACCAAAGTCTGAAAAACCATAGTTTGTCGGGTATTCTTACACATAAAATGATAGTCCATGAAAAACAGGTGGTTGCATTTGCAACTCAGTTGCACAATTGGTTTTCCTCCAGACAGCCATCATACTTAGGCATAAATGACAAGTGCTTTATGCATCCTTCCTGTTTTGTCACACAGGATATTAAAAAGATGTAGTCAAGGACCCAGACTTAATAAAATTAATAATTTTACCACTTCATCAAGGAGATGAAGTGAAACTGGCTCTCTCTGAATGTAGTGACATAAGCCAGGACTACATATGATTCTATCATATGTTTTAGTGTTTAAGTCCATTTTTTTAAAAAAAAAAACACTGCATGGGCATCAGGAAATGATTTTCCCCACCCTCTCTGTAGCTGGAAACACTTGTCTGTGTGGTGCTGTTGTTCCAGAACAGCTGTCTCATCTTTTGCCATTTCAAGTGGTACCTCAGCTTTTTATGGTTAATCTGTGATTGTTGAACTCAAATGCTTAACTGGTGAGTGCCTCTTTGTCAAACTGAGGAGAAACTACTAAAATATCCTCCTCTCACCTGTCCTAAAATGTTGTACTGGTATAACTACCCTGAGGTAAGTGTAGCATCTGCATTGCCAGACTACCGATGCTTTTGAGCCGAGTATTGGTAAGTCTTCATTTAAGGCAAAGCCTCATTTATGTGGAAAACCAGGCTGCTCTAGGAACTCAGTGGGGAGTAATTAGTAGGTTTACTAGTTGTAGTTCTAAGGATGAGCTTTGTGTAGAATTTTAGCTTTTTTTCTTCAATATTTATTGAATGTTTCCTACATGCAAGATACTATACAGTGTCTCAGAGGATTAAAAAAAAGTAATGCTTGGTCCTTTTCTTAAGGAACATGCCTTCAGTTTTACAGAGAAAATAGAAACCAACAGGCAGGAAATTCCTCAAGGTTTTCCTTGCTAAAATGGATGAGGTTTCAGTTATATCTTGGGTCAAACATTCCATCTATGTTTTGGGTCACAACTCATCTTTTTTAGCATCATCAGGGACCTTAATATCAGTTATTCCCTTTGTCCCTGTGTCTGCAGTCTCTCTACTGGCTTATCTCCATCAGCACTGAAACATGCAGATGTCTCCCATCTCTAAAAAGATACATATACTGTTCTTTTTCTTTATAGCCAGCTGCTTAAAATAAATTCTAATTCCCACTCCTTAACCTGAGGCAGTCTGGTTTCTGCCTCCATCATTATACTGAATCTGCTCTAATCAGGGAAGCTAGTGGCCTCCGTGTTTTATTAACCCACCTGACAGCATTTGACATTGTTGACTGGTCATCATCTTTTGCTCTTCCCTTGTCATGTTTTATACCACAGCTTCTTCCTTTTCCTTCTACTTCTCAGGCTGCTGCTTATTCTTGATCTCCCTTACAGGCTGGTGTGTTTTATTTTGGTCCCTAAAATGTTGGTTTTTCTTAAAGTTCAAGCCCAACCATTTTCCCTTCACACTGAGTATTCTCTTTTGCAAATCTTATACTCACCTCTGTGATTTTAGTTACCATTGGTATTGGGGGATTTATTAAGAAATAGAGGCACTGGATAGACTTCCCAGTATCCATCAGTTCCTTGAAATTTTATTTAAAATTTAGCATGTACGTGTGTATATGACTCTCTTCCCCTCCCCCTGTTTATGATGTTATTAGAGGGGTGTTTGACTCAGAAAGGTCAAGAACTAGTCATTTCTGTGCTGGTGACTCCAGTTCTCTGTGTCATTATCCCTCACACTGTGTTCCAGCTCTACTGAACCTTTTTCATTTTTTTAGTTCTTTGAACCTGCCTTTTTTCACAGTTATTTATCCCTTTACGAGGAACAGTCTTCTGTAATCCTCTCCAGTTCCTCTCTTTCAGTAGTAGTCAGGATCTTTTGAAAGTTTTTTTTATGGTTGTGAAAAAACAGTGTTGTAGGGAGTTTGTTGCCATGTTGATACCATATTTTGACATCTGCAAGGTAGATTTTTTTTCCCTCAACGTTTTACTATGAAAAATTTTCAAACTTACAGAAAACTTAAAAGAATTATACAGTGCACACCCATATGCCTTTCACCTGGATTCTATAATTAAACCTGCAATTAACATTTTACTGTATTTGCTTTGTCATATAACTGTCTATTCATTGTTCTGTCCATTCATCAAGCCATCTAGCAATGCAGAAACTACATTTACCTGAGAATAGTTATACCAGCCAGGGCATTTTAGGACAGGTGATAGGAGGATCTTGACTATTTTGATGATCACAGATTAACCGTAAAAGGCTGGGATACCATTTGAAATCACCACAGATGAGGCAGTTCTTCAGGAATAGCAGTACCACAGAGACAGGTGTTTTTCAGCTGCAGATAGGGTAATGAAAACAATCTGCTGATCGTTATGCATTTCACATCACATTGTAGACATCAGGACACTTACCTCTAAACAATTTGGCATACGTATCATTAACTAGAATCAGTGTTTGCTTATATTTCTTTTTGTGTAAATGCACAAATTTGCATACAAAGACGGGCAAAAATCTTCAGTGTACTGTTCAATGAGTTTTGATAAGTGCATACATAACCCAAGTAAACCCAATCTATTTTAAGATACATAATAATTACCTTCATCCCACCTTTGAGTCATTTCCTGCCCCTGCCTGCTCCAGAAGTAACCACTATTGTGATTTCTTTCCACTCAATTTTGCCTGCTCTAGGACTTCACATAAATGGGATCACACTGTGTACTCTTTCACGTCGAGCTTCATTTGATCAGAGTGATGTTTTGATGTTACTGCATGTATTTGTTGTTTATCCTTTTTTTGAGCAGGCAAAAATATTCTGTTATATGAATATACCCAGTTTGTTTATCTTTCTTCCTACATATCGGTCCTGTCTGAGAGGATACCACTATGTGTTTGCCAGCTTATTTGAAATATAACAATTACATTCTACATAGTCAAAAGGAACAATTTTGGATGCTGAAATAACATTTTGGGAGGGAAGAACTGTAGCTTGGAAGACTAGATCAGTACAATGGATTTGAGGACCAGTTTTTGTCCTAGCTGTTACTCATCCCCTTACTAAGTCCTGGGAATGTTAACCTAATTTTTGGCTTTTTCACCTCTAAAAGAGGATTAATACTATTTGTCTTCACCATTCTTAGGGTAGTTTTGATGTTCATGTAATACCATCAGTTCTTTACCCCAGGTAATATCATCTTTATATCTGTAAAACTGTGTTTGGAGTATGGTGGATAAGTCCAGAAATGTTTATTACATTAATGAATGAACTTTTAGAAAAACTTTATTCTGGAAGTTTTAAGCAACACAAAAATAGAGAAAGTTGTATCATGAACTTGTATACTCTTCCCCTAAGACATAACTGTAGAAAATGACATGTTCTTATATGACCAAAATATGATCACACTCAAGAAAAGTAACATTAGTTCCTTAATCTCATGAGATACGCCTCTCACATTCGTGTTTCTCAATTAAATGAAAATATATAGACAAATATGTTTTTACAGTTGGTTTTTCAAATCAGATTCACACAAAGTCTGCTCATTGCAGTTGATTGTTATGACTCTTGGTTTCTTTTAATTGAGGACATTTTCATTTCTCCAACACCCCCTTTTTTTCTCCCATGTCATTTACTTGTTAGAGAAATGGGGCTAGTTTTGTAAAATGTACCAGATTTGTCTGATTGCTTCCTGGCATTGCCATTTAGCTAATTCCTCTGTTTCCTGCATTTAACAAGAGTACTTCATAGATGATGCTGTGCACTTCCTATGGTATAACATAGGTGGTGCTTAATCTTTTACTGATGCCAAGCTTGGTCAGTGGGTTCAAATGTTGGCAGCCTGATCTTTCCATTGTCACCATTAGCCTTTCTCATAATGGTTTTAGCATCTGTTGATGATCGTTGCCTGAATGAATGAGCTTTGAAACAATGAGGTGCTAAGTACAGGTGTGGAGGTATTATTGAGATACTATAATATAGTATAATTATTAATAAAGTAGGGCAATATCTTTATTTGAGCAAAGTCAACAAGGAAATAATATCCAAGAGGCAGAGCTGCAGATAATAACAAGCCTTCAAATTAGGGACTGTAGATTTAACAATGAGGATAATTTTATATACAGGATTTAGAACTTGTCTCTTTACATCAAATCATATTAAAACAAGTACCTATAAACCATCTTTTTAATCAAAAAGTTTCACCAAAACCATTCCATATCTAGATTATTTTAAGAATTGAATGATATAATAAGATTCCAGATGACAAAAAAGAATTTAGACACATTCTTGGAGCTTTCTTGGTAAATGAGATTTCAAATGTTGGCTATATATGCCATAATTTTTGTTTGATTAGGAGAAAATAATTGAAGTATACCATTTTATGTGTTTCATAATGAATCCATTTGAAGAAATTATCTTTGAACTCAAACATTAGGAAATTAAATCCAAACAACATGAACATTTGGAAGGCATTTTGGTTTCTTCTCTTTGCTGTTGGACATGCTTACTAAAATAATACTGCAAGAAAAATACTTCAGTATTCATCACAGATCAGTACCCAAACCCATGGTGGAGAAGGGGTGGCGTGTTTGGGGAATCAATGTATTATTCATCTCTGGAACAACAACAACAAAAAACTTATCAAATTCTGGAAAAATCTAAGAGTATTTTCAAAAAGTTTCTAAAGGTGCTTGTTGACTATGGGATATGAAATTTTTCCTAAGGATACATTATTAACTTACTTTTTTCCTTTAATAGGAAAATAAAAAATATTTCAAGCGTAGTGAACTTGCAAAAAAAGAAGAGGAAGCGTATTTTGAAAGATGTGGCTACAAGGTATGAATGCCTGTTTTTATGTTAAATTGTGTATTTCTGAGTTTAAATTTGTGCAGCTGTTGTTAAATGACAAAATCATTGATCTTTGTTCAATTTATCGATGTTATACATTAGCCTATAAATGAGAAGCCATCTGGAGAGGTATGAGTTTTGGTTTTTGCTTTTTTTTTAATCTTGAATTTAGGAAAATACATGCATGACTTTTGGCTTGGAATGGTTTGGCTTTTTGTGGACAGCATGAAATGGCTTGAGATCAAAGCTTGAAGTTTTTTAAAAAATTAAATCCTGGATCTGAGACTACCTTATTTCCTCCTCCACCACCACTGCTCTCCCTCACCTCTCCCAATAAAACAGTCGATTTTGAAAGAGTTCAAACACTTTATTCATTCAGCAGCAGTGATATTAGCAGTGGTATTTCCCCTGCTTTCTCCTAAATATTTTAAGCCGTTGGTTTTATGTTTGCATTGTTAATTCCTTTTGGGCCCTAAGTACCTCTGCCTGAAATATAGCACTGTATACATTTATATGCTTTTGTTGTAATAAGGTATCACATTTCAAACATTCTTTAGTCTATTGGATAGAAAATGTAATTTTGAAATATTTTTAGAAACAAATGAGTTATCTGAAAGGCTTTGCTTGTATATTTTAGGAGCATGACTGAAATTATCTTTGAAATTACCTAGTTAATAATATATTGGGGTTTTTATTGGGAGGGGTTACAGGTTATGAGGTGGAGAAGTTATGTTTAAATTATTTTAAAATACGTACTGTACCTAGTACAGTCATTTTTAACTCAAAGTTAAGAGGTTCTATTGAAATATTTTTGTCAACTCACACATTTGAAATCAGCTTTTTGCTTGTGAAACATTAACATACAATAATACTCTTGTGCATGTAATGGGGAAAGTTCTGGAAGTGAATTTATCTGGCATAACATCTCTAAAAGGAAGCATGAGGAATGCAAATGGTATGTATATGCATTTGGTTTTATTTTGTAGTGTCGGGAGAGGGCAAGTATTAAAGAATAATGTAGTTATGTTTCTGATAGGTTTTTAAAATACAAAAGTTTCTATTTCTGTTTTGATAATTTTCCAGAAAGATACTTGTTTTATTTGCTTCTATTTTAGGAAATGAAAATACCTTTTATGTAAATAACCATTGAGTAGATAGAAGAGTTCTCATTTTTTCCTTGCCAACGTTGTCTAATTCTCAAACTTGATCTGGAGTAAGAATCACCTACATAGGTTTAGTCTGCTAGCTTGCTGCATTTCCAGATCCCTAAATTTGAACCTTTTCAACTTTTTGATAAGGTAGGAAAATTGCTTATAACTTTGAGTCCAGCTGACAGATTATCTTAGATCTTTTCCCCAGAGCTATTCACTGCCATTATATAATTAAACATGCTTTCGTCCTGAGATTTTTTTGAGAAATACCTGTTTCTATGCTAAAAAAGTAAGCACAGGTTTTCTTTATAAAGATGTTTTAAGTATTTCCTTCTTGATGGTAATAGCAATATAGTATGCATTACTTTTATTCCTTTACAGAAACTAGCTACCATTTTTTAGGGCTTGATGCTGATTTGGTCTATGACAATATGAAAATTTAGGTTTTTTATACTTCAGTTTTACCTCAGGATCAATTAGTTATGGTGAACATAACCTTTAACCATAAACTACAGAATCATGAGTTACATGATTTTCACCACATAGCCTTTCTTAATTGAATTTAGTTTTTTCATTAATGTTGATCATCTTTAATGTTCTTTTGGTCTTACTCCTTTCAGCATTTTAGATTTATCTTACGGTCAGGTGGGAAACCACATTTCAGTATCTGTTCACAGATTACAATGGGGCTTATAAATTGCTGAGCTCAGTGTTCCTAAACTTTGACTTGGGCAGAAAATTTGAGAAAATATGTGAAGAGATTTTTTTTCCCTGCAGGTTCTTATAAACAAGAGGATCCACTCTTTCTTTGGGCGGCATGAGTAGGGAGGTGGTTTTTTTTATTATCTTCCTACAAGGTTTTTAGCTCAGTTTGTGGGCCAGTTCTGTATAGCACTGAATTTTTCTATATGTCCAACTGATTTCTGTGCATTTGGAATAATAACCTTTTGAAAAGCAGGATGGGAAAAAGCTAGCATGTGAAGTTTTACAGGTTTCTGTTGGAAAGCAGTTCTTTAGTCTTCATTTTGAAGCTGAGCAAGAATGTAAGACTCTGTAAGACGATTTTCTTAAAAGAGATGAAGCAAGTTGGTTGCTTTTAAGAAAAAAGTACAATTCTTTAGAATCTGGGGAGAAAGTCAGTGCAGATTTTAGCCCTATTAAATTTTGATTTTAGAAACCATGACAGTCATGCCGCTTTTTAAATAGCAAGAATGCCATCTCCTGTGTGCATGCTCTTTACTTGTGATGTCCCTGAAACGGGTATGTTTGATAAGCTCTTAAAAGCATGTACATTTACTGTGAGCTCTTTCCTCAGAGGAACATCAGGAAACCTTCAATATTTAAAATATGTTTAATTTTCATGAAAAGCTAAGGTAATGGAATGATAAATATTAACTGTATTTTAAAAGCTGAATTTCATTTCTCTTGGCTATTAATATAGATACAGCCAAAAGAGGAGGAACAGAAACCATTAACTTCATCGAATCCAGTATTGGAACTTGAACTGGCAGAGGAAAAATTACCCATGACTCTTTCTAGGCAAGAGGTAAGTTTATATATGAGTGTTTCATGAAAAAATAGAAAAATCTCAAGTGTTTACATTTATCTCCAGTTCTTTCCAGTAAGTTAAATGTCATTGTTTCTCGTATAAGATGATTTACTGACCTAAAAATACTGTGTGGCTAGATGGTTTTCATCATGAAGTTCCAAATTAATCTCTGCTTTTCTTAATAGTATTATCTTTTCATAGAATATATCCTTATAAACTTTAAAAAATAAACATGAATATACTAGATAAATATTAAATGTATATATTCTAAATAATTATATGTAAATTATCTGTCTAAATTATTTTAAATAGTATATTTTGTTACCTGCTTTTCTCTCCCTTATTTAATAGTAAATCTTTCTAGATAAAAATACAGAGACCTACATAATTTTTAATGACTGAATAATTTCCCATTGTTTGCACCACAATATTTTAAAAATCATTTCTTTATTAATAGTTATTTGGATTGCTTCAGCATATCCCTATTATAAATAGTACTAAGACGAACATCCTTGTATAGCCATCATTGCGTGCATAATAATGTATGATTATTTCCTTTGGAAAAATTTGGAAATGTGTGATTTTTAGGGCAAAGACTACATATAGTTTTGAGACTTTTGATACATATTACCAAATGGCTCTGTAGATATTAGACATGTACCAGTTTATACTTCCACTTGTAGTGTTTGTCCATACCCTGCTCAATATCAATTATGATTTTACCTAAACCCAGATTTCAAGATTTTCATGTGATATAAAGAATTCAAATGTATACAGAAGGGTACAAAACAAAAATGTCTTCCCTTCTTCCTGTCTTCTGCTCCCACCCCCAGTCACTTCCCAGCCCTTCTGCTATCCAGAGCCATTGACTTAGCATCAGTGTGCGAGTATATACTTTTACCCCCCCCTCGCACACAGGTGAGATGATATGCATTTGTATGTTGGTCTATTCACTTAAAATACATTTCAAAGATCATTTTATGTTGGGGTGTGTGTGTATATAGATGACAATTTTAACAGTAAATGTGATGGTGGGCAAGTTACCTAATCTATTTCCTGAATGCCTTATGGATGAATGAAGATAATAGTAGGGTCTACCTCATGAGATTTTTATGATTAAATGAGGTAATACATGACGAGAACAGTACTTACTAGTAAGTACTCAATAAATTTAGATATTGTTTTTAATAGTACTGTTTGTTAGCCATTTACTGATGGATATTTAGGTTGCTTTCAGTTGTTTGCTGTTATAAACATTGCTAAAGTGAACATCCTTATGTATGTATCTTGATACATTTGTATGAGTTTATAAGTAGGATAATTCCCTAGAAAAGGAGTTTCTGGTCAAAGAGTGTCTATTTAATTTTTGATAATATATCAAATTGTCCTACAAAGAAGCTGTGCTAATTTAATTCCCATAAATTTGTAAGAGTACTAGTTTCCTAGCAACTCTGTCAAGTTTTTATTCTAAAATGTTTAGCCTTTGCCAATCTGAAAGCAATCTTATTATTACTTTAAATTTTTGACAGACTGGTCAGTGAAAAAAGTATCTTGTTTTAACTTGAAACTTTGTGTTAATGGTTATTAAAATTGAACATGTTTTTATGTGTTCCATGGCCACTAATGTCTCCTTTTGTGGAATTGCTATTTTTATATCATGAAATTGGTCTTCTTATTGATTTGTAAGTCAACGTGTTTATATATTAAAGGTGTTAACCTATTTTCATAAGTGTGTATGTGTCAGATGTACATAAAGTGCATATTTTTTATCAGTCTGACATTTGTTTTTTGCCATGCAGAAGTTCTAAATTTTTATGTGATCATATCAAACTTTTTATTGTATTTTTTCCTTAGGTGTCATGCTTAGAAAGGTTTTCCCCATCCCTAAGAGTTAAAAAATGATAGTGTTTTTTCCATTACCTTTATGAGCTCATTCTTTATATACAGAAAATATTTTCTTTATATTTTAATTAACTTTGTATTTAAACTGAGCATGTATTAATTTCATAATTACAGAAATATTTAAAATCTCTTGTCATTCACGTTTTAGAATTCTGTTACTTCATGATTTAGCAAAAAATTTTGCATATTAGAATTTTCTATATATTTTTGAACATTGAAAAGTTTGAATTAAAAGGCAAAGTACTTTTAAGAAGTTGGTCTTTTCGTAAGCTCCAATATTTTTAAATCGTTGACTAATAGTTACACGTCAAACACTGAACAAAATGGGGAAGATGCGGTTCCTGCCTTCACGCAGGGAGCTTCTATTGAAATAGTAAAAGAGGACTCAGGCTTAAGTTCTTTCGCTGGTATCCTTTTTGTTCTCTGTGGCACATTTTTTTAACCTCAGTTTCTTTATTTAAAAAATTAGAATAATAGAATTCTTGCACTAAAAGGAATTTTGAGGTCACATCATTTATCACCTTGCTATGGGCAAAACCACTGTTACAGAATCCCAGATAGATGAGAATTAGCTGTTTATACTATTATATATTTAGAATGTATTTCTGATATCCAAAAAAAAAATTACATAATCCACATAACTTGGCCTAAGTTATTTTAGCCCCTAATTTTAAGGAATGGTTTAAAGTGGTAACTAGCTCAAATTCCCTTTTTTTCTGTTTAGGTTCTTTTCATCTTTGGCCCCGACTCAGTCAGTCGTCTTTAATCTTTGTGCACCCTCAGCAGTCTGTCCCTGTTGTGTTACCTCTCTAGAGTGAATAGGGCTAAATGTAAGTGATAGAACTATGTTGTCTAGGTGAAAAGATTGTATGTTTTGCGCTTCTCACAGATTGACACGTTTGCAGTATTTTTTAGTTCTGCATACCACGTTTTTACGCTGGCCATTACACAAAAGGAAACTTTCAGAGGAATGATGACTGACTCTGGAAACCATCATGTGAAAATTAGGGCAAGGATATTTGGAATACTTAGCCTGAAGGGAAGAATTATTAGAGACACTTAAAGTCCATTGAAAACAGATCTAATTTTAGAACAAGATTGAATATTCTTTGCAGTTTCATAAAGTAGAACTAGGATAAATGGGTAGAAGTTTGAGGGAAGTGGATTTCAGTTTTGAGAAGCAAAATGTATCTGTCAAAAATGGGATGGGATTTTTCATGAAGAGAGATGATTCGTGTCACTTGTCAGACACAAAATCTGACAAGGACGTTTTTGAGGTCATTTCTGCATTTGATTGGAGATAGCACTAGATGACCTCTTAAATTTCTAGTTTAATCTTAAACGTCTGTTAACCCAGTGGGGACCCGATGATTTCTATTTATTTTATGCTCTCAGATTAAGTTCTTGGTGTTTTTTGTCACTTTAAAAATTTGGATCAACCTTTATTTTCTTAATTATATTTTCTGTTTTTTTCTCCTTTTGTTTTTTTAAGTGATGATATCTTACTCTGTTGTGCATGGAGTGCAGTGGCGTGATCATAGCTCACTGCAACCTCGAACTCCTGGGCTTCAGCAATCATACTGCCTCAGTCTCCTGAGTAGTTGGGACTACAAGCATATGCCACCATGCCCAGCTACTTTTTTCTTATTTTTTTATAGAGGCAGGGTCTTAGTTTGTTGCCTAGGCTGGTCTTAGAACTTCAGGCATCAAGCCATGGGCTTGATCCTCCTGCCTTCCCCTCCCAAAGTGCTGGGCTTGCAGGCATGAGCCACCGCCCTCTGGTGGCAAGCACCTACATTTCAAAACAAGTGTTTGGTCTCTTAAAATACGTTAACATAAGGGATCACTATTGTCTTTTGATTTTTCAAAAGAAGGCTAAGAGCAATTATAATTATGTAAAATGAGGACCAAAAGCTCATCACCCCGGTTTTTTTTTTTTTTTTTTGCAAAAAGTAATTTTTTTTTTTTGTCTTACAGAAAAAGGGATGGTTTATATTAGGGGTTTGCTTTAGATTTGAATTGTAGATTCATAGATGGACTACTTTCTAGGAGGTATTTGGTCATAAATTAACAGTGACATTTGAGTCAAAATATTAATAGATTTTTAACTAAAGTACTTGATTTTCTCTTTCATTAGTAGACATCTTTGTTTAACATAATTGAAATGATGAAAATATTTGAAGGATTTTATATTTCACTCAGAAACATGTTTGGATAATTAAGTTCGTTTTATTAAACCCAGGTTTCAGTTTTAAGGTAAAAACTATACAGATTGTTTTGAGAGCTTAATTCTTTTTTTCTCTCAAAAGTTAAATAATTTACTGGGCATTCGTTTCACTTTATAGGTTATCAGAAGATTGAGAGAAAGAGGAGAACCAATCAGACTATTTGGAGAAACTGATTATGATGCTTTTCAACGTTTAAGAAAAATAGAGATCCTCACACCAGAAGTTAACAAGGTAAGACCAAAGCAGAAAAAAAGCTAGAAAAATACCACTATATCACATAAACTAGCATAGAGTCTGACTGATTGCATTATTACAGGTGAAAGTGGGAAGATAAAGTTGTCAGATTACTGCTAATGTAAATTTTCATTAATTTGTAAAAAAGCGCATATCTTAAGCATACAGTTTGGTACATTTTGATAAACACATACAAGCATATAACCACTAGCCATATAAAGGTATGGAACATTTTCATCACCCAGGAAAGTTCCCTGTTACCCCTTTCTTAGCCAGTCCCCACAGCCCTCCTCCTCCACTCTTGGGCAGGCACCTTTTGGATTCTATCATCACAGATTAAATTTTGCTTGCTCTAGTATTTCATGTGGATAGATTCTTAGAGTGCATGTCTGGCTTCTTTTTTCTCAGTGTAACAGCTTTTAGATTCATCTGTGTCATTGTGGGTATCACTAGTTTCCTTTTCATTTCCCAGTGATCTTCAATTGTATGAATATGTCACAGTTTGTGTCCAGCTTTGGGTTATTAGGAATAAAACTGCTGTGAACATTCTTACACAAATCTTTTTTGGAACTGCATTATTTCTCGGGGAAATATGTTATATCTCTTGGGGAGATACCTAGCAGTAGAATTGCTGAATAATAAAAGTATATGTATGCTTAACTTCATGAGAAATGTCAGACATATTCAAATATCAGAGTTTGGTATTGTTAGTCTTTTTAATTTTAACCATTCTCTTGTATGTACACTAGTATCTCATTGTGGCTTTATTCACATTTCCCTGATGACTAAAGATGATAAGCATCTTTTTGTAGACTTATCTTCTTTGTGCAGTGTCTGTTAAAGTCTTTTGTTCATTTTTTAATTGGATTGTTTGTCTTTTTGTTAAGGAATTATAGTTCTTTATGTATTCTGGAGATAAGTCATCCTTTGTCAGATATACAGCTGTGTTTTGTGACTATTCTCTCCTAAATGTATGGCTCACCTATTCTCTTAATGGAGTCTTTTGCTGAGTAGAAGTTTTAAATTTTGATGAAGTCCAATGTATCAATGTTACCTTTTATGTTATTGCTTTTTGTGTCCTGCTTAAGAATCGTTGCCTGTCCCAAGGTCTCAAAGAGATGTTCTTTTATATTTTTTTTCTAAAAGCTTTATTAAATTTTTGCTTTTACATTTAAGGCTCTAAGGCTCTGATCTTGTTTTATGGCTCAGCATAGGATCTATTCCATGGTCTCTTGAAAAGAGCATGTTTTTGCCTTGGTTATGCAGTTCAACAAATGTCAGTTATGACAGTGTTGTTCAGATCTTCTGTGGCCTTACTTTTTATTTCCTTATTCTATCAATTGCTGAGAGATAGGTGTAGTTATCTATGGCTATGTATTAGACCACCCCAAAACTTAGTAGTGTAAAAGGATTTTTTATTATAAAATCTTTTTTGGCTGTCTGTGACTGTAACAACCCACCCTGAAACCTGGTAGCTTAAGATAATTTATTAATATCTTTCACAGTTCTGTGCTTTGATTGGGCTGGATTGGGCAGGTTTTTGCTTGGGGTCTTTCGTGTGATTGCAGCCAGGTGAAGGCTGTGGCTGAAGTCATCTGAAGCCTCACCTGGACTGTCTTTGCCCACACGCCTGGCATCTCAGTTGGAATGGCGGGGATACCCAAGCTGGCCGGGCCCTGCTCGTTCCATGTGCTGTTTGCTAGCCTGGGATTTCTCACTGCTTTCCTTATTCATTGCAAAACCACTTTCCTGCTTCACTTCTCAGCATTGCCATCCCACCCCACAACACTGACAGTTGCCTGAGCACTTTCTGTCCTCTGTGTCTGCAATGATGATTTTTCCTGTGCCTGCTGTGTCCCTCTTTTGCATGCCTTGGTTGAAATCTTGTCCTTATGCTTTTTCAGACACAGTTCAAAGATTATGTCTCTTCTCTGAACCTATCCTTGGTCCCATTTGGAATTAATTGCTTCCTTCTCAATGCTCCTACAATTAAACTTTTGTTAGTGCACTTGGTATATTTCATTAGTATTAGAGTACATGCATATGTATCTCCTGTTGGGCAAGGGCTGTTTTATATGCCAAGTTTAGTGCCTTGCATGTAGAGGTTTTTAGGAAAGCACGGGAGCCTAAGGTCTGGATCCCGTTTCTGGATTATTAATTATGTGACCGTTTGTGCCTTATAATCCTCCTTTGTAAAATAGAGGCAATCATATCTGGCTCACTGGGGTTAGGGAGAATTAAATGAGATAACCTTTGGGAACACGTGGCATTATACTTCATACATAGCAGGTACTCAGTGAATGGTAAATTAAGTGTTTTGAGTTGAATGTTTCTCTTCTGTGTTTATGAAAGGAGAGTAGACAATGATGAGATGCTTCAAATATAGTAACATTAGGAGTTAACATTTATTGAATGCTTACTGTGCTCGAGTGACTGTTCAAAACTCACTATACATTTATGAATTCATTTAAATAACTTGATGTTTGTAAGGTTCTGGAACAGTCCCAGTACATAGAAAGTGTTAAAATAAAAAATAAAATCCTCATGACACATAATAGATAGTATTATTATTCCCATTTTATAGGTGAGGCAACAGGCATACAGGGGTTAAGTAAGCTGCCCAAGAGCTGGTGAGTGGCAAGGATTTGAGCCCAGGTAGCTGCTCTCAACCACTGCCCTACGGCCATCTCACGGCCATGGTGCCCTGGCTCTCAGACCTCGCAGCTGATTCCCACTCATGTTTAGGAAGCTGAGGCTTCCATTTTTTATTTAATGGTCATAAACTGGACATGCCTGAAACATGGCATTTGCTGGTTTGTTAGAAGCATAGCTGAAGCCTGGGATATAGATGAGATACCAGTTTTATTCCATTGACATTTCTGAATGTTTTGGGTGTTCAGAGTAGTTGAAATGAGGTTAGACATTGTCAGTGAACTGGGAACATGGGTTGGGGACTCTGATGGAGACCTGGTCACCTTCATTAATCCTCATTAGGAAATTATGGCATTTATGAAGATTCTCATTTGGAATTGTCATTCACGTCTATTTTATTTTTCCCATTACCAGACTTGCCATTGTGCATACATTCTTGGACAGTAATTTTAGTTGTCAAATAATTGATGTCATTGGAGTCCCTAGTTGTGCCAAGGTCTTAACTGCTTGTGGAGAAAAAAATGAATTGTATATTGTTGATGAAAAATCACAGGTGAAACATCAATCAAATGTACTTTTTCACCTTTCTCAGGGATTGAGGAATGACCTGAAAGCAGCTTTGGATAAGATTGATCAGCAGTACCTCAATGAGATCGTGGGTGGGCAGGAGCCTGGAGAGGAAGACACACAGAATGATTTGAAAGTTCATGAAGAAAATACCACAATCGAGGAGTTAGAGGTAATCTCTGTGCCCAGCCCAGTCCCTTCCCTCCCAACCCCTTTTCCTCGGGAGCAGGTGGGCGAGTGGATCACATCTTTCTGTGCAGAGCGCCCTGCTGTCTTTGGTCAGTGAAAAGGCCCTTTTGACTCTTGCTTTTACTTATTTACTCTTCTTTTTCTCAGTCTCCACTCACATCCCCCTAATTCTTACCTTCAAAAGTAGTCATTCTGATATGTTGGATGTGCACCCTTTTATTTGCTGGTGTTCTTGTAAAGCCTGTGGTGTTTTGTATGCATATATTTTTGATTTACAGAAATGATAATTGTGCTGTGAAATTCTTTATTCTTTTTTTTTCACTTAGCACCATATCCCTAAGACCCATCCTTGATGCTTTATGTACATTTAATCCTTTGCTTTTAATTGCTCTGTAATATTCCATATATTATGGCATTCACTACATTTTACTTTTTGTTCCCCCGTAATGACGGACAGCTAGATTGTTCCCAGCTCGCTGTTACCACAGACAGCTTTGTGACGAACAATCTTGTGCATAACCACTCTGGCCTAAAAAAGTGGGATTGAGGGATTTGTATATGTGTATTTAACTTGTCTAAGTGCTGCCAAGTTGCCCTCTGGAGTGGCTGTCCCAGTCTGCACCCGCTCCAGCAGCGTGTGAGGGTCTCGTGTCCTTCCATCCCTGCCAACACTTGGCAATGCTTTGCTTTCTAATGTTTACTGCAGTGTCGCATATGGAGTGATATATGTAATTTTAATTAAAAAGCGTGGTTGTATCATGTAAACATCTAGCATGTGAAAAAAATATGGCTTAGTTTTAAGTTCTTAATGCTTAATGAAGCATGAACTGTTACTTTCCTGTTTCCTTTCATTCCTGGCTCTTGCACATGTCACTGTCTCTCTGAGATCCTAGTTGAGGAGGATGTCATTTTAATCCCCTCCCTCCTCCAACATCTATGTATGGTTCCTCAATTTTACTACAATAACTGGTGTGGGCAACCACTTTTGGGCTTTTTTTCTTTTTTTTTTTTTCCTCATAGCTTTATTGAGATTCACATACCATACAATTTGTCCATTTAACGTGTGCAACTCAGTGATTTTTAATACATTATCATGATGGTGGTGCCACCATCATGATAATCTACTTTTAGAACGTTTTTGCTCCCCATGCAAAAGAGATGTCATAGCCATTAGCAGTCACTCCCCTCACCCCTCCTTGTCTTTTGATTCATAAAAGATAACATGCTGTCTAAATTTAAATGGCAAGTCAGCACTTTTTTTTTTAACTTATCTAGAAAATCCATGAGATTTTCAAATAAAAATTGAACAGCTTATGTGACAAAGAGCCATGTGTAGACTGGGTTTGATCATATATATTCTGCTGTTCTCGGTGCTAATGAATAGAAGCATTCTTGCTCTTTCTTCAGGCCCTTGGGGAGTCCTTGGGGAAAGGTGATGATCACAAAGACATGGACATCATCACCAAATTCCTAAAGGTGAGTACCTTAGGCTAGGGAAGGGAGAACGTTTTGGATGCTCACCTCTTCTTATACTTTTGGATTATCAAGGGTAAAAGGCTGGAAAGGGAAACCCTCAGGAAACTTTCTTGTACGTGCACTGTGTTTATGATATCACTGTGTACTTGGATATAGCAGTTAATGAAAGGAAATGTATATTTACTTTCCTTGTGGCACTTTTTTTTTTTAAAGCTAGCTTATTAATGTAAACACAGAAAAGAATCACAACAGCAGATTGGACAAGAAGTTTGGGGGAATTTCTTTTTTTTTTTTTTTTTTTAAAACACCCTAGGAAGGAGTGCGATGGAGGTTTCCAGAAGCTGTTTTGAGAGGCTGATGACAATAAGGAAAGGAAGTAGGTGGAAAGACACTGGCAATGAAAACAAGTAACTGCATCTGCAACCTTTGAGGCTGTTCATTCCTTCAGGTCTGCGGATTGCTGCCTGTTTTTTACTATGATTTGCTAATTCCACCTTTCTTCTCAGCATTTCTCTCTTTAGTGGTCTAGGTAGGGTGGGCAAATCCCAAATTCATTTTTAACATTTACTTACAAACTGTGCTCAGGCTAAGAGATTTGAATGCGCAAAATGCTTTTACTTAATGTACAGTTTAATACTACATATATATGGGACTAGACAGGGCATGGGAACTAGTAGAACCGGAGTTTCCTCTTGGAATGATGGCTCTCCTGATGTAGCATACGCAGGGGGTACGTCCTCCTCAGCCTTCTCTGTTACCGACTTCTAGAGATGTGCTCTTTATGCAGTTAAACCCAAGGGGCCCTGGGGTAGTTTTCTGGGGCTGGGGGAGAGGGGTGAGAGGAATGGGTCATGGTTTCTTTTTATTTCTGTTCTTTTTTTTCCCTTCCTCCTTTCGTCAGGTGATTTAGTGGGAACTTTAAATTGAGTTTTGGTCTCTACTGTGCAAGTAGAGAGTCCAAATACTGTAACTTGGAAGACTGATTAAATGTCACAGTGCATATGATATTGTGGATGATAAGTCTTGGTTGGTTTAATGTTACATAATAGAAGTACAAGGAAAAGTTTATTTCTATCAAATAGTTAGCTATGAAATTTGATAGTTCTTTTTTTGAGGGGGAGGAATGGATTATCTTGAGCTAGGAATATGTATAGACTAGGGAAGTTTGTCACTTGCCAAAGGCACTACTTCATAAAACATAGCATGACAACTTAAACAGAAATAGCTCATGAATTACATATTATTTGATGATATTTTAATCAGTGAAGACATTAAGCATGATGGTATTCTGTTTTGTGCGTTCGAGAGCTTTTAAACGTACTGAACCACTGGGTGGCGTTGTAGTCTAAATTTACTCATTCTTTCAACAGTTTCTTCTTGGCGTTTGGGCTAAAGAATTGAATGCCAGAGAAGATTATGTGAAACGCAGCGTGCAGGGTAAGCTGAACAGTGCTACTCAGAAGCAGACTGAGTCCTACCTCAGACCACTTTTCAGAAAGCTACGGAAAAGGGTGAGGCCTCTTGGAAAATGCTTTTTTTAGCTGACTTTTTAAAAATAGAATATATAAATTTAGAATTTTTGCAGTCTGTTTTTCACTACACATAATAGCTTCTAAAATTAGTCATTTTTTTTTCTTTTCCAGAATCTTCCTGCCGATATTAAAGAATCAATAACAGACATTATTAAATTCATGTTGCAGAGAGAATATGTGAAGGTACATTACCATGTTGTGCATTGAAATTTTTACGAGCATATCTAGGTTATGTACATAATATAATGTTTATTTGGGATGGGAGGGTTTTACATAGTAGATTTAAGAATAAATGTGAAATGAGCTAGTAGTAAAAACAGTTTTATTTTCTATTGTATTTGTCAGCTTTATTGTGAGGCATTGAATAACAGACCTTGGGACTACACTGTATTTTCTTAGTCATTCTTAAAGTAGGCCTAAAGATTCTTCAGGACATGAACTATATATAGGCAGTGTTCATTTTATGAATGGGGTTGAATTTTGAAGTGTGTAACTGGTTGATTAGGGCGTGGAACAAATTTTCCCATAGACACAATGTTATAAATTAGTTTCCCAGGCAAGCTATGAAAGTCTGTGTAATCTGTAATATAGCTGAGCTATTGTACTGATGATACCATGTATCATCTTTGTAATTGTTTCTATGGGAAGATGGTCCAAGTAAGGCCTCCAGTTCTCCTCTATTTCAGTACTACAACAATAGTAGACCCCATGCAGGGGAAGACTTTTCTCCCTTGTTCCACTCTCTTCCCTCCTGAATGGGCTCTGGGAGGAGGCTGCAGAGGGAAAGAGCTCTGGTGGCCAGGGCTCCTGGGGTAGAGTTTAGAAAGCAGAGAGTGGAGGACTGTCCATTGGTGGAGGGGAACAAGAAGAGAAGGGCACAATGCACCCATCGTGGGGATTCGAGATAGGACAGAGTTTGAGGAGGCTTCTTGTTCCTGTGCCTCCCTAGGGACTAGGAGTGGGGTATTTCAGTGCAGCCATCGCAGTGACAGTGACAGAGCAGTAGAAAGGTGGAAATGGCATCACTTATTCGGTGCTGTGAGTATCTGTATACTCATGGGAGGAAGGAATGCTGGCATCCCTGGGTGACTGGATGGTTTGCTTGATCAGAGCCTCAGCTGATGAGGCTAATGTAGTGATTTTACTCCTTGTAAGAGCCAGTCAGTGTTCTCAAAGAAAATAGTTTTGCCTTATGGTTATAAATTTTATTCTTAGTTTCTGTCAGTTGCATGATTCTTACTGGGGATGACTGCGTTGGAATGGATGGACAAGGTCACCACCACTGCAGAAAGAGTACAAACCACCTGCCTGCTAGAGTGGATGTCTTTGCTCTTCTTACTTTTTCTCATGATCATATGTCAGACCTGGGTGCAAGCTCATTTTGCATAAACTACAAAAAGAGCAAAGAAACTTTAGTAACCTGTTTGGACAATTTTCTTTGGAATTTTGGGGAAACTAAATATTAGAATTTTTATCAGTTAAGGTCCAGTATTAAAATTTACACACATGAGAATCAGTGATAAATACGTACACATGCCCTTTTAATAACATCAAGCTTTATAAAATCTGTTGAGCAGAGCAAGTTCAAATTTAACTTTAGGATAGAAAATGATCTTCCAGATAACCTCAGTAGTACCTGAGTTTTTAAAAATCAGCTCTACATTATCAATCATGTAAGTGTTTGATTTTTGAAATTAAAATCTCTTTGAAGCTTGGCTTTATAAGGGTCTCTGAAACCCTCGGGATCTTTTAGAATTTACTTGCTATCTGTTTTTATCCTCCTCCTTTCTCACAGCTAGCCAGGCTTGGTTAAGAAAAAGAGCCATTTGTCTTCCTTGGTTTCTGTCTTAACTTTTTGTAGCTTTTCTTTCTAGGTTCTTGGCAGGTGGGAGGTTTAGGGGGGGGCCAAAGTGAACTGATCTCATCCTTCAGCTATTTGACTCCAGGGCCAGTATTTCCTCTCTGTTTACACATCTGTTATGGACGCTGTGTGGTCATCCCAGCACACAGAGCCCCTACTGCCTTCAGAGAGCTGCGGTGCTGTGCAGGGAGTAGATATCGTTTTAGGTTGGATTATTAAAAACTAGTTATCCTCTGTCTTCTGCATGACCACCTATGGAGAAGACTGGGTCTAAAGGACACTGAAAGTTGAATTTCCGTCAGTGCATGAAATTACCTACCTGCCAATTCCAGATTGGAAATATATTAATTTCTAACACACAACGGCCTCAAAGGAATGTTTGTCTTTTTTGCTCATAACCTAACTTTTATTGGTTTCTGTTTTTCGTGGACATTTGTTGTCCTGGGCAGTGCAGTCAGCCACCCCATATTTTAATCTCTTATTTGAATAACAGGAATGGTAATACTTTCAATATGCCCAAAATTCAGAAGAAGATTACATCATAAAGGGCTGTGAGATACTTGAAATAACAATTTAGACCAACACAATATTTTTGCCTTTCTGATTGATTTCTTCTCAATTTTTCCTTTCAGGCGAATGATGCTTATCTTCAGATGGCCATTGGAAATGCGCCTTGGCCCATTGGTGTCACTATGGTTGGTATCCATGCCAGAACTGGTCGGGAAAAGATTTTTTCCAAGCATGTTGCACATGTTTTAAATGATGAAACTCAGCGGAAATACATTCAGGTAAGCAATTTGGAAGGACAGGAATTGCCCTGGAGGTTGACATTCTCTGATTCCCAAAACTGTGAGTCTCCAGAGCAGGTGAAGAATCGTGGTAAATAGGAAATAGCATGATAGGATCCAAGTCCTCTTTTGATAAGTGCGTTTAGGAAACCCTCACCAAATAAAGTAAAAACCTTTTAACTTTCATATATGATGGAAGACAGGTTCAAGTATTGTCCTTTAATTACATTAGCACTGAATGAAACTATTGCTTTTTTTTTTGAATAGAAGAGAGGTCTTGCCCTGTTGCCCAGGCTGGAATGCATTGGTGCGATCATAGCTCACTGCAACCTCAAACTCGTGGGCTCAATGGATTGATCCTCCTGAGTAGCAGGGACTACAGGTGTGCACGACCAGGCCCGGCTAATTTTTTAATTTTTTTGTAAAGACAGGGTATCGCTATGTTGCCAGGCTTATTTTGAACTGGGCTCAAGCAATCCTCCCACCTTGGCATCCCAAAGTACTGGGATTATAGGTGTGAGCCACCAATGCCCAACATTTTGCTGTTTTTAAAAAAAAATATACATTAGCAAGTAAAACTTGAGCTAATCCAAAAAATTTGACATACATATAAAAGCTTTCAAATTGGGAGTTTAGTGAAGAGCAACAAATTTAGAGTACTTTACAATAAATCTCGATTTGTTGCTTTCAAGATGGACCTAACATCTATTAGGCTAAATAGGTATGAAGAGTAAAGACTTGGCTTTAATGCATATAATCATTTTTAAGTAGCACATAACAATACTTCTTTAGTCATGTCAAGTGTTTATAGTTTATTTTCTTAAAGTTATGCATGTCTCACATAAACTTATTTGCATTATTGTTGGGATAAACTTTTCTCCTTAGTGGGAAAAAAATCAACTATAATCTAGCCATTGCCAAATTGTCATAAATGCCAGACTGTATAATGACTTTTGCTGGATGGTAATTCTAAGACTTGAAGATGATACTCGGGAAGTTTACTTAAAATTTAAAGTTCACTGAAAATGCATAAAGTGCTTCCAGATTTCATGCCAGAGAACAGTCATTACCATATTCATGAATTATCTTTTTATTTGTATTTCAGTTCCAAGTGCTGAATGTTAATTTGTGTCATGCTTTATGCCTTATTCACATACATCAGCATTTTAAAATAGGATTTCACTCTGACTTCCTAATGTGAACTGTAGACTTTATAGAGTTCAAATATACTTCTGAAACCCAAGCACATTTCCATTTCTTAATAACCACCAGTGACTTTTATTAAAGGCAAAAGATTTTGGGGGTGGGGGGAGTGTTGTTTGGCTGTAACAATAGAAAACAGTTCTCAAGGATTAAATTTGTTAATTGTGTTTGTGTATACTGTGGCCAAAGCTATAGAATGTAAAAGTCCATGTGATTTTAGATAAATTGTCTTAAAGCATTTCCTTTTGTAAACAATGGTTTGATTTCCATCCCACCCCATAGACTGATTTTTGTTTTTAAAGTATACCTAGCATTTATTCAAGATTTCTGGTTTATTTTGGACGCCACATAGTGACCTTTCCTTCCTCCCTTGTTCTTCCTTTAACTGTTCTCTTCCCATTAAAAAGAATTCTCCTTTTTTCTCCCAAAGTGGTTAGGGAAAATTGGTGAGCACACTGCATCTGAAGTTTATTGATACAGACCCAGTGATGTTCTTGTGGATAGGGCACAGTCAGGTGGACTCATAGCTCCTCGACAGAGGGAAGCCATGGAGCACTGAATGAATAATGGACCCACATCTCTTTGTGTGGGTGCTGGTGACATATGTCCCAGGGTCTTAGTGACCTCAGTGCTATCCTGTGCAACATTTTTATGACAGACTTGGGTGACGGACAGACTTTTATGACAGAGAGATGGGTTTATCAGATTTGCAGACAAGAAACTAGAAGGGATAAGGATGTGTATTTGGGTGGAAAAGACGTCGATACTCCAGAAGTTCTTGACAGACTAGAGAGAAGGCAGATTCTAAAAATACAATATTTAGCAAGGATGACCATAAGAAAATTTGGATCCATAACCCACTTGTTTAAGTATTTCAGCAGTGGGTAAGAAAGAATTAGGGAATTTAGTGGACTAAATTAAGCACAATAAAATTGGTAGTATGCTGTGGCCATCAGAAAGGCTAATGATAGCTTATGCTCCATTATTAGACCTAATAATTTAGTGTAGGCTCCACAGGGCAAGAACATAGTTCACTGTTGTACCCCTAGAATCCAAAACAATGTCTGGCTCCTGGTGGGTGCTCAATAAATATTTGCTGATTGAATGACTACTCTAAAGAACAAGAGAGGTGACAGTCATGTTCTTTTTCTAGTCCTTGGAATTTGGTGGAAATCTGGGCAAGAGGTCCTTAGATAATGGTAGAACTTTGTGGTAGAAGAGGATTAAACTTGTCCTATACAGTTAAGGACCAATTAAAGTCTAAGTGGACAGATTTTGGGTCAGTGTAAACAAAAGCTTTTTAAAAAAAAATTTTATAATAA
Source organism: Varecia variegata (assembly GCA_028533085.1). NCBI lineage: Eukaryota > Metazoa > Chordata > Mammalia > Primates > Lemuridae > Varecia > Varecia variegata. The sequence continues at coordinate 9,069,173 of CM052453.1, forward strand.
TTATAGATTCACAAGAAGTTGCAAAAATAATATGAAGATGTTTTTGGCAGAACTGTCCCAAAGTAGGAACAGAGCTGGCTTGGAAGATGGGGGAGATAGCTGTCTGCAAGCATTGAGTTAACTATTGCCATTTTGGCCCTTCTGGCCCTCACATTTCTCTGATTCTTCTCTGCCATTTTTCCCTACAGGCCATTGGTTAAACCTAAAGTTACACAACTCACATGCCCACAACAGTCAGTGAGATAACAGGAAACCTCTGGCCTTCTGTCTGTCTTCTGTTTTCCTACTTTAAATACAGGCACAAATAGAGGCAGCATTTCATTTTCCTCAACTCTGCTGTAAGAAAAATGAACAATGCAAACACAATGTTAAGTGTCAGCTTATGTTTTTAGCCTCTCCCATTGGAGTCACTTGAACTCATTCTTTCCCTATAGGAGTATGTTTCCAATGTTGCTGAGTCATCGTCGTTGTTGTCTTTTTTTTTTTTTTTTTAATTAGAAGCTAAGATCTTGGGTTTTAGAAAAATGTACTCTCCTATTTTTAAAATATTGGCACCACATTAAAAAAATTAACATTATTAACATTACATAAGGCTAAAGAAAATGCCAGTTTGTGATCTGTGTCTTAAACCTATAGTTAGCTCAAGAAAAAGTATGCCGCCACCCCTGTGTTAGGGTTATGTGAAATTCTTGGTTACAGTCAACTGAGTAATTTACTAAGCTGTCTTATGAATCATCCTCTTGTTACTTTGGTATCTAGGTGAGGTTGATTTGAATTATCCTAAAAAAGGTAAAATTTAAGCGTATCATTTGAAGTTTAAGTCAGGGGTTGGCAAACTTCCTAAAGGGTCAGACAGAGTAAGTATCTTGGGCTTTGCACTTCATAGGGTCTCTGTCCCAACTACTCAGCCCTGCAGCTGTAGTGCCAAGGCAGCTATACTGGGCTGGGTTCCAGCAAAACTCCATTTATAAAAGGGGCAAGTGGCCTGAGGACCACAGTTCGCTGACTCCTGGTAAATGTATAAACCCAAACCTTTTTTACGTTCAGATATTTGCTGAGTAGGTAATTATGAAAATCAGTTAATAGAGTAATTATTTCTTTTTAAATTGCGGTATAATACACCTCAACAGTGTAGTGCTTGAAGTGTACTCACCTTAATTGTACAGCTCAATGATTCTTGATGTGTGTGATAGGTAGCAAGCTATAAAACAAGATCTACATCTAGAACGTTTCCAGCAGGTTCCTTCATGCCTGTTCCCGCCTAAGTCCCCCATCAGGAGTAACCACTATTCTGACGTGTCGATATTGATTAGTTTTGCCTGTTGTTGGACATCATGTAAATGAAAACTTGCAATGTGTGGAATAATTTTTTTTTTTTTTTTAAGAAATACTGGTGAGAAATATGTTTTATGAAATATGATAGAAAACAATTCAAGGGACTGTTTTACTGGAACAGAAATTCATCTTTTGGTTTTATGCAAACCTCTGTAGAATGTAAACAGTGGAAGTTGTTTGAAGTGTTCTCTTTCTCACAAAAATTAAATACACCACAAGGAGAGTTTTCTCACCATGCAGATCAAAGGAAAGCTCTATAGCTTTTTAGCGTACCCGCCTCAAGTCCAGGGTTAGATTCAGATTGGTGGTAGTAGCTTCAGGGCCTTTGTTCATTCTGCCAAATACAGATATAACCTTTGGCCCAGATTTTGGTAAAGCTTTTTTTACACAGATTATAGGAAGCTCTTGATTATTTAAAGACTGTATAATTCAGTCATTTCCAGACATCTCTTCAAGAAGTTCACATCTTGGGCACTCTTTACTTGAGGAGAAGGAAGGTAAACAGGAGGAGGAAAATGAGCTGAAATACACATCAGCTAGCTGTTGGCCCCTGGAACTGCACTCACCCTTCCTCACTGTATTCTGTGCCGTGAAACTGGACTCGTGGACAAAATTGGCAGACTCCCCTGCCCTCTGGCTTCCAGTTGGGGCAGGCAGTGAGAGGTACTGGAAGGCATTTTGTAGGTGGGAAAAGAATGCATTCTGGGGTATTTAGTTCCCTGGCTTCCTTCCTGTGGGTGACTGCACCCCTCTGCCCAAGGCCATCGCTTCTCTCTGGTGGCTGTCTCCATACAGGTCCCTCTCTGGGTTCTAGTACCCATTCTCCTCCCTTCCCATCTAGACTCGGGCCGGCCACAGCTTCCCACGATTGCCAGTGCAAGGGTGCTGTGCTATCTCTCCTTGGTCCCAAGTGCTTCCCCACTCCTTTGTAATGTCCTTGAAACTGTTACCATCAATTTATCTAGCTTGAATGTGCCGTTTGTTCTCTGCTGGTATTCCTCTTTGATACTTGTGTATGAATTGATCTGTGCACTGTGTTAGACACAGATTCCTTTGAGGGGGTTAGAAGATTAAGGACTATACTCTTCTAAATAATTTTTCTTCAGCTTTTGCTATTACAAAAGACAAAATATCCTGTAATAGTCTTCTCTGGCAAGATGTTCTCAATAACCTTCAGTTTTGTAAATTCCCTAGTAAAGGCATGATGTCAATATTTTATGTCCATTATTTCAATCCATATTTCAGGTTTTGGCATATTTCATCTATACTAGCATTTGCCAAATTTATTTGTCCATGGAACATTTTGTAAATTTATGATGTATTTATGTATTGCCCAAACTGGTGTAACAGAAACATTCATTACTGCAGTGAGCGATCACAGCTTGATCTGTATGTTGCACGCAAAACATCCTGCGTATTGGTAAATGCTCCCCTGCGTGGAGCTCAAATATACGCCACACATTTGTGGATTCAGTGGCTTTGTGCCACAGCTTGGCATTCTTGGCTGTGATAACCCATTTGCTAAAGGCAAGTTAGTGCGTGATAACAGCTGTCTACCCATTTAATATTTCCCAGCCTACAAAAACAGTACATTTTTGGAGAAAAATACTGCTAGCATTTATCTTGTAATAACACCCTTTAATATCATGGAACACTAGTGTGTTTTGGAAACAGATTTTGGGGAATGCTGAGGCGTCGTTTTACTTCAGGGTGGTAAATCTTGTATTTCTCAACCACATGGTTGGAAAAAATGCCATATCACCCTCCACTGTGAAAGCCTGGTAGTCAAATAAATGAAATCTTCCCCCAAATTAGTTAGGGTTACGTTTTTACTTAACGTTTGAATTATTGTTTGTAATTGTAATTTGTTGTTACTTGTGAAATGATGAACCTTTGAAGTGGAAATTTGTTGTCATATAGAAAACAAACATACAGATAAGTACAAAAACAAGAGCAGCTCTGTGTCTTCTACCATAAGCTATGTAAGTGGTTTGGGTTAGTCCCAAGCTATCAGTTTTCTTTAATTTTTCCAATAAGTCTTTCAGATACTGAAGTTTTTAATACATTTAATCCTTGCAGTGGGGCTTTTCATTAGCAGCAGGGTGTAGTTACCTTCATCTGCCATCATCCCAAGTGGCTAGACTCAGATCAGTTATTTAAAAGTCAGGAATGCGTTATTTAGATGAATTCAATTTTAATGAAATGCTTGTGTGAAAAGAATTCCTGTAGACGATATTTAAAATATTGGCCTTTTTTGTGCATGACTACAGATGTTGGTTGAAATTATAGAAATTAACTTATAAGCATCAAGTACACATTTTGTGAGCATCACATTTCAGGTCAAATGAGCATTCCCTTAGTCTGAAGTTGGGATTAATTTTTAATTTAAGTATTGCATGTTAATTCATTACTTTATTAGAACTTTCACAGTTCATAACGGAATTTTAAATAGGTGGAAAATGTCACTCATCTTATCCCTTATTCTTCTCATTCTTGGGATGTACCACTAAATGGATCTATGCTTTCATCTTTAAGACTTTGTCTTACAGTGTAGATTAGTGATGATAAATACAGAAATAATTGATTTAATAAAATGTCTTTATACTTCAGTAAAAAGATTACTTATAAACCAAAAATACCTTTTTCATGTTCTATTAAGTAATGATAGAAAAGAAAAGACAAATCCAGGTGAACAATTGTAATTGTACCTTGGTTTGGTTTTTATAAGTTTTTGTTTTCTGCAATAATAAAAAAAGTTGCAGGTTTTTTAGAGGATGCAGGTTGATTGTTTTAATGGTCCATTGATTTCTCTGGATCTAAACAACTCTCATTATCCAGGACCAGGATATGTATCCTGTATCACAGGCTGTGATACACCGAACTGTATCTATATTTGATATTTTTATACCATATCTAGAATATTCTATATTGCTTCCAATTAAACTTAATTGTAGTAATATACACGTAACATAAAATTTACCATCGTAACCATTTTTAAGTGTGTAGTCCACCAATTAGACTTTTAAATGCAGACCATTTTCCTAAAAACATATTGATTTTGAAAAATCAATATAGCTAAATATGGTGTGGGAGGAAGTCATTAAGAAGTCATTCAGTTTCTATGGTACAATCTGGAAAGGCTCAGGACATGGGGCTATTAGACATTTCGAAAAGCCCAGGCCATGGGAGGGACTGAAAACGGAGTGATTGAGAATTAGGATGATTAGTCCAGGGGTTGCTTCTCAGCCCTGCAC
>CM052453.1:9074261-9121575 GCA_028533085.1 Varecia variegata
TTCTGGACGTGTTAGCGCCTTAGACGTCCATGTGGGAAAGTTGTGTAGGCAGTAGGATGTTCACATTTTAGAGAGGAGTTCCAGGATGTGGCGGTAAATACAGATGTCATCAGCAAGCAGTTGGCTTGTAAAAAACCCATGAGACCAGATGGGAGCTACAAAGAGTGATTGTCAATAATCAACAGGAGGAGTCCAAAGACTGAGCCCTGGGATGCTCCAACGCTAAAAAGTCAGGCAAGAAAAACAAGGACATTGACAAGCAGATCCCTGGACCGTGATAGGAGGAAAGTTCCTTCCTTAGGTGGCCTGGAATCCAAGAGAAGACAGTGCTCCAGTGCAGCCAGGGGGATCGACTGTGTCCGGTGTTGCTGGTAAGTCACACACAATAAGAACAGAGAGAATTAACCGTTGGCTTTGGCATTGCAGAGTCTCCCTTGAGAGTGGGTTTGGTAGAGTGGAGGGGATGAAAGCATGATTGGAGTGGGTGTGAGAGAATTCAGATGGATAAAGGAAACTCCTAGCTAGTGGGGATCAAAATTTATGAAAAGTGCGTTTCTGATAGAAAAAAATCGTGGTGGCATTATAAACCCATGGGCCCTGGCAGTGACTCTCCACTGCTTATTCTCCTGAGTGCAGTGCAGGCCCTTTGGCTCTTGCCTGAGGAGACGGAGACAGGCTCTGCTGGGTGCACGGCTTTGTGCAAGCCACAGAGGCTCTACCTGCAGCTCTTCCGTCTTTTCCCTGCCATCTCTGACCGGCGGCACCTTGAATGAGGAGTCGGTGAGAGAGGCCCTGTGTACACACTTGCTGATCTCCCGTCCACGGAATCACTGTAACCTCGTCTATCTGTTTGATGCCGGTGACCTCCTTTCCCCGTGTGTTTGTGGCCGTGTGCCTGCTGGTCTCCTCCACGAGGACCTGGACCCAGCACCATGCATGCAGCAAAGTGATTTTGACGGAGGCCCACTGCCTCCTTGCTGGCCCTGCGGTTCTTCATGCCCCCTTTTTAGAGAGAGCTTTACATAGAGCATTTCGAACTGGTATTTTCCAATACTTTCTACTGGGATTGGGGTGTTTACTTTGTGTTCTCCAATAACCGAAATAGTAAGTGTTGGGCGTTACCTTGTTGGCACTATGCAAGGAGAGAGAGAGAGTTGAAAGGGAGGAGTGGGAAAGAAATGGGAATAGTCTCGTCTTCCTGTGTGCCAGTTGTCTTCATGTGATAGACCTTAATGAAGAGAGAATAGATTAATTTCCTGAGCTGTATATATTTACATGTAAAAGACTTACTGAAGGTCCTTTTCTGTTTTTTTAAGTGTAGATTATCTTGAGATGCGCTGGTTGCTTCCCCAAAGAAAGGCGGCTTCAGGCTCTCCCATGGGCAGTTTTTAGGGCTTAGGAAGCAGAGGACGCTGTCTCGATGGGCTCACTTCAGAGGTAGTTTGGATTCTCAGTGGATCCTTTTCCTTTTTGGCAGGGTCAGCTGGCTTCAGTGGCCAAAGCTTTAGCAAGGTTTCCCTTCCAGATATGTTCTTGGAGGCCAGACTTCCAGTTTCCTGCTAGTGAAGAGATGCCTGCTGGGTTTAGGGGGACAGGGACTGGATTGTAGGAGTCTCTCTACTCGGCCAGTCACTGGTCTACCCACAAATGGGGGACTTTTGTACCAACAGGCCCAGTAGGCACTTGCTTTGGTGATAGGATTTAGAGGGTGGGCACAGAGGGTGAACATTGGTGGTCACAGTGAGCCCACGAGTCCTGTGTGATTGACTCTTTGCATCCTACCCAGAACATGGAGACAAGAGGCTGGGGACAGTCCTCAAAGCCCAGATTCCCTAGGTGTTCCTTCTCCTGAGGGACTGTTCCATGGGGACAGTATGCATGGCTGGCACATATTATACACGGGGAACTGTTTGTAATGAGCCGTGATACAAAGACTGAAATAGTATCCTGACAAAGACTGACCTCTACTCTCAAGTCCTTTTTTGTAGTAGGACAAATACATAATTTAGACGATGTTAGCTTGTGTATTTAACAAAAGGAAACTAGAATAAGAGGGAATTAGCCTCTACCAAACAAACCAAGCTTGCCTGTATCATCTAGCAAGCCCATAAGAATACCATCCGTGGTCTGACTTTAAAAAGGAGCTCAGTGAGGACGCAGGCACCTGAATTACAGATTCCCAGAGCATGCTTAAGCATGTATGACTTAGACCCAAACACACACAATTTCCAAGAGGCAGCTGGGATCTTTTCATTTTGAAAATGCTTTAATAAGTGTTGACAACACTGTTTTGCAAAATGTAAAGGTACTATACAAATTCTTAATACAAAAAGAATAAATTAAAAGCAGATTTCTTTTTAATTCTGCAACTTTGTCTACAACATACATCTTTTTTTCATTGATTACAGTTGAACAGAATCCAGTAAAATCATTTTACATGCTCTACAGTCAGTTTCAGGAGCAACCTAATCTTTTTTTTCCCCCATTATTAAACTAGAGTCCATTTTACACAACTCGTAATAAACTATTGACATTAATGTTTATGTAAAACTTTACACCTAGTTAACTAAGCAGTAACTGGTCGTCTGATAGCACCTGGATGGGGTTTGCTATATTTAGAACTAAACTAATACTGAATGAAAACAAATTGGAATTTTAACAGTTTCAACACTCACCTGCATATGATAAAATTTTAAAAAATCAACCTGGCTCACAACAGAGTCTGATGTATGTGTTTTCACCAGTCTTCTGGCTTTAACAGGCAATTTCTTATACGTATCCGAAGAATCCAATAGGGACTTTATATCAGACCAGGGACTTCATATTTCATCTTGTTTTGTTTTAAAGAAATAGGGATATATAAAGAGTTTGCAAGTGCTTGTATACAATAACTACATCGTTTCCCACCACACTGATCATTCATCATGTCAGTCTCTAAGGACTCTTCTTATGTACATTTTGTAATAACTGAACGCAGCTAAACAGTAAAACCTGTTTTACTTAATCTGTCTTTACTTCCAGACTATCATGATGTTTGCTAGAACTGTAATTCCTGCTCCCACTCCATTCTTCTCTGCCCCCTGAATGTAAAACAGAACCCAAGTTTTTAGAAAGAATTTTTGCCTCTCATTCTTTGTAACTCAAGTGGGCTAAAAGCTTCATCATCTGATTAAAAACTGGGCTTCAAGCTACTATCCATATTGTGTAACCTGTTAACCGTGTAACCTCATCACCTTCTCTAGCTCCCTTGTGACTTTTCCTGCTGCACATAGTTCAGTCTGATTACTCATGCATCTTTTTTTGGGAGAAAGGAAAAATGGCCCAATGTATAATGTTTCCAAATGGGGAAGGGGGAGAAAAAAAAAAAAACCAAAAAAAAAAAAACCCTGTAGCTCTGACCATCAAAATAGGAGCAACAAAAATATCCCCCAGTCAATAGCCAGAGTCATTTAGTAAGTTCATAATCGGTTTCTATTTATCCTGCAGGTTACGCCTAAAGTGTTCCGGGAATCTTAATCCCTTCTACAAGCTGGAATCACCAACCCAGCTGCGCTCGGAGCCGGGGGAAGCAGGCCCTGAGTCGTTCACAGAGACTGGTGGAGGCCACGGCCACCGGGTCCCTGCCAGGTGTGCATGTTCCAGCTCGGCTCCCTGCGCTTTCCGGGCTGCAGTGGAGGGAACACCGTGAGTAATGGTTTTGTTTTAGTATCCAGTCTCACCCTCCTGGTCTGGTAGAGTCTATTGTTATTCTTGGATTACACATACATGAAAAACGAAGATTTTTCTTTTTTACGCTAAAGCTAACTTCAGTTCTGCTTTCCCACAAAACTACCCCCACCCCGGCTCCTGTCCCTGGCTGTCAAATGCCTTTTCCGATAGGAAGTCATCACAAGTGAGAAAAAATACCCCCCGCCCCCCGACTTGCGCCAACAAGCACAGCATACCACCTCTGTGGAGACCTGTTTGTGCCATCTTGAGTAACCCAACTAAGATTGTGCACTGGTTCGTTATTATAAAAGTATTTTTGAGGCCTTTGAAGATTGATGGCTTTCCAGTTGTGTATTAAGCATAGCTCAAAACACATGTAAACGTGCAGCTCCCACACATGTTATTTTTCTTCCTCTTTGCACACAAACGTGCATCCAAGTAACTGCTAATGTTGTGGGTAGGTGGGCCCTTTGGGAGCTGATTTTTTTTTTTTTTTTTCAACCCTGCTCTGCCAGCTGGCTAGTAGACACACGAGTCAAATCTTTCTACCTAAGGGCATAGTTGGGTTCTTGGAATAAGTGACACATAGAAGTCGGATCTGGGCTCTTTGTCACACAAGTGCTAACAAACATAAAATGAGCCACGACACTGAAAACACTTGAATGGATCGCAATGTGCTTTTTCCCTTGGTTTCCCATAAAAAAGAAAATGAAACACCTTGTGCAAAAAAATAGGATACACTTTTACTGGTTGTTTTAATGAGAGAGAACCACTTTTGGCAATTATCACCTTACGTTTACTACAAATCCTGAAAGGAAAGCAGTGTTGGAGTCTTGGGCTTGGGCTGAACCACCTGTGTAGACCAGGGCTAACGGTACACTCTGCTATTCCCCGCGGGTCTCTGTTCCTTCGTGTCCAGACTGATGGAGGGTCTGCGTCTGTAGTGCCAGCCAAGACTCCCTCGTCTTTACCATCACACTGGGTTAGTTTCTCAGGCTTTCTACGGAGAGAGAAGTGGACCATTAAGGGAGAGGGGGAGAGAGGACACCAATTTACAGATGGTTGACTTTCACTTGTGTGCAGTAGCAGTTTAGAATTTAAAAGAAATGTCTTTGCAGAAAGAATGTCTTCCTCTTGGCCCCTCTTGTTTGTGTTTTTATTATTTTTTTGTTTGTTTAATCTTTGGCAGCATAGAACTGATTGTGATCCTCTGATGCATGTCTGCAGTGTTGAGCTTCCTTGTCATCCCCGCTTCCCCAGAGCCACCCCCCCGCCGAGCTGTCCCGGTAAGGAATATTCCAGGTACGAGGCGTCCTCTCCGTGAAGTGCTTGGTTGGCCTACGGGTGGCAGGCTGGACACAGCGTCCTGGTCCTTCCGATCACCCTGTACTCAGCCCCCTTCCTGTTCTCCACCGATGCTACTTGTCCGCAGGAATTCGATGCCAGCCGGCCTCCCTGACGGTTCCTGGCCTGGGGGGGCGGTCATGGCAGGGGGAAGCCACCAAGGTGCCATTGAGGATTGGTGTCTGGCCCTCTGTGGGCAAGAGAGCCAGGGGACACACAGTGGGACCGGAACCTTCCAGAATGTCTCCTCAGTCAGGTTTTTTCCAGGGGGAGGGGATGCGGAGACAGGAGAAAAAAAAAAAAAAAAGTGCTGAGGGCCGAAGCTGGTGCAGGGTGACAGTGCGTCTGGGTAAGGCAAATGAGAGGCAGTGAGGTGATCTCAGAATGGCGTTGAGGCGGTCAGATCAGGCCGGGCCGGCTCACACGAGGGTCCCGGGCTTGGCTTTTTCCTGCCCGTACCACTGGACGTCAGCTAGTTCTGGATAGAGGGAGGAGTCCAGGAAACAGCTGTCACTGTAGCTCCTGTGGGGAACCCGAGAGAGGAGAAGTGACAGTCAGGGGAGGAGGGCAGGCACGTGCGAGCCCGTTCAGAACTGCGCGTCCCTTAACAGCGCCTGTGTACAGATGGCTCGCACGGACCCACAGAAGCCACAAGGGGCCTCCTGAACCTCTAACACAACTGCAAAGAGGAAAATGCAAACGCACACTGAGTGCAGCAGTTCAGTGGTTCTGCTATGTATTGATCACAAAACCTTGAGGAAAGCCCATCGAGTTCAAAGTGCTGGCGTTGCACGTAAGGCAGTAGCTTAGGGGAAGGGGTCTTCTTCATTCTGTATGTGAAGACACCATGTGACCCTTGGCTGGCCCACTGCTGTCCTGTGGTCCATCAGGGAGACTTCTGGATCACAGGATCCCACAGATGCGAGGCCATCGAGATAAACGATAGGATCTTTGTGTTTAGCTCATTAGCTTATAAGAAAGCCGATGCGTAAAATAGTTGAATTAAGATCTGAATGGCGGGGTAGGATGGGAGATGCTGGGTTTGTTCCCCACGTGGCACCCAGAAGAGCCACAGTGTGAAAAGCACCGGCCTGAGACCCCAGAAAGAGCTGACTCTCACTAGTCTGACATGTATATTTTTTCCAGATTAAAAATTATTTACTAAAGGAATAAAAGAAAACAACTATGAAGCTGGAAGAAAAGACATATTCATCCAACCTTTCAGTGTTTTACACAGACCATTTCTTAATGTTCCCCCATTATTAGTAAAGTGACTAATGTGTATTTTGGTTTTTTTTTTTTTTTTTTTGAGACAGGGTCTTGCCCTGTCACCCCCGCTAGCGTGGAGCGGCATCATCACAGCTCACAGCAACCTCAAACTCCTGGATCAGGCGATGCTCCTGCCCCAGCTTCCCTGGGTAGGTGGGACTACAGGTGTGTGCTAATTTTTTTTCTACTTTTTGTAGAGATAGGATCTTACTCTTGCTCAGGGTGGTCTCGAACTCCTGACCTCAAACAATCCACCTGCCTCAGCCTCCCAAAGTGCCAAGTAAGATGTAACCACATGTTGGTAAGTTAAATCATATTTCTCAAATATTAGCAAGCTATAAATGTTACTTGATGTGTTGGTCTCCTATTCTCACGTTTGGAGAAGAAACCCGTGGTCTGGCTGCTCAGTATAAATTCAATTCTATGCTAATAGGCAAGAAATGTCATGTGCAAGACCACTTAGGGACATTTATTCCTCACAAATAATACAAATCCAGGGGCCACTAAGTAGTCACTGTAGTAAATTTGAGTCAGTCATTCACTGTAACATGCGCTGGGATATGGTGAAGGTAGCTAGGTATGCTCTCTAAGCTGGGACCCCGGATACTAGCTTAGACCTGGGCACTCTTGCCCACTGTGGGGTCCTGGGAGTGGTGGTGACTTCCGATTCTGCTGATGGGCAGTGGGGACAGAGGGAAGATGTGTAACACTAAGATCCTGGGGGGAGGGATTTCAATGGAATTGTTTTTGTAAATGTACATTTCAGCATGCTTCCTCTTCATAGCTTGCTAATATTTGAGAAGTATGATTTAACTTACAAAACCAACTGGCAGCACATACTGGGGTTGTTGCATTGTGCTGCAGTTGGTCACAAAACCAGGGTGACGAGGCCCTCTAGAGTCACCCTGTCTTGGCTAGCCTGGGCAGGTGCTGCTGTCTGGATCTCGAGTTCCCACTACCCTCCCCACCTCTATTGTCCTTAGCAGATGACTGGGCCCCCCTCCCCCATACTGGGGGGAGACAAAGATGATTCTTTCTACTTTCAACATCATCCTGTCTCTAAATTTCTTCTCTGGCAGCGGAGGGTGAGGTGTCCATGTTCCTTTCAAAGGCTAAGCCCCTGTCTCTGCAGTCCCCCATCTGCCAACTCAGGGAACTTGCAGTAAAAATTGTTTCCCCTCTGTCTCCTAATTTGTTCATGATCTTGTCCCAACTGACTTTTCAGGCTGGAATTTAACCCTGTCCTCCAGCTTGTTTCTGCCCTTAGAATGGCCTGTCTAGGTCTCCCCCTGTCTAAGCCCCTCCGCCCACTGCAGGCCTCTGAAGCCAGGCTCATGTAGAGTCTCCACGAGCTCAAAAGTGATGCCCTCACCTCTGAAATCCTCTTGGTATTTCATTTCTAAGCCTTAGAGCACTTCATACTCAAGTGCAGCAGTTTCTCCTTCCCTTGTACATCTTCTGATAGGTTTTCAAATGGTTGATTTATTTCTAGCATAGTTCCTGGAATATAGTCAGGGTTCAGTTTTTTTATCTAATAAATTTATCGTTTTTCTTGAAATGCTATTTGAGTCCATTGTCTTGTGTCCCAGGTAGGAACCAGACCAGGTTGTTACTGCTTTCTGCTCACTGTAGCAGTGCTTTGCAAATTTCAACATGCATTTGATTCACCCAGGGATCTTTATAAATGTAGACTATGGACTGACTACATTTTGAAAAGCAGGGCTCTGCAGCATTTGGTCCCATGCATGGCTGTCACTCAAGAATGCTGGGACGAAATGATCCACTAAGTCTGCCCTTGGTGCTTTGAAACTTAAACTGCAGTGATGCTGTTCTTTTTCATGGACATCAATTACTAAATCAACAAAAAACGTCTACAAATATTTGTCTATAACATACTTTGCCAGTCTTTTCTGGGAGGTAGCATTGGGAATATCTAACATCTGATGTAAGAACATACGTATAAACATACAGTTCCCCATGTATCTAGAAATAAGACACAAAAATAATGGGTCCCACACCATTTGGATGTTTCCTTCTAGACACTATGCCATGGGGCAAGGCAACACATTTGCAGCACATCTGAGATCACAAATGCATGGGCAGAAAGAACAAAACATTCCCTTACAATACCTCTATTCATGAGTACTTTGGTGAGTTGGAGACTCAGACCCATCCATAATGGGTGAGTTTTCTGTTGCTTCTCTGAACAAAGGAAAGCAGAAGAAGGAAGAGAAGAGATGTCATGTTAAAGAGAGGAACTGACACAGACATGATTACTGGCTTATTAATACATTGGAAAGGCCCATGATTAGACCACACTTAAGAACCACTGGTGTAGTGGGAAAAGACAGGGTTTGCAGTCACAGAGAGCAGAGCTGAAATTCAGCTCCCTTCAGCTATGTGACCTTGGGCATGGCACTTATTTTTTCTGAGCCTCATCTATAAAACTAAAAGATCCAGTTATTTCCCTTGCAAGGTTGCACTGAGGATCATGTAAGCTCATATATATTAGAAGCAGCTCCCAGCCTTTGAGTACACAGCAAGCACTCAATACGTGTTAGTCCCCCTTCTCTCTGGCCAAAAACTAAGGCTCCAAAAAGCCTGGTGTAAAATCACTACAGATAAAACTTGCAGGAACAAAAACGCCAAGCACGGGAGCCTGAAGGCAGTCAGTCAGCAGAGCCAATTCCGGAATTGTGGTTTTTCTCATGAGTCAACCCACACAGCTGTCAGATTGTTCTAGACATCCCCCCCATCCAGCAAATCTGAAACTGTGGATAAAATTGGGTAAGGGGACCCCTCACTCCTTTAACTGAAACTTATTGACAGAGGTGATGTCTCAGGAACAACAGAAGAGGCAGGTATTGTAGACTCAAGCAGGTACCACAACCTAAGTGGCCATGAAATTACGATGCTCTCGGCCTATGTTTAAAGCTATAAAAAGAGCTTTTAGTTTCATTTATTTTGCTGTGCGAAGCTTCTACTTAAAGGTTTCAAGGTACCGGATCCCCTTTGTTTATTGATAAAGAGTAAGTGCTAGGCCAGGACACAACCTTTTTTCTTAAGATGCATCCTGACACTAAGCCAGCAGGCACACTGAGAGGCATGTGACACATCTGGCCCCAGCCTGGCACACAGAGGTGCTTAATTCCCTCTATTACTCCCCCCACCGACATTCTTGCCTGGCCTTCTGAGTCAGCCTGGGTACAATCCAAACCCGAATCAAATGCTATCTGCCATTCTGACCGAACAAGCACAACTCTACTTCCACCTCCCCACGTCCCAGGGACCACTGCCTACCCTAAAAGAGAACACAGAGAATTCACCTCTGTAAGGCACGGTGGGGGAAAGGAGGGGTAGAAGGTAACAGCAATTCATGAACAAGTTTCCCTGTAAGGAACGCTCATCGTTTGCTTACTGACATATATTCTAATGTCACCAGGATCTTAATGGTTTACGACACCTTCTAGCAGATGCAGTCCAGAACCTAAGAACCAGGTTAAAAGCTTGGAAGGGGAACTCACCCAGTCTGCCAGGTTAGGATGTGGTGGGGACTGCTCGGGGGGGTGGCTCCAATTTCACTTGACGGCGTTGAGCTTCTCTGGCTTTGAGGTAAGGCAGCTGTAGGCAGGTGGCGCAGGAGAGGCAGGGAGAAGACAGGGATCAGACACAGGTGAAGGAGCTCACAACTCACTGGCCCGCACCAACCCAGTGGCCGGGAGTTGCCACTTCCAAGCATACTGTAGGTGACTCCATGGCAGGGGCTCAGTGGGGACACATCTCTGCACCCACCCCCCATGTCTGCACCCCACCAATTACATTTTCTTCCCAACACCATGCACCTCTATTCCAAGTCAAGCTGACCTGGCATCCTAGGTCCCTGCTTTGCCACCAGAAGTGGCCACAGGGATGGGGACAGCTTCTGCAGCAGCAAAAACCCTGAAGCCCTATAGTCCTCTGAGGGAGCCCTGGGCAGGCCTCATGCAGGGCAGGCCTCATGCAGGGCCGGCCTCTTTCTCCGGCCTCAGGGCATTTTCAGATGTAACCGAGATGCTCTCAGTTATGAATAGGGGGCCTCCAGAAAGGTCCTCAGGGCTTGCTCTCCTTGCTGTTTCAGGCTTGTCATTTACTACTTCAGTGCATTTTGAAGGGTGGGGCTTTTAGAAGCTCATCCAAATCTGATTAGTGGGAGTTTTCGATGTGGGCAACATAGAATTCTAGTTGGGGAAAATCTACTAGGAAGTCAATCCTACTTAAACGCATCCTTTGCTTTCTTGGGAATGGAATCTTTTTCATCAGTAAACCTCAGAGCTGTTTACAATTTTTAGTATAAAACATATTCCAAAAGATCTACCTAACCTCTTCATGTAAGCAAATTCGTTAGACAAGCACTACAATTTCAATAGAACATAAACAGTCCCGTCCCTTTATCAGTGATATTTACAAACCACTGGTTCTTCTAATAGGGTCACAGACGATTATGCACTCTCAAAGTCTTTTGGGGACATCAATGGCAAACTTCATTTTACAGATGAAGAAGGGACATGAAGAAGATTCCAGGACCCTGAAGTCCATGGTACACTTACAAATGCCTGAATCATTTTAATTCTGGTCTCTGGAGCTTGCCATTTGGCCAAATTGTGCCATAATAAATGAGTCCATGGGGACATGGGGGCACAGCCTCATTTGCTCGCCGCATATGAGGTCTAAGGGCCTCCCCCACCGCAGCCCCGCCGTCCCCTCTCACCTGACGTGGCCTTGCACATCTGGGGCATCCTGGTGACCCTGCTGTGCGCCACGAAGGTGCTCTGGGAGGAGGTGCTGTACTGCGAGCCGCTGTCCGAGGAGGTGGAGCTGGTGTGCGACAGGCGGCTGTGCTCCTTGTGCGAGGCGGTGGAGCGCTGGTACCACTGGCGCAGCTCGTCCGAGACGGCGGCGCGGCCCGCACCCTTGTCGTGGGCGCCCTCGCGGCCCAGCGATGGAGTCCGCAGGATCTGCGAGCGTGACGGCGTCAGGCGGCCCGCGTCGCCCTCGTCGCTGCCGCCACCGCGCCAGCTCTCCTTGAACAGGCCTCCGGCCGTGTAGGAATTGGAGGTCTTGAACTGCGCCTTGACGCTGTAGTGGCCCTCCTGGTCGCTCTCCAGGCTGCGCACCACCACCGGCGTGGCGCTGCCCTCGATGTACAGCGGGTACTCCTTGATGCGGTACTGCGAGCTGGGCTGGCTCTGGCTGTGCAGGTACACGCCGCCGCCCGCGCCCCCCGCGCCGCCGCCGCGCGCCGCCAGGTTGGGCATGCTGCCCGAGCTGCCCGCGCCCAGCGCGCCCGCCGCCCGCGCCCGCTGCCGCTGCCGCGCCTTGGACGGCGAGTCCTCGGCCAGCGTCGAGTAGTTGGCGTTCATCTGCGCCGGGTAGTAGTGCTCCGAGCTCGAGTGGCTGGTGCACGACGAGCAGTCGTCCATGGGGTCCGAGCCGTTGCTGCTACGAGTCCGCGGGGTGTAGAAGTCGGGGCTCCCGGCGTCATTCTCCGAGCCCAGGAGCTTGCCCTGGGACTCCAGGCTGGAGCTCCGGTGCCTAAAGTGCAGTGCGAGGCTGTGCAGTCGCGTGGGGCTGATGTCCACCGACCTGCGGGGAGATGGCCTGGGTTGGTCTGGGGGGACCCTAGAGGGGCGCACTGGAGATCCCCCCATGTGTTGCACGCAAGGAAGAGCAAAACCCAGCGGGCTCATAGCCGCCAGGGAATGGAGGGGTTGGGGGGGCGTCTACGACTCAGCGTCTGAGCAGGGTTGGCCAGTGGTGGTCCCCGGGGCCTCGCTTTGATTCCCAGTGGGAACAGAAGCCAGAACTCGCATAAGGGGTTCCTTTGGAACAAGTATGCTAATACCTGGGGCTTTTCTTTTCCTTTAAGGTGGAAAATGATTTCATAGATACAAAGATAACCCCAGAATCACTATTCTGGTGTTACATTAAGCCAGATAAAATGCTCGATTTTGCAGATCAAAACACAGTCCAACAGAGGCCCTCCCTTCATATGGTTTAACCAAATACTATTAAGAAACCCACACAAATAGATTCCAATTTTCTGTGCAAACTTGAAAATGGAAGGCGATGGAACACTTAAAAGATTGAATGATGCAAATATTTGCCACCCTGTTACTCTGTCTATAATCCATTCTGCTCACAGTGTCCACACCATCAGTATTCATCAATAGCACATGGAAGACGATGCTGCCAGATGCTGGGACTTCACGTCAAGTTCACAGGGCCCTGTTGGCCAAGTACAGGAAGACTTGAGTTCCAGTTGTGACTGTCACTCAGGGTGGAATCGGAAGCCCCCACCATGTGGCCCTCCATGGCCTGGTTTTGCTTCTTTTTAGAAAATGAAGGTGTGATTCCCCAAAGCCTAATTTAGGCCTATTTCTTTTGCTAATTGTGAGTTTATACCTTGAGGCATTAAAGGAATTTCAGTGTAGGTTTAGGTCACAGTAGGGAGTTATAAGAGGACTATCAGAGATCATGCATGCCCAGCAGGGCAAGGTTGTTCTGGTCCCAGCTCTTCCCGTGCTAACCCGGCCAGCCTCTCCTGCCTGCATTTTGATCAGGAAAGCTCTTTCCATGCTGACTGACCCCAGGAGCCTGAGGAATCTTGGCTGACGCCAAGTGCCCCCAGATGTGGACAGTGTGCTAATATCCCTTGGCTAACGGGGGCTGACCTCTGCCAGCTCAGTTTTTTAAATTCAGCTTCATTTATCCTCACAGGTTCAGGTCTGTCTGTAGCTCACCCGTCATTTGGGCCAGTCTGGGGCCAGCAATGCCTAATTTTACAAAGGAAGGTCTGGTCCGAGGAGGGAGGTGGCCTGAAAGCCTCGAGGACTCACCTTGTGGAATGGACATAGTGGGGACTCCGGACCCGGAGGTCCGGCGTGGACGGCATGCTGGACTGGGAGTTCCAGTGGGGGAGGCCACGGATGGGGCTGTTCTGCAAGGAGCTGCTTCCGCCTCCTGCTTCGGCGCAGCTTCCCGTGCTGGGGAAGCGCTTGTGGCTGCTGCAAACCCAAGGAAGCCATGTTGTCACTGCCAGACAGATGGCACCTCCAGGGGGCTGGCTAGCTTGGGACACAGATCTGGGTGACGACTCCCACCTCACTCCCTCAGATCTCTACCGTGGTCCTCAGCCTCTCCCCCAGCAGTGTGTGGGGGTCCTGGTCTCTGACACCCCCCAGATAATATGAGCTGAAGACCCTCATCAGCCAGCCTTCTAACAGGCACAGGGTGACTGTCCTGTAATCCCCTGCCCTCACTGCTTTTGTTTTCCAAGAGACAGATATTTACCTGTCGGCTCACCCACTTAGAGCTTTATAGGGTGCAATTAAAGGAAATGAGAAAACCAGAGAATTGGACTGAAAATTCCTTCCAAAAAAAAAAAAAATAATAACACTCTCTACAATGTCAGCCCAGTGACGAGCCGATGGGGCGAAGCTCCGGTTACAGCTGTTTGGCTCCAGAATTCTGCTGGATGACGGCTTAGGGTTCTGACCCACTCTGGGAGTCCTGTGAGTGGACTCGCGCTTGCCATTTTGGAATAGCACTGCCTGAGATTTCCTAATTAATTCCTGTGGCCTTTAACGGCATTAAAGCCATCTGCCATCACCTTGATGGTGAGCCAAACCCCAGTTCCCCACGAACGACCAAGCTGCACCGCAGCAGCGTCGGCAGCAGGGGGCGCTGTGGGCACAGCACCGGGGAAGGCAAACCCAGGCGGCTGCGGATTTTGTCCCCGCCCTGTGATTCTTCCGGAGCGTGGGACAGTGACCTCACTTGGCCTCATGCACGACCCGACTCACCTGGAATGGCCGTGGGAGGAGCGTTTCTTGACCTTCTCATAGGGCTCGTCCAAGGAGGACTCACTCCACATCTTGGGCTTTATGGGGGACTTGTCGTAGTCGCTGCGGTGATAGTGCATCTGCCTGAGTCCCTCCAGGGACTGGGGAGGAGGGGGCCTGTTGTGCGACGGTGGCCGAGGAGGGAGTCCCTTGTGAGGAGAATGTAAGGGGGATATTGTGCTGGTAACCTGAGAGTCTTCTGCACAGAGACAGAAAGAGAGGGACTGAGCATGGGGCATCCTTTCCACAAGACCCAGACAGAGCCCACCCACCTGCACCCCACATTGGCACCTGGGGGCCACACAGCCAAATCCACACCTTTGCTTCGGCCGAGTAACAGAGCCCTGGGACTCTTCCCCAGTTGCCACGACAGTCAAGCCAAACCTGAGCAAACCAAACCCCAACCGCATGCAGATTTGCACAGGAAGAGACCTCCTGTCACTTGGGATTAGACACGAATGGAGCAAAGTCTGAATTTTATGAAATACCATCAACAAATGACTGCTTCACCCCAAACAGCAAAGCGTACTTATTACCATATTGTAAGTTTTCTTTCAACAGACACTAGGGGTCTGGTTTTGCTTTGGGGCATTTTAAGCCCCATAGACTTTTGTCTGTTTTGTTCCCTGCTGTATCCTCAGTGCCATGAATGGCAGCTGACACACAGTAGGTGCTCGGTAAGCAGTGGCTGGGAAAACACATGAATGAAAGTGTATCTGTCCAATGTAAATATCTGCTGGGTGGATCTGGGTTTCTACTCAGCTTTTTTCCCAGAGCTATCTGTATTGTCTTAGGTTCTTGTATATTTTAATTTTGGAACTGCCTTAAATTCTTTGGGAAGGAGATGGGCTAGGAAGATTAAGTACTACAAAATTATTCTCTGCCTTCAGGGCAGTGATGATCTAACGCATCAGGGTGCTACAGGACTTCTGGAGACTGAATTCAGTTAGTCTAGGAGGGGCCGTGGGAGGGGCTGGTCTTGAAGGGGACTGAGCAGTGGACGGGCAGAGAGGAGGAGGAAGGACAGAATTTGAGCCAGAGCGTGGAAGGAGGAGCTCCGGTCAGCATAGCCGACCTCTGAGCACACTGTGATGACAGCAGTTGGGATGGGGTCTTCAAGCCCCAGGAAAACTTTGCAACTTCTTAAGCACGGATGCATCAGGGTGAGAAAAATCCTGTGTGAGAACTATTCACCTGGCAGCATTCAAAAACGAGAAAGGCAGGGAGAGGGACTGGAGGGAGAGTGGCCCGTGACGATGTAGGGTAGGTCAGCATTTAGAGGACAGAGGGGAACACTTCAGCCTTCTTGGGGAAGGCAGAGGTGGGAGCTGGAGAGAAAAAATCCACAAAAAGCAAATCCCCAAAGCCTCAAGCATCTTTCACTTGTCCCTAAATCCATTCCTAGCTAATATGCCTTTCTCAGCCGGGGACACCCACTATCCTTCCATTCCCGAAGGGACCTGCGATGGAAGTGTGGGGTACAGCGGGAGGTAATAAGGCCCCCTCGGGATGTCCCGGGGTCTGGAACATGGGGAAGAAACTGGAATCACCAGTGATGTCTCAGAATGAGCTAATGACAGCATCTATTGCTCTGGCAACTTCTCTATGACAAAGGAATCTCACTAGATTGTTCTTGTTCCCTCCCCAGGACAGACTGGGGTACACACAGGCCAACAACAGGGCTGGGATCTCTGATAGTCAAAGCAACACCCACCCCACCCCCCGCCGCCCCGGGAATGAAGCAGATAATAAAAATATTACAATCTGATTTCTAACAGCAGGGCCAAGACGACTCTGTAAATCACCCGCCAGCCTTCCCCCACATCAAGACCAATCATCATTATTATTGCAATTATGATTATTACCATAACTAGGGTAGACCTTTTATGTTTTCCATCTGAATAGGCACTTAGCATTGCCCGCCTGAGGTTTCCCTACAGGGCAGAAAAATTAACTGCCACTTAATATATTTCCACGTAATTAATGCCCTCGCCTCCCAGTGTTTGGGTTGAACACCACAGGAACATTCTCAGAGACGGTTCTGTGTTTGGAATTCTTGCTTCTCCCATGGAGGGTGGTGGTGGCAGTGGCAGGGAATCGGTTCTGCTATTCTAAGAATTTCTCAAGAAAATATCCTGGTAACTGCCAGGTTTTAAGAATCCAGTGTATGCTAAGGAAGACCACTCAGCCATTTAAAAAAAGACGAATTAATACCTTTTGCAACAATCTGGATGGAACTGGAGACCATTCTCCTAAGCGAAGTCTCTCAAGAATGGAAAAACAAACACCATGTGTTCTCGCTATTAAACTGGAACTAACCGATGAGCACACACGTGCACAGAGGGAAGTAAATCTCAGAGGAAATAAAGCAGGGGGTGGAGGGAAGGAGAGGATGGGCAAAAAAACCTACCTAACAGGTATAATGAACACTATCTGGGTGATGGGCACACTTACAACACTGACGATACATTTAACCAAAAACATTTGTACCCCTGTAATGTTTTGAAATTAAAAAAAGGAATCCATCTGCAGTAGTAATAAAGTGTGGCATGAAGCTACAGAAAATGGAAGTGGGCTATAAAATTAAAACTACAGAGTCATGCTTGCAAATGGTAATTATTATGAGGTAACTCATGACCAGTAGGTTCTAGTGGAAAGACAGTTGCCTGCCCTCAAAGTCAAAAGACATGAAGACATGATAACCACAAACATTTGGAATATGACTCAGTAGTTTAAAGCTGTGGTCCCCAACCCTGTTAGGAACCAGGCCGCACAGCAGGGTGAGTGAGCTCGAAGCTTCTCTGTATTTACAGCCGCTCCCCATTGCTTAGCCATCCCCCCCCACCATCCATGGAAATGTTGTCTTCCATGAAACAGATCCCTGGTGCCAACAAGGTTGGGGACCACTGGTTTAAAGGGCTTTGGAGAATAGGCTTATGCAAAGGCAAGTATTTAAGTCATCCTAAGGATGGATGAGTAGTAGACATTTGCTGTTACTTTGTTGCCTACCGTCTAAGATTCCTTCCACTAACAGCTTCCTGATTTTCCTTTCTTCTATTTTGTTTGGTGTTAACTTTTTTGCTCTGGATATGATACTGGCCATTCAGAGCATTCAATTCCATGGTCACGCCGATAAATTCTAAGACGAACCAGTGATCCTGCCAGAGCCAAAGATCTATACCAATGATCTTGGGTCCTTTTGCTAGAGCTGATAAGAAGGGAGTATATTCTCTTTTCCTGCTACAACTGGAGTTGTGAAACAAGGCTTGACATGTTGGAGGCCCCCACGAATGAGAATTTGCCAAAGGGCGAGCCAACACTAAGAACAGTAGCATGAGGGGACATATCTTGATAACTTCTTTTGAACCCCTGAATCAAGGTGCATCTATTGGTCTCCCTTGAACTTTCATGTAACATAAGCCAATAAATTCCCATCTTTATTTTAAAAGAACAAGAATCCGATGGGAAATAAGAAGACAATTTTCAAGGCCTGATCAGGTGTCTAAAGGGACCTGTCCCCTTTCGTTGTCACTTTTGTCTCAGGAAGGCACCGAGGGTTTGTTTTGTCCCTTCCTACTACACCCAGGCTCTCCTTGTGGGTTTTAATCTTTCATTTGTGATCAAATCAATCTCTACCCCTTTCCTCCAGGTATTATGAATACTTGAAAGGAAACTATACACAGGGTTTAGAATTCTCTATCTAGTTAACAATGTGGTTTTGGCTACTAAAAAAGTGAAGCACCACTCACTGGAAATCACCTTGAATCCCATAAAATTCCGATAAACATGTTTCTGTAGCACCCACCCACTCCCAACCAAATGGGTGAACTCTGGGAAACGAGGGGGCTTGCGGGGAATCCGGCTGCCTCCCGCACCTGCCTCCCGCACCTGCCTCCTGCACCTGCCTCCCGTACCTGCTGGCCCCAGACCACAGACAGAGCCAGCCCCGTTTCCTCTGAGCTCCAGGCTTTCAAAGCCGGAAGTGGATAACCTACCATCCTCAAGAACAAGTGCATCGGAGAGGGAACTGTCTTCACTGGCGATATTTCCATCTGAGAAGACAAAAAGCAAAAGTCTGTGAGTGCAGCACATTCCTTCCACAAAGCCCTGTCTGTAAAAATACTGTGCTCACCACTCCCTCCTGGCCTTTCTCTTTCTAATCGGAAAGAAGCCATGAGATACAATAAAAATGCTGTCGGGCATTTCTTTTGACAGCCCCTGGGCTGGGCCATGAGCTCAGCCTCCCTGCCCGACTTCGCAGTGTGCCTCGGTTTTTGTGTTTTTGTGCTCTTGTTCTGTAGGCCCCTGGGATGCTGCGTGGCATCCTATCCGATATAAAGGCCGCCCCAGCCTGGTTAAGCTGCATCATTGTCCCAGCACAAACCCAGGGCATGTACCGACGAAACCAAAGGAAATAAACTGCTATTTATTCTCCAGATGCGAAACCAGCGTAGGGAACCTTGCCTTGCTCATACGGCAATAAATGGCTTCTCAATAAACTTCACAAGCCATTAGCAGAGAAAACAAGTGTGCTAAGTACAGACTCCATCTCTCCGAAGCTTGTTTTTATAGACACCATTCAGTGAACCAGCACACACCCAAGGAGGGAGACATTAAATAATCCTCCCGGTTTCACTGCTGGGGAAACTGAGGTGCACCCAGGGAAGACGTATACACACATTAAGGGAAGAGTGGTTTGTGCGAGGTTGCTCTGCTTTCCCGGCAAAGTGAACAAAGGTCTCAAGTCCTCAGATTCCAAGTTTAGTGTTTTATCCCTTCCAATTAAATAGCATGCTGAGGAACTAGCAAGAACCTTAATCACTCCTCCAGTTCAAGTGGGCCCTTGGATGTTTCTGCAGAGTGGGGAACCCCTAAATGCCTTTGAGGGGGCAGGCAGAGGTCTCAAACGGGGTGTAAGAGAAGGGCTGGCCGGCAGGCTCCGTTAGGAAGTGGGAAAAGTCGCATGGTCTTGGCCAAGGATAGCAGGGTCAAACAGGGCAGGATGCTTATTCCAAATTTCCTAGAGCAAAAGCATTTTTAAACTTCTCACTCTGTTCCTATTGCTTGATGAACTGAGAACCTTGACTTTGGCATCGTGGAACCTGTAGCACATTGTTGCTTCGCTAGTATGTCAACACGTTTAGGTTGCAGATATATATACTGATATCATTGTGGTAAAACAGACGTGACATCAACTTTACCATTTTAACCATTGTAAAGTGTGCGGTTCCGTTGCGTTAAGTACATTCACGATGTTATGCAACTGTAACCACCGTCCATCTTCTGTTGGGACATTTTCATTTTCCCAGACGGAACCCCTGTACCCACTAAGCAATCATTCCTCATTCCCCACTTCCCCGGCTCCCGGTAACCACGATTCTACTTCCTGTGGTCCTAGAGCAAAAGCATTTGAGGCGTGCATACTCTAGGAGACAATACTTGACGTGTATTTTCAAGAATTCGCTGACTTAGAGAAAAAGGATTCTAACAGTTTGGGGGACTTGAGGTTTGTTGGTGGATTTGGGGGTATTTCCCTCTAAAGTTTACCAAATATAGGAGTTCAGCCAAACTCCTAACTCCTGACCAGAGCTCAGCGCTCTGGACGATGACACACGGATGGTCCAGTCCTCCCAAGCCTTGGTTCTTGGGACAGGAGGCCCCTGGAAACAGAGTCAGACTGGGGGTTTTGGGGGGGCTGCTGGCCTGCAGGGCCTGCTCGAGGAGGAGGCAGAGGAGGAAGAAGAGGGGGGTCACTGCTGCTGTGTACCCCAGCCACCCCCTTCTCCTCCTAGACTTAGGTAGGGGCAGTCATGTCCCTGAGGAGGTCAGAGTCTGGGCTAGCCATGTTACCTTGGCTCAGCTCGCAGTAAGGGCTGAGAAGAGTGTCAGCTCGTCACTGTGGCTTCCCCAGGGAGGCATCCCCAGTGACAATGCAGTTCCATTTGTACAATCCCTTTCATCTGGGCATCTGAGTGTCCGTGGTTGCTCTCGTGTGGTAACAGATGACAAATTAAGGCACAGAGCAGTTAAGTAGCCGCTCAGCTCATGCAGGGAGCTGGGCTCTCGGACCACCCGGGGGACCCAGCGTCTGGCTCCCCGAGGCCCCGCGGTGGGAGGGGGGTGGGGGCGGCCGACACTGACCGTCTATGATCAGCGAAGCCCTCTGGGTGGGTTTCTTCCCAGACTTGATGCGGTTCTCGTTGATTGCATTTTCAATCTCCTGCAGCTTCTTCAGTGCATTCAGGTAAGAGGTTTTCCTTTGTTTCTTCAGTTTTTTGCTGACGTTGGGGTCGCTGGCGAGGCGGCGGGCGGCCTCGGTTATCTGGGACTGGATGGCAAACTCCCGTTCCAGGCGTTCCAGCTCGGCTTCCTGGGGGAGGGAGAGCCACAGCTGTCACCGGGGAGGCTGAGCAGGGGACACCCATCCTCCCCACCCCGTGCCCCCTGCCCAAGGCGAGCCCGGCTCCCTGGGAGACACGTGCACCAGGAAGCCAGCAGTCCCAGTGCCTGACCCCAACCCCGCCCGACCCTGCCATGGTAAGAGAGTGGCCCCACTCCTGAAATCTCTGCCAGCTGCGGGCCCTGGACAAAGCCACTGTCAGGACTCCTGGCTCCTGTTACTTTTGGAGACCAGTGTTGGTCTGTACACTGGCGCCATCACTGAGAAGCAGTTCCCAGGCCCCAAGTCTGGGGTCACTTGGCTTTGTTTCTCCTGTCCCCAGCAAGGTTCATCGAGACAAACCAAAGCCTTCTCGGACATTCAGAGCCCCCTTTGGTTGTCATTTTCTTTCCCTTTCAGGCCTGGGACTTGGCATTATTTTTAGAGTCGTCTTTCTGTCATTCCTCTCTGTGGGTTTGCCGATGGGGAGCCCACACATGTACATCTAACCCACATGTCCTCTGACTCACGTATGTTGTGCCTCTCATGTTGGGACACGTCCCCACTCACCCGTGTCTTTCAGAAGCTCTTTTTGAAAAAGCTCCAGCTGTGCCTCTAACCCCTGCCTGTCCACGGACGCCTCCTTGGCCTCCGCCTGGGCCCTCCACGAGCACCGATGGTGGGGGTGGTGGAGCCAGTGCCCCCCGCTCCCTGGACGAGTGTCCCCGAGTGTCCCCTCCTCGTGCAGCCTGCTCCCGCCTCTACCCCTCCCTTGGGCCGGGACGTGCCAATGAACGAGTTTCTCCTCAAACAGAGTCTGGGGCCTGGGGAGAGTGAAGCTGTGGCTGTCAGAAAATGCCTGGGGGACCCAGAGGTGACACCCCAGAGAACGTGTCTGCTCTCTGCCAACCACACGCTCCTCTGCAGATGTGTGTGCACCAGCTCGAGCATGTGTGTGTGAGGACATGGGGGGGGGCAAATGCAGAATCCCCTCAAAGTATGAGCTTGTCTGTTTTTCTATTTCCTCTCCCCCCTGAGGAGACCCCTCCCGTCAAAGCTAGCTGTCAACAGCAGCCTCTCAGGTTAGGATCTGGAGCAGAGGGTTGCACGCTGGCTCCTAGCGCAGGGCCCGGCAGGCTGGGGATCCCCTGGGGGCTTGGAGGAGACGTAGAATCTCTGTCTAACCCCACACCTAGTAACCCCACGACGGATGCATCAGCAGTTTCTCCAAATGCCGGCGAGCAAGGCCTGGAGACCACAGATCTCACCCGAGGAGATTCACGGTCACACTGCAATTTGGCAGGAGCCCCCTAGCCATGCAGAAGGAGGTGCCCACGTCTGCTGGAATCAGATCTGCCCATCTAGTGGCCCAGTGGGCACGAGTTCTTAGCCTGATTGCATTTACTTTTGAGCACCTTAAGTCTGCAGGGAGCAGGGACCAGGGTTAGAGGAAAAAGTGGAGGTTAATCAGAACCACTTAGGAGATAATAAACTTCCCTGCGAGTCCTCTGCATGCTGGCTGCGTTCGTTCTCCCGGAGGGAAGAGAATGTCGAGATGGACTCGAGCCCGGGGTCCTGAAACAGGCCAGCCGCCCAGGGACAAAGGCTGTTCTGTGAGTTTGGGCTCCACTGGGCAGCTGGTTGTGGGCTGTCACAATGGCCCTGACCCCAGACACTGACTCAGAGTCCTGCGGGGAGCCGGGGACGAATTCTCACTACTTAATCTAGGACAAGTGCAAGGCTGAACGCCCTGTGTGTGCGCACAAGGCTGCCCAGGAAGCAGGCGTGTCTCCAGGGGCAGCAATAGCGCCCGGGCCGGCCTCTTCCTTCCCGGAGGAACCCTGCGGAATGCCCGCTGCTGCTGCTGCGCGGGTTCCTTTTTATGGACTTAGGAGAGAGGACGTGCAGGGACAGGTGAGCAAACACGGATGCACGTGGACGTCCCAGGGCACTCAAGTCATCCTTTACCGAAGAGTGTCAAAGGTGCAGTGGGACGCTGGGAAGACCAGTGGGACCTGGGGCGGGCTACTCACTAAAAGTGGCCTTGCTTTTTAAAGCGCGGGAGTGCCAGGTGTCTGCCCAGCAACAAGGGAAGCTGAAGTTCCTGCTGATCAGCTGCATTTGACAAATACCCAGCCACATAGATTTATTTCTCAGTCCTGCCCTCCCTCACCCTGACCCACAGCCTCGGCTGTGCAGGGAACTAATGTCTGCTGAGCATCCAGCAGGAGCTAAGTCCCGAGTTCCGTGTTCTCCATCTACTAGCTCATTTAACCCTAGTGACAGCCCAAACAAGTTAGGGCTCTGCGCTGCCTTTTACAGGAGACGAAAACCGCCTGATTGAGCTTTAATTTTGGATGAAGCACCCTGGGGTGCCCGCCAGCGTTCCAGGGACCTGTGACTGCAGGTTTCAGGAGAGCTGTCTAATGCTTAGATTGGCCCGGGGCACCTGGGTCCCCCTCTGAATTCACCAGCCCACTAACCCTGCCAACCCTACCGCAGGTGTTCCGTGAGAACGTCAGTGTCTCCTGATCTTTCTCTTAAAAGACTAAAATATGCGCTATTCCCTTTTCCATTGGCTTTGAGTCCTGACCGTTAAGCCCTGTGTTCACGAGCATGTTAATTAGTAACTGTATTCAGAATAAATGTGGTAAGACACTTCCTGGACATGACCCTGAGGCCTGAAGTTATTACCTGGCTTTCACCATCTCTCGGTCTGAGGCTGGACACTTATTAACCAGCCAGGGACTCAGTTTTTATTGTCCCCTCCCCTCTACATGTGAACTCTGCAGCCCCAACCCCACCAGCGTTCAGTCCAAAGAGGATGAATGTGGCTCCTCCAAACCGAAGGGCGAGGCCAGGACGGCCCAGGTGTCTTGCTCGTATTCTTGTGGGGTTTTGAGCAGCCACTGAGGTCCTGACCACGCAGGGCATGCCCTACTCATCTTTCCCCAGCCAGGGGGACCCTTGAACCGACAGCCAGGGCCTAAGTGTTCCTTCCTCTTGGGTTGTTTTCTTGCACGCACCAGGCAATAGGCTTGGCTCTGAATAAGCCAGAGCTGGGAGGCCATTCAAAAGACAAACATTCACGAGTGCCACTGGAATGTTCTCCCCAAGCTCCACTCAGCTGCCGGCATGAGGCACGCAGCTTCAGTGTTAGACAAGCAACTTCAACAGGAACCCAAATGCCTGCTAATGCAAGCAAACGAATCCTACACCAAGGGGAATCACGTACCGATCAGCCGGCTCACCCAAGGAAAGGTCCAAGGGAACATAGTGGCGTTGGGCAGAAATGAAGACGTGGTTACAGAAAGCCCCGAAACCCTAACAAATGGGGAAAATGTGGATAACGCGAGAGAACCCAACAGCAGAAAGGAAGGACGCACCTCTCCTTTGGGCAGGATTTTCTGCTCATCCAGCTTGAAGGCCGTGCCTACTCTTCTCCGAACAATGGGCGGCTCCTCCCCTGGATCCAGGGGATATTCCACAGGCAGTTTGCCCGTGAGCTCCTGCAAAAGAGCATTCGGAGTGCAAATCAGAGTGGGGCACGTGCTTGTTTCCTCGAGCGCACGCTTGTGTGCGCACACACACACACACACACACACACTCACACACTCTGCAATGCGCAGACTCAATGCCTAGATCAGAACCAGGGAGCACTAACCCTAAATGAGGGTTCATGGAATGAAATTTCATTTCTCTAAAAATATTTGAGAGTTGTCCTTTCTTTAGAGAAGAGATGTACTTCCAAACGTAAACGTCTGCCGATAGAATTGCCATTGGCTTTCATTATGAAACCTGAATCGCACTCATTCATCTGTTAATCTAACAAGTATCCTTCCTGGGTGCCTGCTCTGTGCCCGGGGAGTCACCCCACCAGTGAGGAGCACAGTCCACATGAATTCTCGTGTCTCCCCAGCTCCAAATCCTTGCCCTTCCCCCTCCAATATCTAGGTTTGCAATTTCTCTCAGATGAGTTTCTTAAGAGGAGTGGTGTCTAGATGGCAAATTCCAGGAAAAGTGCATTAATTCATAATTTAGAAACTGAACACGGGCAGTAATTCTTCCACCCTGGCCAGTCGCTATAGGAACAGGCTGCAATGAAAAGCCAGTAAACTATATACAAGTAAGAGTTTTAGTAGACAACTGAAAATACAATCCATATTGTGGACAAGGCTACTAAAAAAATCTTTTGTGTATTTGGGGGCTCCAGAAATCTAATTATTGTGGGTACAAGAACAGTGACTTCAGATCCCAGGCAAAAGCTGGGCCATTGTTCTCTGAAACGCTTACATGAGGGAATGTAAAGTCCACGGGGTCATTTCCCAGTGATGTGAACACAGAAGGGAAGAGGCCCGGGAGAGTAGGGAGGTGTGCATTTGTGTGCTCACAGTCTGCGTGTGCACACACAAGAACACACATGTACACCCGTGCACTCAGTGCTCGGCAGTAGGGGAGGAGGGATCAGAGTTACTCTCCCATCATTTGGGTTTTCCCAGTTATGGCTCTGGGAAACGATTTGGGATTAGAATTAGGCTCTCTATGAATGCATTGTATTTGGGCTGAATAAAGATCAGGTTTGAGTTAGCAGCTAACAGTCATTGTGAAGGCCGGGCAGCAACTGCAGAAAGTGACTTCGAGAGACCAGAAAAGTCTGGGGGACCCACAGTGTGTCTCTAATGGCAGCAGGGGCACTTCCAGGCAAAGCCCAGCTCTGGGTTCCGAGGCCCCAAATCAAGGCAGATGCTGCACAGAGACTCAAGGGTCACTCGGACAAGGAAGAGGTGAGAAGCTTCTTCCTGGCAACATCCACCAGCCAGCCACACAGAGAGCTTTTGTTGGGGCAGCCCAGAGCTGAGTGTCCAGCAGGTGGGAGAACCCAAATTATGGGAGAGAGACTCTGATCCCTGCTCCCCGCTGCCATGTGCTGAGTGCACGGGTGTGCATGTGTTCTTGGGTGTGTGTGTGCATGCGTGCACACAGACTGTGAGCGTGCACACACACCCCTCCCTGCTCTCCCGGGCCTCTTCCCTTCTGTGTTCAGATCACTGGGAAATGACCCTGTTGACTTTTCATTCCCTAACGTAAGCATTTCAGAGCACAATGGCCAACTATCTGGGTATGAAATGCTCTGCAATTATCTTCCTTGGCTTTTTTCTTTCTTTTTGAAAAAAATGTGGTTCACATGCCTCCAAAGTAGTTATGTGTTTACTCGGCAACTTTGTTTTGTATCTGCTTCCCAAAACGCCTGTGTATTTACTTAACACAACCTATTGCGGGTTTTATATTGTCAGGACTTTATTATTATTATTCTTTTTTACCTAGAGACTTATAAAAAGGAGGGAAAAGTTCTTAAAATTCTCCTACATTCATGACTCTCAAGTGTCTGTGGTTTTAAAATATGGTTTAAAAAGGAGGGGACTGATTTTTCCCCATCTGCATGAAGGTATTTGAGTCGAGGTCTGGATTCTCCAGATATTTAATCTGATTTCATAGGTAACTGGAGCCGCATGGCGAATAAGTAATTTAATGCTGGGTAGTTGGGCGCTCGGTTTGGTGCCTCTGTATTCTGCCAAACACTCTCACTCTACCTTGCGCTGGCGGCTGCCTCCCCAGCAAACAGCTTCTTGATACGAGCTGAGCGGAGAAATTTGAGTTGGCAAGAAGACTGCCCCCACCATTCACTGCAGGGCAGTCAAGGTGGGAACAGCATTGAACAACCAAGCACAGGGAAGTCACCCTGCGCCCGACTTCTTGCTGGGCTATTTCTTCCACTCACGTTGTGTTTTCTGCTGTCAACATTATAAGAAGTGCGAGCTTTGTTTTCCTTGTTTTGCATTTATTTTTCAGAGAGACAGCGAGGCTTTTCGAATGCATGCAAATCTTGCCCTGACATGTTTCCTAATGTGGATTCCCTGCCGGGGGTTCAGGGACGTTTCCTTTATTAAAAACAAAACAAGGCTTTACAAATTATGAAAGGCAGACACCAAAACCCGTATTTTCCCAATCCTTCCAGCATAGTCTTTATAAAAACGTTGCTAACACTAACAGTATCACATAGCGCGTTCCCCAGCTAGGCCAGTGGGCTTTCCTGAGAGCTCCAATGGATTTGTGCTACTGTGGTTCTGCTTTGAGCAGGCTCCGGCTGAAATCAATCCAGACCATAATTAAGCCAAGTTGAAATGTAATGTGATCTCACTCTATGGCCCTTGTTTCATTCTTCCTGCTGCAAAGGCATTATTTGGGGGAGGGGAACACATCTCTTGCACTTGGTTTGGGAACTGCTTCAAACCTCCCTTGGTGACCTGTTTACCAACAGAGATCTTGGTAATGTCACATGGAGCACAATCTCACTGGGAGAGCGCCCCTCCGAGATGCCCATGTGCAAGTACACACACACCCACCCACACACACACACAGAGTAATGTATGCCACATTCAAAAAATGAAGTCTCCAAACATTGCTATCAAACAGTCATGGGATAAACAGAAGAAGATGGAAGTGGACATTTAAAATAAATATAAACAACAGCCCACAGCAGCCTCCATGAGACTACCATAGATACAGCCTCAAGGAAGCATTCCTTTGCATAAAATTCAAAAACATCACTGGGCTAAGAGTTTATTTTAAACAATAATAAAGAGTGAAAGAAACACCAGATAGAGACGTTTAAACGGGCTTCTACATCCATTGAAATCCTGGACTGCCAGTACTTCTCAACAGGATGTCCAAAGACAAATCTGAAACATCCTCAAGAGACACAAAAGCTACAACAATAATAAACTCAGGCACAAAATCTTGGGAAGGTGGTGGCCAGCTGTCATATTCAACGAGGTACCAGCACATGCGGAAATGCTTTATAAACTATGGTGTTGCTATACGAGTACAAGGGACTGTTACTAAGACTTGTCACTTGGCCTCTAGAGGGGTCCTATTTAGGATCTGGCCAGCAGCAGCCTTAACTGGTTGTCATGGTGTTTGATCATGTCCACTAATTCAGATGAGGTGTGGATATTTCCAACACCTGTGTTTCAGCAGAGCTCTCACCTCCCAGGTAGGCTCTCTATCATCCCCACCTTTGGCCCTGTGTCAACACGTTATGGTCAGTGATGGCCTAGACAACCCAGATTCCCACAGGACGAGGAATGAACCACTTACCGCTTCCCGGAGACAGAGTTTCTTTAGCTCCTCCAGCCTCTGACGTAGCGTTTCCTCCAGAGCTTCCTGCCTGGATCTCAAGGCGGCCAGCATGTCTTTCTTGGCCGACTGAGAGCTGTCTGATTCCTGAGAACCTGT
This sequence comes from Varecia variegata, assembly GCA_028533085.1. Classification (NCBI taxonomy): domain Eukaryota; kingdom Metazoa; phylum Chordata; class Mammalia; order Primates; family Lemuridae; genus Varecia; species Varecia variegata. The sequence goes on from CM052453.1 coordinate 9,102,138, forward strand.
CAATAAACAGTGGGGTTACCAGGCCAGCCGAGCGGGGACACACATCTGGACCACTAATGAATTTAACCGGAGCCCACGCCGTGGATGTGGGATTTATCTCAGGAATCAAGGGAGCGTGAAATAAAACAGGTGCTCAGAGTTCGAAGTGTGAAGAGCAAATTCCAGAACTGCATGGAATTTACAGCTAGTCGGAAGGGCTGCCAGGAAAATGGACGCTCCTGAAAATACAGTTTATCTTCCTTGATTATCTTAAGATACGTCACACATCTGTTTTCATTTCACTGGGAAATTTTAACAGACTTTATAGACACCATGGGGGAAAATAAAGCTCATGCTAGTAATTTTAATATGCATTTTTAATTTTCTTTTGTCCATTTAAAAATACTTTTTTTTTTTCTTGCTTAGTGCACAGATAAGGTATGTTTATCATAAAAACTTTGAAAATGCAGACGGGTATAAAAACAGTCCATAAACTAGTCACATAGATGTAACCACTGCTGTGCATTTTCCTTTGACCTTTCTTAAGGTCGTATATTTTTAAAAAGCACTTAAGCACTATATTTAAAAAAGAAAATTAGAATTTTATTATATTTTTTAACTTCATATTGTATCACCAATTCCCTATCCATATTTTTACATGCTTTCCTGCAAAAAATATCTGCATGACGATTCAAACAGCAGAGTGCTAGATAGAAAACCTTTGTTGAAGGCAAACTGTGAACCAAACAAAAGGAAAATAAGCTGAAATGCCAACAGGAGGAGTTCAGGTTAGACCAAAAGAATAATTTCTGGGCTGCAATGTTTGGATTCTGAAATAGGTTTCCTGCAGTGAAGCCATTATAGTTTTTCTACCTTGATGGGTTATAAAAGGTGCATGGACTCCCTGGAAAAGGAAAAGCTGATTATTACTTTTCTTTCCATGCCCATGGTGAGCAGAAGTATTAGAAAGGGACAAGTGTGATTGTGCATTCAAGGGGCTCGCACCATGCCACTGACACAGCATCAAACCACCTCAAATACCTAAGAGATTAATCTAATTAAAAATGTGCAAGATCACTACCGTGAAAATTTTCACACTCTGCTGAGAAACATTAAAGACCTAAATAGAGAGAGAGATACCGTCTGTGGTCATGGATTGGAAGACGGATGTGCTAAAGACGTCCATTCTCTATGAATTAAACACTAGAATCAATGCAATCCCAATAAAAATCCCAGCAGGATTTTTTGGGGGGAGGGAGTAGGGATTGCATTTCCATACGAAACAACTGCATTTCTGGACGATTCAGTTAATGGGGATTTGAGAAGAATCCAATCAGAATTCTCAGAGTCAATGGTGTTTCTTCCGATGGTCAAGAAGGCATCTTAGAATCAATCGTAAAGCTTGAAAGAACTTCTGTGCTTTGGATCAGACAGCTCTGTGAATCCCAAGTTGTTCCCATGAATATACTATTCTCTTTTATTTAAAGTTGCTGAGTAGGAAACCCCATGTTCCCCCAATTATCATGCGTCTAGGCTCTTGTAACCCTAATAATCAAGAACTCTCAGCATCTTAAGTACATTTTGACTCTGACTTGGGCTTTGTTCTTTCCTTCCCTCCACCCTATTTGAGCTTGAAATAGAGGATATATTTACCGCTGTAGGAATATTTTGTCTTCATGCTGCCACAGCAGTTAATAAATACTAGTTTGAATGCACAAACAAATATTGTCGGTCATAAACATTAAGTTCTATCTCCTCTTGGTAAATCTAGTACCCATAAGTGGTTCCTTTATAGACCCGACTTTGCAAGCTTTGAATCATGTTTGTAGCTCTTTCCTGGATTTTCACATGCTTCCATTGCAGGTTTCCAAATTCAATAGCAAAACTCGAACGAAAGCTTGATCCTTACCGAGAGATTCCATGACCTCATGGTTCACATATACCAAATCTACACGGTGTCATATTCACGCAACACACTGCTGAATACTCTTGCAGGCTCTCCTTTCTGAAATGGTTCAGGTTTTCCACCTCCAAAAGTCAATTTTTTTGGATTTATCAGTACTAAATTATCTCCAGTCTCTGTCTGTCCAAAGCAACGTGGCCAAATCATTTCGAATCTCAATCTGATTCTCTTAGTAACAGTCACCCATCACATTTGAAGACACAGGAAAATTTAATGAGGTACTGTTTCATCATTGAAAGAATTAATAAGAATGTGAAACAATACTGGAAGGAAGTCAGACTTTAGATTTAAAAAACAGGCCTGGGGAACTCGGGTCCAAGAAGATTAAAGGATTTCTAGCTCAAGTGAAAAATCATTGTTTTCCCTTTTACCCTCGCCTAACCTCTTCATAGGAAATGATGATTTATTATGTCGAATCTAAGAATTAACTAATGTTTAAGAATGGCAAACATCACAATATTAAACTCGGAGAGGTAAAGCACACGGTTTTTGGATGATCAAGTTTCTAGTTATGGGATTAGTTAAGAACTGGCCTTGAGTTATAGGGCTCATTAATGCTACCTACATTATAATGATTTATAATAATTAGCCTAAACCAAACCCACGTAAGGCAAGAAAGTCTTGGCAGGCTGGATGGGTGCACAGCCCCACTAATGCTGGCTGGCTCTGTTTCACACCTTTAGCCTGGGAGTCACTTGAGGAGCAAGATGGTGCCGGGGTTCTAAGTTAAATCCCTGCAGGGTCATTTAGCCAGCCTGGCCTGGCCACGCAGATTTCCATTTTAGCGGTAAGTGGACAGCGAACTAGAAGGTCAAAGAGATCTGGGTTTGAAGAAATCTAAACCATTCAGTACATATGTGACCTGGCCTCCTTAATTCACTGTAAAGACTAAATGACATAAACCATGTATAGCACTTAGCAGTGTGCCTGGAATAGGTAAACCCTCAACCTAGGGTAGATTTAGCACAGGTGCACATGTCTATGCATGCATGCACACACGCACACACCCTTGTAGAATCAGAATGAGAGAAATCACTGAAAGTGCCTCACTGTTGCTCAAGGAGGTATTGGTCCAAGAAAAGAACTTGTCTGTGCAATTCAGTGCAAGACTTGAGCTCCAAAGCTCACCTTTAGAAAGGCGCGACATAGGTCTGGGCAGTATTTTCAAACTGTGTGTCTTGAGTCCTGGGTTTGCAGATATGCTTTTGGGGCAGCTGTGGGCGAAGGTGAGGATGCGGGTAAGGAGATTCTGCGGGTTCAGGTGGCCTCCACGCTCCACTCCTCAAGCCATGGCAGCACCGCAGGAATCTGTTTCATGTTTCACGCTGCACTGGGAAGGGGTTTCCATTGCTTTTTTCTTTAAAGGAAACCCACTGTTCTGAGGCAGGGCTCTGAGTTCTCACAGAGCTCGTGTGATCTGAGCCTGTGGGCTATCACATGCAACAAGGTAAATGTGGCCACTACGAGGCAAGGTGGCTAAGTGCCCAGTGACACGGGTACCCGGGAACATCCCACAGGAGGAAGCTCAAAAGGATGCCCTCTAGGTACCCCCTGAATGGGCTGGTTGGCTCTAAAAAAGAAGGAAAGAAGCCACAAGCTGGCTAGAAATCAGGAGGCAGGGGCTGTTCACTCTGTGGCCGGTCATCTGAGTCCCCTTAAGTGGGAAGAAACAGGAAGCAGGGAAGAGCCTCAGGGCTCAGGTCCATGGGCATCTCATAAACTAAGGGTTCATGAGCATATAGAAAGTGATTCTAGACCCAGAAATAGTATTGAATCAGCACCTAGACTTGGGGCATGGAATGGAAGCTCTTGGTTCTCATGACAGATCCATTTCCAATTCTTAGAACACACACATGCCTTTGCACATATAAGACCTCTCCAAGGTTTTAAGTTTAGCCCCTTAGAAATTAAAAAGGGTATAAATCTGCTATTCTGAGGGGACAGTGACTGATAGGAAAGACAACTGGATTGTCATCACGTGTCTGCTATTAAATGGAGTAAGGCCTTGAGTCTCTGATCTCATGGCCCCATCTGTGAAGTGACCAATTGACCATCCGCCAAGATGCCTCCCAACTTGGAGACAGTATTCTTTAACAAACAACTTCCTCAGGTAGTTCCCTCTTGCTGCTAGCAGTCATGTTTGCAACTTTTACAAAACGAACCTAATACATGGTATGGTCTCCCTTCTTCCTCTCTTTACCGTCCCAACCTCTAGGAAAGACAAGCCCTCTGCCAGCTCTGTTCTCATTCCAGTTACTGCCATTGCCTCCCTCGGCTTGGAAGGGCGCGTCTAATTATCAACCAGTGCCTAAAAGATTTACCTCTTCATCTTGTCAAGAGACCAAAGCAAACATTTGTAAGCTTCACTGCTAAACAGAGTTTAATCTGAGCTGTCTTTGGGATTAATGAAGTAGAAAGATGGACGGAACCTCTTTACTGTGCCTAGAAGAGGGAGATTTCAAAATGTATAGATTGAAAAAGCAGGAATCAAGTGCTACTTGGAAAGGGCTGCCCAAATGTAATGAGTTGGTACAGGAGACAAAGGAAAAATCGAGGTGATCTCAGAATTTCTGAAAGATACACATAACATATGAATACTTTTTTGGGGGTGGAAAGTTTCAAGCAACACCCAAGTTTATAAGAAAGAATATTCTGAATATTCTTTGGAAAACACAAACTGGCACTGTACCTAAAGCAGAGGTCTACGGTCTAGTGGTTTAGAATTAACAGGCCTGGGTGTGTGTTCCGGCATTGCCACTTACTAGCTGCAGGGACTTGGGAAGGTGATGTAACCTCTCTAAGTCTCAGTTTCCTCCCCTATAAAATGGGAATGAAAACAGGACTTTTTTCAACAGTTGGGAGAATTAAAAGAGAGAATTCTTGGAAGATGAGCTCAGAAAACATCCAGTGCTACATGAATGCTAGTTCTTTTTTTTTAAAAGTGTTCCCAGCCTTTTTGGGAATTGGCACTCCGATTCCAGAGAGCCTCCTATTGTAAAAGAGGAAGTGCGTTTAATGAACAAGCAAGGAAGCGTGGAACACTGGTGGACGTACCACTGTGACCCTATCAATTCAGGAAGCTCAGGAAGAGAAGAGAAAGAACATGAATTTTCTACCAAACTCCAAAGCTCAGGCTTCCTCCATGCTACCCTTCATTTACTCCTTGCAGAAACATTATTCTCGCTTCTGCAGAAGAGATCACAGGGGCAAGGGAGGCAGACCCGAGATTCCGCCCGGGCTCTGCTCGATCTGTTTTGTCGCTTGAATGGAAACTCCACAAGGGTAGGAGCCTCCTGGCATGGTCACAGTGGGTTGCCATGGTGCACACTGTGCAGAATGCAATCTCATTGCCGTCCAAGTCTGGGCTCTTTCCGTGGTGCTGCACGCATCAAAAACACAGGTGAAGGGAAGAGGAGACAGAGACAAGGGGCTCGTCAGATCTGCCAGGGAAACAACAGAATCTCTGGAGCCCCTTCCATGTGCAAGGCGGTGTGAGGGTGACAGGTACAGCAGACACGCTCCGGCCGTGACAAAGTGCCCGCCAGGAGGAGGCAGGAGACAGCCAGGCCACGAGAACGAGAGAGGCAGTAGCCGCTATAGAAGATAGAACCCAACGCGCTGGGACCAACTGGGTAATTGACCCGGATTGCTGCCGTCCTCCTCTAGTGGGGTGTTTTGTTCTCTCTGAGGTTAAGGCTCCCTCTGACTCACTGCCAGGAAAACAGGGTGTCCGATCAGTTCTCTAGCAGAAACGCTTCTTCCCAGCTATTGCTCAGTAAACACCTGTTTGAATGATACTAGATTGAAAATATGATCTTTTGTCTTGGGCTATTTCACAATCACATTTCAACCCTAATGCGATGGATTTCGTTGAAATGGGTCACTAATCACCTGGCCGGTGGGGAGGAAAAAAAAGACCTGACTGTAAAGGAAAGACAGAGAAAGATGGAGTGATTCACTCAAAAGTTAGAGAGTTATTTTTAGGGGGTACTTGGGAATCTGTTCAGTGAACTTCCCGACACTACGGATGTTGGTGGAGACACTGCTCCTGTATCTCTGTGGGTTTCCCATTTTCCAGCTAGGGAACCCCAGACTCCAGGCCAGGGGCAGGGGGCGTGGAGGGGCAGCGACAGGGCTCTCCTCCCGGCCAGCAAACACATGGGAGGATTTCCTCCTTCAGCTGCGGTGGAGAATTCCCTCCAATCCTCCAAAAGGCCCCGGGCGACTCGGCACCGGATGTGAGAGCGCGTCCTGCCCAGGAAGACATTGTCAGGGGCCGTGCACGGCTCATGTGCCTTCACACAGAGGGACAGGGTGACCAGCCCACTGATTTCAGAAGACAGAAGCGTGCTTTCCTCTCCCGGAGGAGGGGGAAATTCAAAACCAACAGTGCTCCAAAGAAGAAAGAAATCTGTTGTCCTAGAAGTAAGGAAATGACAATCTATTTAGGCCTTTAGGGAAAAAAATTTAATAAATAAAAAATGATGCAGGCATATTCCCAGCAGATCTGTAAAAGCTGGAAGGAAAAGTTTTGGCAGACACATTCTGGGAATACATATGGGGGAAAAGGTTTGAACTCCTCTTTAGGATAAAAATATTTATTTCCTTGACAAATCCTCAGTGATGAATTCCTTACCTAAAAGACGTCCTAGGGGACCAGAGGAACTAATGCCACATTGCAGACTGTGGGATAAACGGGTCATCTCTGGGGACCGTCTCAGAGGATGAAACGTGATGTCTAACGTGAAAAACGCATGCTTGGAAAACTTTTAATCAGGCTTGGAAATTTTAGAAAGAAAATAGTTAACTTCAGAGAGTCCTGAAATCGAAGCTCTTTGAAAGCAAACACCTTTTGATGGTGGCTGAGGTCTCAGGGATAGCTTTACTTTCTGGCTACGTTCCATGGCTCAGTGACAGGCACTTGGTGACAAATGTAATTCGAGAGAGAGAGAGAGAGAGAGAGAGAGGAGGAGGAGGAGGAGGAGGAATGGAGGGAGAGGGAAGGAGAGAGGTTGGGGGAGAGGGAGTGAAAAGAAAATCGAACAATTAAAAAACTATCCAGTAAAATATTTAGTTGAAACTCTTGTTTGTAACTCCTACAGTTTCCATTTCTTAGGCTATAAAAGGAGGCAGTTGATCTTTCTGGCTCTAAGATTGTTACTCTGTTGCAATACTGAGGTTTGGAGATAGATTGTATATTTCAAGGACCCTTATTCTACATTCCCAGCAAAGGGGTACTGGACCAGAGAGGGCTGCCCTAGCTGGGGACAGAGAAATGCCCGTGGGAGGTGACAGTGTTTAAAACTCCATCATTGGACAGTTGTTCATTTCGGTTACACACGGTCATCCTGTCTTGGGTCTCTTTAGTAGGCAAATATCCCTTTACTAGTAACACCTAAGGGCATAAATACAGCGTGCAAATGACTTCATTACATTATTTTTCCAAAATCAGGGCGGGAAGGGATAACCATTCTGTCTCCTTCCAAGTTTTCACTCAGGCCAGTCCTGCTCGAACAAGTCCAGAAACATCCACTCCACACAAGGAGATTTCGCAGCCCTCGCTGGGCGCTGGGTCCAGCATAAACAAACCCTGGCGGGACCTGCCCCCTTTGGCACTGCCTGCCGGGCTGCCCTGCCCATTGGCAGAGCAGGGGTGATGACCAAACTTGAGGGCCCTGGAATCCTGCTGGTCGTTGGTCCTAAAAGGAGAGGCACCAGGCTGGAGCAACCTTTAAAAGGCTGGAGAGAGAGAGAGGGAGAGGAGGCAGAGGGAGGCGGGGCATAAAAGAAGAAATAGGGACAAAAACAAAAACCATCGTGTCATTTACACCAGCTCGGGGCAGCGAATCTCAGAGCCGAATATAGCTACGACCACAACGTTGGCAAAAGCCTATCAGATCTCCTCTGTGCGGAGAGATGTCAGATAGCTGGCACCCTCATTGTTACGTGAGTTATTAATAAACTTCCCAACAATGGGAGGAAGTGCTAGAGCTCAGAGAATGAGAGTGTGCGAGCCGCCCAGGAACAAATGTGGTCGGATCCCAGGCGACGCTTGGCCTCAGGCCTTTAGCCCAACCTGTTTTGTCCCCAGAATGGAAAGTGTCAGAGCCAAGAGGACAAGGGCAGATGGCAGGTTTGGTTTTATTTTTGCTAGTATTTTTTTTTTTTTTTAAGCTAAAGATCTAGCACCAGATTCTTTGCAATCCTGATCACATTGAACATGACTCAACAGCCGAATTCCTATTTAAAAACACACCACGTCCTTTCGTTGGGTAGAGAGTGGGCAGCTCATGCCTCCAGACTTCCATTCAAGTAGCCAACAGTGCGCTCATAGTTCCATTTCAGACAGGACGCACAGGGACATGTTTTGTTTGGGTGGTTAACACAAGAAGCCACACGGCCCTCCAGAACATGGAGTATTTCCTAAGTGGGTTTGTGCTATTTTCTTTAAATAGCCTGAAAGTAAAAACAACGTCTCCCCCCAGCCCCCCCCAGCCCCTAATGCCCATGGAAATCAATTGTTCCGTGATGGCAAATCCCTGAAACGGTCCTTACAACACATCTCAGACTCTCTTGCACTTTGAGACAAGCCATGCAAACGCCATGTGTCTTCAGCTACAGTGACAAACACAGTTGTGGGTTTTGCTGTTGCTTTTGTTGCCTTTTTTCTCCCTTCCAATCTTTTCTGGGATTTCAAGTCATAGGCAAAAGGAAGGGAGGAATAAATCCTTTGGAAGTTCCCACAAAATGGATTTGGATTTTTTTGTTTTAACTCTGAAAGCATCTCAAGCAAATGGCTCGAATGCATGGTTATCCTCTCAAACTGCATCTGAACCTTCTGGAAATTTGTTGTCTGAAGCACCTCTGAGCAAAAGCAATTGGACAGAGGCAGCTACAGACGCGGAGGAAATAGTGAGTCTCTCCCAGGGCGGCGTGAATCAAACGTGCCGTCTACGCGAGCAGGCAACTGTCAGATTTGCTGAGCCCCTCCGCAAACAGATTTGGGACAAGGGTTCCATCACCGCCCTCAGAGCTGAATGCCAGTCAGGAGGTGAGAGTTTGATGCCTTTTATTGCAACACAGGCTGACGGCTTTGACTCAGACAGCACACTACCCACCTCTCAGGGTCTCCACGAGGATACAGGGCTACAGGTGGCGCAGGGGAGAGCTCTATGTGTCACTGCTGCAGGACTCAGGGGTGTCCTGGCCCCAAGCCTTAAAAAAATCATTTCAACTATTTTGACCTTTTCTTTTGCAAATGCTAGCCCATGGCCCAGAGCATTCGTAAGTACGGATTTCTGACTCCCTTAATAGATGTCAATGACACTTCTTCATTTCTTTAGCATCTGAGGCCTCAGATACCAAGTACTAGACTTTGGTAATCGTGAAAGTCATTGTGTGCCCTTACATAGGAAAATCACTTTCAAAGTTACTAATAGCAGGGACATACTTTATCTCTGTTTTAATATCAATAAACAGAATGCAAACTCTGCAGAGAGGGGCTGTAAGTTGTAAAACGCTGTTAGTAGCTAGCAGAGTTTGGGAGCTAGAAAGAATGTTACCACCACAGAAATATTGTTACAAGGCTCAGATGCACGATCTGGCACAGAGAAGGGTTGAAGGGTGACGAAAGATGACAAGGATCGATGCTATCACAGCAGCCTCATCTGACACGATTAACCTTTAAAGGCCTCACGCCAGCACGACAAAGGGCTGCAGTACAACTTGAGGGAAAATGTTGGTGGCAGGTCACAGGAGAGCTCTTAGCAAGGCCCAAGATACCACACGCTCTGGGAACATAAAAGATTCTTAAAGTGCAGCTCGTGCAGGAGTCTGACTATTCGTCATCAACATTTAGATGCAAGAGGACGGGAAGGACAGAGGACAGGGGTGGGAGACTGGCCAGCTGCCTCGATTTGCAGGCCCAGGGCTAGAGTCCCCCCGTGTGGGGACGTGGCATCAGTCCCTTCCAGAGGGGACTGCCGCAGGCTTTGCCCAGGTGAAGGCTTCCTCCTCCCAGTACAAGGAACAACAGAGTGACGGTCGTCAACAGTCTTAGCGGAAGGAAGGACAAGATCTATGGAGCCCAGCAATTCCCTTTGTTCACTGATGGGATGTCCCGTCTCTCCTAAGTCACGGGAGGTGGGTGTGGGGCGTCCCCGAGGAGCCTCGACCTTGGCATTAAAGGACGTGTTTCAGGCTGGAACTTGCAGGGCTGGGAAGAGTTGGACGTGCTCTCTGGCTTAGTCACAGCGCCTTCTCAGCCCATGTTCCTTCTTGCTCAGCCGTGCAGCGGCAGGGAGGGCTCAAGGCGTTGAAGCCGGCAGCTGGAGCCACCCTGCAAGTGGCCTTTGCTGCTGCTGTCAGCTCCTACACATCTTAGCCTGGGGCCCCATCCCTGAATTATTAAACTCTTGAAAATCACTTTAATATCTCGGGGGAAAAAGATGCTTACAGGTTAGGTGTAGGGGTGGAGTTGGCCAGAGATTTTCTTGCAATTTTTCTTCCAGCCTATAGGATTGATCATTAATGTCAACGTGTGCGAAGGAAGAGAGATTTATTGCTTTCTAGTCTTAAAGATGCTTGGATTTCATTTCTGATGGGCACGTGATGTCAGTTTCATCTTGGGAAGCTGGGGCTCTGGTCCCATAAACTCATCTATAGCTGCCATTAGGATATTGCCTGGGTGCCCCGGAGGCTGCCAGATATGAGGGGGCCCAAGCGGATGGACCGGGATACAGGCTTAAAAGTGGGAGTACCTGGGTTCTGTGATCCTGAGCCACACCCTCACCTCAAGATTTGATCTCTTCTTTAGCAAGAAGAGTGGCTCTCAAAGTCACAGTCACATCCCTGGACCAGCAAGCATCAGTGTTGCTTGGGAACTTACTAGAGATGCAGATTCCTGGGTTCTCCCCAGGTCTACAGAATCAGAGACTCAGAGGGGGGCCCAGCAATCTGTGTTTGAACACGTCCTCTGCGTGGCTCCATGCACGCCCAAGTCTGAGAACCACTGAGCATGAAGAGCCAAGATGGAGTGTCTGGGTTCTCTGTGACAAGGAGCAAAGCGGGTGGCCCGAGTGAGAAACTATGGTACGTCGCGCCTAAAAGACAATTTAGGTGTTGGCTTCGGCCCCGCCCCCCGTTCATTCAGCAGGGGACTGGGAGTGGCTGTAATTGGAGGCAGGGGGTCTTAGGTTTTGAATTTCATTCTTTTTGATACAGGAGGACAATATTCTCCATAGCCCTGCCTTGCACACTCCCAAGCCCCATAAAGAATGAGCATTTGGCCCATTTTTTTTTGGATGAAACACTTTGGAAGAATCCAAGGCAGGGAGGGGTGTAGAGTGGACCGTATGGTGACCTCACAGAGGAGGATCCAGGTTTTATGGGGCCTGAAGCTTTTATAATTTTGGTGGCTGTATTTAAGGAAAACAATACAAAACATATTGCATTTGCGGATTTTACAAAAACACATGACCACGTGAACACGCTGCTAGGGCCCTGGACTTACGCTCCACCCGCCCACCCCCAGTAAACCCACCTCCCAGTCCAGGAAAGGCGTCTGTCCTCTCCCTGGTCCTATAAACTTCTTCCTGACTATGACTGGACACCAGCCCAGGCGCCAACTAGACAACTTTAGCCCCTCTTCCCCTCCTGTCTTTTCCTCTTTTCCTACTTGTTGCTGTTTGCAGGCGGTATACATAGTTATGTAAATTACCCTGGAAGGTACGGAAGGTAGGGAGGTAGGTAAGGTAGGTTTCTTGCCTCATTTGCTTCACTGAGAGGCAAGCCTGCCCAGCTCCCAAATCAATGACGCTTTTCCCCTGTTGCACTTTTCTAACATTTTCAAACCACGGCCACCTCCCTCTCTCCTGGCCCTGCTCAAACCTGCTCCCTCTTCCTGCCATTTTGGGGGATGGTACCTCCCAACCCCGTCTTGAAGTCAGCCAGATCTGAGACCCTGGAGCTCTTCTTCTGTCCCTCTTGACACTGAATGACAAAATGACTTTCCCAAGGCTGGCAGAAATAGGCGACGGAACCAGATCTCCTAACTCTCAGTTTCAAAAGGTGCTTAATCGAGACACCACACCCCGTGCCGGCAAGACTCTCCTCTCCGACACTGTAGATCGAGAGCATTCTATCCCTTCTAAGGTCCCAAGAAGTTTGCCTGGGGATAGAATGTAGCATCTCTCGGCACCAGACCCTGAACACCAGCCCTGCCTTAGTATAATCCACCCTTTTAAGAACACACATGTGGACCCCACTCTCTGCCCTTGGACCTGACATTCCTGCCAGCCAGCCACCGGCATTCCAACAGGCTCTGAGGGGCACAGTAAGACACTTAAGTGTAACCAACAGTCCTTTCCACACTGTGTGGTTCTACTGATTATTTATTTTTCCTCCACTCTTTGATATTTTGGGGCGGTTTTCTCTGATTCCCATTTGGCTCCCAAGTTCGGTGTGGAAACTGGAGCCAGCCCCTGGCCAGGGTGCCCAGCAGCCGCGGGCACCATGCTGTGGCCGTCCCCGTCTTCCCAGGCTCTGCCTGGGGTCCCAGCCATGCTCTGGCCACCTACCTGAGGACAGCAGGCTGCCACTGCTGCCACTGATGATCTTCCCTTTGCTGCCCATGTTGGCCAGCTTTGAGGTCTTCAGCGTCCCCGTCTCGGTCAGGTCGATGGCGATCTCGCTCAGACTTCGCGCCGCATGGATCTTGGACTGGAAGGGAAAGGCAGGCAGGTCACAGAGGGAACAGTCACCACCCGCCTGCTCCCACCTGTCATCCTGACATTTGGCAAACAGGCTTATCTCCCCAACGGGCAGCATTTTTCTGTCTGTGTCCCTTGGCCCAACTGTCATCACTGAAACTCTCTGAAGGGACAGAGGTGGCTTGGGAGCTGCACCAGTAAGGGAAGTGTGGAACCCAGGATTCTGTAGATTTTACCTGTAGCACTTACAAGAATGTCCTGATCTGGGGGAAGTGACTTAATCTTGCTGAGCATCATTATTCCTACTGTCACCTGCCACCCAGCGGCTGGTCAGGGTCAAAGGAGGGAAGGTGTGGGAGGGGTGTCCTCTCCCTCCTCGTCCGCCTGGCACACAGCTCCCAATAAGCAGTTGTGATTATCATTATTTTGTGCTTAAACACGGAGGAAAAAATAATTTTCAGCTTTCCAAGTGATGTAAGAGATACATAAAACAAATTTACGCAGTTCCAATAAATTTGGAAGTGATTTATAAACCCCTTGAATGAGGCTGGGCACCGTGGCTCATGCCTGTGATCCCAGCAGTCTGGGAGGCCGAGGCGGGAGGACGGCTTGAGGTCAGGAGTTGGAGACCAGCCTGAGCAAGAGCAAGACCCCGCCCCTACATAAAATAGAAAAATGAGCCAGGCGTGGTGGAGTGCACCTGTAGTCCCAGCTACTGGGGAGGCTGAGGCAGGAGGGTCGCTTTGCTTCTATCTTGACACCTAAGTGCACGTGCCAAAGTCTTCGTATTATGGTTCAAACACTACTCCGTTCAGTCCACAAACTGGCCCAATTTGGCTAATGATCACGGCGGGTTAGAACAGTCGGAAGAGGGTTCTCGATTCACATTTACGTCGCTAACAATAACGGTTTTTAGCAAAGCTGTCTGCTTCAGTTACCACCTTCAGTAAGAGAGAACGTGTTTGCATTTCCTACACAAGGGTTCAACATTTTCTTTTTTTTTTCCTTCTTCAGGAAATCAATTTTTTGTGAGCACGCTTAAGGCAATAGGTTTTGCCTGCACCGTGAACTTCATGAGAATGACTATCAATGCGGGTATAACCCACACATCTGCTCATCTGTCCTGTCTGTGGCCACTGGCTGTAGCACACAGGGATGGAACTGGGTGAGGGTCACCACTGGGCTTTCCTGTCACTTAAGGACACGGTTCACGCCTGGCCTGGGTGGGACAAGGTCTTTCCCGAGCAGGCCTTGTTCGGGGGGGAGGGGACCGTGGTGGCTGTGGAGGGGCATGGGCCCACCGCTCCAGTGTTCCCTGTTCACAGTGTCCCTCCTGTGCCCAGGGGCCCTCGGCTGTCCCGCAGGGGCCATCTGACCTCCTGCGGCTGTGCCCTTCCTGTGCCCTCGATGTCCCTGTCACGCAGGGAACCACGACAACTTCCGGACGCCACGCACTTTCCTCCTGGTAACACGAGGTGAAGTCTGGGGCCGCAGGAAGCGCCAAGATGCGGTGCCTTTTGTTCACCTGCTGTGACCCATCTTCCTCCTCCTCCTCCTCCTCTGCACCCCGTGGGCCTTCCCTCAGCTGCGCCTCCTCTCTAACCTCAGCTTTGTCCCTCGCATGCAGACCCAGGCCACCTCCCCCGGGCTAGGAGGGTTTCCTCGTTCCTGGACCAACCCGGCGGCCAGGCTGTCGCAGGATCTTGGCTTAGGCCAGCGAGGAGGAAAGGCCTTTGCTTTGGTTTTGATGCCGCCTAACAGCACCCAGCTGGCCACGTTTCACCCCACAAGCCAGCGGAGCAAGGACATTCCATGACTTCCTGCCTTTCTGCACGGCTCTTTCACCCAGACCCGTGTTTTAACAAAAAGGAGCCCACGCTCAGACAGTTATGTCACAATAACTATAAAGACCTAGACCCGTTCGGTGCAGTGGGGAAGGGTCCAGGCTCTGAAGTCAGAAAGAACTGAATTAGAAGCTTGGCTCTTCCCAGCGGATCACTGCTGGGCCTTCATCCTTAACCTCTCTGATCCTCAGACTCCTGTTTGGGAAATGGACATCCTAAGACCTACGCCACGGAGTTGTGCTAAAGACTGAATTAGATAATGTACGTAAAGGCCATTGTAATAGGACCAGGGTACACATGAGGGGCTGGCAGTAATTTGCTAAATGAGCTTAGATTGATGGCCCAACCTGATATTTTGGGGATCTCATTCATCATATGGAAAACCTGTCCTCCCCCATCCCCAACTCTTGTCACACATCGATCGCAAAGGCAGAAGATCTGGATGGAAAATATGGAAACAACAGATATCCTTCCTAAGGGAGGCTAGATTCTTAGAGGCTTTAGGAAGCTGCTGAATTCTTTCTAGAATGGAAACATCACAATGACCTCCAGACTCGGTGGACAGAGAGAACCAAGAGGAAGGCAGCGCCCTACAGGGACCCTGTCCCTGCAACATCAAGTCTTTGGGACAAGCCAGGAACGTCCAGACTCCTGGACATTTTGCTCCAAGGGTCTTGCCCGGTAAACGTCTCTCAGTTTCAGCACGGACAGCCCGTGAGCAAGGTTTAATCGTCCCCCATCACGCTTTCACTCTGCTGTTTTTTTTTTTTTTTTGAGACAGAGTCTTGCTCTGTTGCCCAGGCTAGAGTGAGTGCCGTGGCGTCAGCCTAGCTCACAGCAACCTCAAACTCCTGGGCTTAAACAATCCTACTGCCTCAGCCTCCCAAGTAGCTGGGACTACAGGCATGCGCCACCATGCCTGGCTAATTTTTTGTATATATATATATATATATATATATTTTAGTTGGCCAGATAATTTCTTTCTATTTTTAGTAGAGATGGGGTCTCACTCTTGCTCAGGCTGGTCTTGAACTCCTGACCTCGAGCGATCCACCCGCCTCGGCCTCCCAGAGTGCTAGGATTACAGGCATGAGCCACTGCGCCCGGCCTCACTCTGCTGTTGACACAAGAAGGAAGGAAAAATCGCTAGGCTGGATCAGGAAAAATAAAAAAAAAACGATTAGGAAGAAGGAGTGACGTTTGGATTGGGGGCCAACTCAAGAAGTCCCCACTCTGAGATCAGAGGGAAAGTGTCTACTGTTCACTCTAAACAGTTTGAGCTCTCAAATATTTTCCTCCGAAGTCCACAAGACGTTCCTTGGCTCCGGACTACAGAGGTTGCTGGGATCCAGCTGACAACATCTGTGACCTCTGGGGTCGGCACATGTAAGTTACCCGTTATAAATGGCGCTGCACGGATGCTCGTTCTGAAGGAGCCCCAGGAAACCAACCAGCACAGCCTCCTACACTGTCGTTGAGACTGGAGGGTCCCCTGACCTCCGTGCACGGGGAGAGCATGGAGGGAGGGAGGGGGAGGTTTCCTTAAATGACTGTCACAATCAGGGAAAAACCTGAGCCTTCCAGGTCCCCCCTTGCTGGCTCAAGCCACTAGACCACACTCATCTCTCTGGGGTTGATGAACATCGCGCGGGAGGCCTGGGTTTTGCTGAAGCGCTGCAGAGACAGGAAGGGCTGGCCCGGCCGGACGCAGCAGAGTGTGAGCGGTGGCCACGGCGCCAGCCAACACTGGCTGTCAGGAGCACCCCGAAGCTTTTCGCCCTACGTCTGTGGGCATCACTCACCCGCAGGCAGCACTGCGCACCGCAGATGGATCACCTCCCTGTTCTCTAACGAACAACATTCTAGAAATGAAAGGTGGTGTCATTTCATTCCTAAGGGGGAACGTCATCATCTCAGCTTTGATGTGGGGGCCTTTCAGAGAATTTAAACTTTACGCAAGCGTTGGCCAGGGGACGGTATGTTAGATTCACAATGATGTTAATGAAAGATGGTACATCATTTCCTAAAGCACCTTCATAAACGTTGTGCCATCTGACCAATCGATAATGAGGTCAGGAATTTCCTTTTCTGTTCTCTAACTGGGGAAGCCAAAGCACAGACCATCAAAGACCTACCCAGAGCTAGAAAACAGATTCCTCCAGCTTCTACGCACGGGGTCTCCCTTCCTCACCTGTCATGTGGGGTGCAAGAACTGGCTCCCAGGAGAAGAGCCTGCAGCGTCTGTGAGCACCCGAGGCTTCCGGGGAAGAGAAGTCCGCAGCCCCCCTGGGAGGGTGGGCATCTTCTCCAGTCCCCAGGGTTCCCAAGAGGGACAGCTGAAACATTCAGCTACACTGTGGCCTTTGGTTTTGCCTCCTAAAAGACACTTCCTATTATAATACTAAGTGATCTACGATGATTTCTCTTTGACACATACTAGCTGCACCAGTGGGTTGATCCATAAGCCTATCGAGTGAACTGCAGAATGGGACCATCTTCGAGAGTGGGGCGAAACGGCCCCGAGAAGAGGCCTCTTGAGACACCCGAGAGACCTTCTTTGTAAGAGACCAGCACGAGGAGGTGGCGCTTACACGGCCAGGGCTGTGCTATCCTCAGGGAGAAATGATTTTTTTCTCCCTTTCCACACTGTGGTATCCGTATGCCCTAGGGGGGTGCGGGGGGCTGGCGGTGGGGTTCAGGGGAATCGCCAACCCACTGCCCCCCATCACCTACCACCACGGAGGACGCAATCAACGCCCCAGCCCTCGCCACCGGAGAGCGGGACGTGGACGCCCAGCCACCTCCTTAGGGAAACGCATGACTCAAAACCCTTTGGCCCAGTTTCTTTTGATCTAATCAGGCTGTGAATATTCGTGCCAAGGCCCATCGCCACCCCGGGAGCAGTGGAATACTCTCATCGTTCCTACGCTCTGCCCTGGATGCATTTACCCCAAAAATGACCCAAAAAGGGGTCAGGAAGAAGACGTCGTAGAGGAAGAAACATTTTACAAAGGAGAACGACTGCCACACCTGATTCACACCTGAACTAGGACCAGAGGGACTGTTTCATTTCTTCCTGTCCTCTTTCCTTACTCCTTTTCTCTTAGCTCCCACTTGACCTCCTCTCTCTCTCCTCTCTCCCCTGCACCCCCCTCCCCTGCCAGGGAAAGAGAAACTCCCCGAAAATACAGCAAAAAAGAAACAACCCAAGTGGGCACCGATCCAATGATTCTCGGGCCCAGTGAACACAAGGTCCCGCCACCTCCCTCTGAGAACTCGTGCAATAGAGCAAACCGTCCCCGGGTGCAGGTACCAGCTGGCCCCAGGGCCAAGGGAGGTCCCACTCTGCATCCCACCACCCCACGCCCGCAGGAGCCTGAGAAAAGTGCAGGGCGCTTCGCCTGAGGGGTAATGAAAAGGAGTGGCTGGTGGGGGTCAAATAGGGAAGCTGGGGAGACGAGTCTGGAGGAACAGGGGGCAGAGTGTTGACATAAGCCGTGTGTGAACCAAGGAGACGTCATCCTCTCACCCACCAGAAAGCGCAGCTGGCTGCCTGCGCCGGGGGCGGGTAACATCTCCCCAAGACCATGCCTGTTTACCAAGGCTGCAGGCTCTGGGTCTATCTTAGGGCAACTGGGTGGTTGCTTTTTTTTTTTTTTTTTTCACTTTTCCAGTTTTGCATTTTTTTCAAAAGTAGAGTTGGCAGTTGGAAAAGCCTGGAGGGTTTTTCACAGCAATTATCCCAAACAGTTAGGTGGTGTCTATTAGTTGAGAATGGTTACTTTTTTTTTTCTTTTTTCAAAAAGAAAACAATATGTCACTGTTTAAACACCAAAAAGGGCCTCATTGCACGTTCCTGGGAGGGTCTCCTGCGGTGGGAATTGCTCAAAAGGGCCCCACCTGGCTGCAATAAACGGCTTGAGCAGCTCCGACGGCGCTGGTCTGTAGTCCCCCGGACCAAGTTGCACGGAATGTGCCCTCTTGAAGGACTAGTCTCATTCCTCCTACCTGCATCCCTAAAAGGCAAGTCTGTACCTGTGTGCATCTCAGGGCAAGGGACAGGGTCTTCCCCGACCCACCCAACTCTCATCCCTGAACCAGGAGAGGTAGACAGGGGCTCCGCTCACGGCTTGGTGCAAGGTCTGGTCACTCACCTTGCTCTGCTTCCTGTCCAGGTAGAACTGGTGCTGGCTGATGGCCATGGCCCAAATGGACTTGATTAATGCCGGACACGCATACCACGTGTGCACTGCAATGCCGCTGTGCCCAAACGTCCTCCTGGTCACTGAAGCCCTGGGAAAGAATGCAAGAATCACAAGGTTCAACCTTGTTTCCTATGAGAGAAAATATTTCTTAGGCAGCAGCTTTTACAGAGAACCAACTGGGTCCTAAAAGCCCCGGAGTAAAGGTGACAGGTGAGCTCGCACATAAACACAGGAAGAAACACACACACACACACACATGCAGACACGCTCAGGGACGCTGGCTGGCAAAGGCCACGTCTGATTTACAGACTCCTTAGGGCTCAGAATTTGGCCAAGTCTATGTCTTGTCTGGGATAAGACAGGTCATTCTCGGTCACTGGACGGTCCTTTCTGATCATCAGCTCCTGGCACGGGGCCAAGGCAAACTCTGGAGACAGGAAAACCTTTGACAATGCTCCTTGTGCGGATGCTGCCTGCGGTGAAGTTGAGTAAAGTCTCTTCTGATGGCCACAGGGCACGGCATCCGAGGAACCAGGACTTCCTAAGTCGCTCTAACTCAGTGTTCCTTGAAGGTTTGGTTGTCAGTTTCAAATATATGCAGAGCGCAGGGAGGAGAGGGAGAGAGAAATGAGCCCAGCCAGTTCTCCAACCTCTGTATGGACATTTCAAAGCCTATATGGAATACACATGGATGAAGCGGAGAGAAGCAATCAGACTTGAAACATGAAAATGGGGCCC
>CM052453.1:9122075-9152542 GCA_028533085.1 Varecia variegata
TGCACTCCGTTCCTTAGATTATGCGGTCTCTCATTTTTATTCCATCAAACATCCCTTTCTGCGCCTGACCCGTTGTTGCAAAATTCATTTCACTCTTTTTGCACTTAAGTTTTCCCTCCTCTCACATGTCTAAGCATCTGGTCCAGCACAGTTCACCGGGAAACATAACAGTGCGTTTCTTCTTGGCTGCAATAGTGTTCATATTTTTGGCATCTCCCCCACCCCCAGATGGGGGGGGGGGCTTCGGACCGTGGAAGGCTCTGCAGGACCCTGAGAACCTGGACCAACTATTCTTCTGCTTAACGCTACCATCTCCAGCGGCTGCAGGGACGGGAACTCGATAGCATTGTCCCACGGCCAGCCTTGCAGTAACTGCGGGGCTGGGATAAGCTCTTGCTCTGTGCAGGGAGTGGCTGTTCCAGGCAGATTACACAGCGGTGAGAGCAGCACATCCTCCCACCAGGTTATCGCTGGCTGCAGGGGCGGAGGCTACTGCACGGGCACGAGCCCTCTCACTGGGGTTGGGGGGGAGGTGACGGCTTCTCCACGTGCCCAGAGCTCACGGGGAGGCGCAGCAGCTTGTCTGGGGCATCAGAAGCCATGTGTGAGGTGGAGATGGTGCCAAGACCTCTTTCCAAGCCCAAGGCTGGGGTGTCAACGGCGCCTAAAATCCACCTTCGCTATTCTGTAAAGTCTTTTTTTACTGTCTCCCCAGGGCTACCGTCTTGTAAATCTGTTTTCAGACCCAGGGAAAGCGATTTATTCTCAGGTGCCAGGCCCTGATTTTAGGGAATTCTGCTGCAGTTTACGGGCTGCCTGCAACCCTGGGTCCGGCAGCAGACAAAGAGGGACACACAGTGGGCACAAGGCGCCCAGCCCCGGGCCACGCCGGGCTCGCTGCATTCCAGACCCGGGCCCTATTGCCTGCGCTCCGACTTCGAGAGCACAGGTTTTTACAACACACGGGTGCTCTCTGGGGTACCATGTGGGATGGGGGGGAGAGAGGACTGTATTTCTTTCACATCCACCCACGATCCTAAAATCACAGCTCCGGGAACAAAACAACTAAGCGCGACTGATTCAATGACAGAGCCCTTTTGGGGGTTGACGGTCCTGCCTGAGAGGCTCTGACAAGGGATTCTTCAGCCTCTTCGGTGGCAAAAGCTTCCTAAGGGGACTCAGGCCACTGCCCCGTTTAGTTTGGTGCTTGTTACAAAGAGCCACAAAGCTTCCCAGGTAAGGCAAACACACACACACACTCCCCGCATTTATCAACACATACCGTCCAAAACAAAGCTTTACTGTCTCATGTGACCTCTACTCTCCACGATCCACTGTCCTCTCTCCTTGCCCCAAAGTGACCACCACCAACACCCCCCCCAGAACTGCAAGCTACACCCCATCCATGCCCAGCCAAGCCGTGCCCTCCCCAAAGGAAAGGGCTTTTCAGCTTACCTTCTCGGGTCATGAACTTCCACGGAAAACTTCTTTTCTCTGAAATACAGGTTTTCCAACTGCCTCCACTGGAATATCTGGACAGAAAACAACGTTGTTTAAATTCAAGAGCGGCTGCTTCCCGGCTGGCGTCTTCCCTTCTCTGCTGGTTAACTCTGGACAGCTGGTAGTTTCCTTGTCAAAGCAGGACACCAACAGCTGGCAGTTTCCTTATCAAAGTGGAGACCCCGCAGTTGTTTGCACCTCCTCCTCTTGCTCGAGAGAGACACACACACACACACACACACACACACACACACACACAGAGGCAGCTCTCCAGTTCAAAACCAGGCAACCGTGGGTGTGGATTTTCCTGCAGGTTTCTGAACGGGAACAAAACAAGTTCTTTTTCAAGTTGTTCCCCTTGGGTTCGCCTTTGTTGGATTGCCCACGACAGTCCCCAGCTTGGCAGACTTTTCCCTCCCAGGAGAGGGGAAGGCGGGGGGTGCAGAGGGTGAGAGCGCAGAGGCAGCAGCCGGCTGGAGCAGAGGGGACAGAAAAGCTCTCAGGAGGGAGCAGGAGGCATCCACCCGCAGTGCTGAGCTGCGCTTCCTCCCCTCAAGTGCTGAAATGGGAAGGCGTTCAAATTCCCAGCCTCCCTTCGGGACTCCACTTCCTGCCCACGAATGTGTGAGAGCCTCTCGGAGGGCGGAGGCTGCTGGAACCTCATTTCTGGGCAGGCCGGCTCAAGATCACAGTGTGAGCCTGTCAAAGCCCATTCTTCTTGCTGCAGCACAAAGAAAAACCAAGAGTTCTGCTGCCGGAAGGACACTGTGGCCAGAGGCTCTCCCGGGGGCTTGGCCGGGGCGGGTGAGAAGAGGAATGCAGGGGCCCCTCCTGGTGGTCGCCCTCCCCTTACCAGCGAGCCCCTTAACTAAGAAGCTGACTGTGGTGTTTGCGAGTAATCAGGGCAACATCTGATTGCTCCAGGAACGGAGAGCTCCTTTCATCGGATGAAAAAGAAAGTTACTTTAATCCTCTGGGAGATGTCACAAGAGGTTAAAGTTACGTGCACATGCATTTGTCTTTATTATTGCATGGATACTGCACCCCCTTCTATAGACTTGGAGTTTATTTTGCTGCAAGGGTAAAGCAGGGATCTTGTTCTTGTCTTTCCTCCTGGGAAAGGCTGATTCTTCCCCTGGGCTCCTGACTTTTTCTGCCCCCAGAGTTGAGGCATCTGCTTTTTAGGGTCTCGTTGCAGATCTGGGGACCTCAGACCTGAGGCTCCTGTGTCCCTCTGACCTGCTCATGTTTCCTCCCCCTTAACAATTCCATGGCCACTTCGCTGTGTCCAGCCAACCCCGCCCTCCACACCCAGGACACTGCCAGCCAGTGGCTGACCAATGGCACCCACACCCCAGGTGGAACTGGGCTGGAATAGACACTATTTCCAGATTGGCTACATTCTTTTATCTTCACAACCTCCTTGCCAGAATTTGAAAATTATTTTGTCTGTGTAAACACTAGGAAGGAGGATATTTATTCTCTCTCTCTTTTTTTTTTTTTTTTTTGAGACACGGTCTCGCTCTGTCACTCAGGCTACAGTGCAGTGGTGTCATCACAGCTCACTGCAGCCTCCAACTCCTGGGCCTAAGCGATCCTCCTGCCTCAGCCTCCTGAGAAGCTGGGACAACAGGTGTGCACTACCATGTCTGGCTAATTTTTCTGTATTTTGTAGAGACAGGGTCTCGCTCTTGCTCAGGTTGGTCTCAAACTCCTGGCTTCAAGTGATTCTCCTGCCTTGGCCTCCCAGAGATCTAGGATTACAGGCATGAGCCACCGTGCCCGGCCTCACCTATTATCTCTTATTATAGAGCTACCTCTTTTGTTCCCAGCTCAGAGTGCATTTTTCTCTGAAGCCCAAGGAAACTATAATTTTCTTTCTCTTTAAGGGTCAATTCCAAGTGGGTGGAGAGACATTTCAAGGAAATCAAATGAACAAAGCCCTATGTTGGCTCAGACAGCTTTGTGTTGGGGCACAGATTCAATGCTGGTGGAGCCATTGTTACTCAAATTCCAGGTCTGGGGTTCCTATGTGATGCTTGGCCACTATAAATCGCCCAATGAAAGCACCCAAAGTTCCTCTCTGGTCCCCAGCTGTTAGGTACTTACAGACATTCCACCTGAACTTAGAACACAGCCACAAAATCACGTTCCATGATACTGGCCTTATGAACTCAGGGTGGTATACAGAGCAAAGTGGTCAGGCACGCAGGCTTTGCAATCTGACTGCATCTGTTTGAATCTAAGCTCCCCTACTTCCAGGTTGCTGGACCTAAGGCAAGTTACAGCACTTCCTTTGGCCTCAGTTTTTCCATCTGTTAAACGGTCACAGTGCCCCCTCTAAGGTAGATCTTGGCAGCAACAGATCCTTAACACAGTAGCGGCACAGAGTAAGCACTCAGTGAACTTAGATCTTCCTAAGATTCCTGGTTGTTCTCACTTCTCCCAAATCCTGGCCAATAAAAGAGAATAGCTCCACAACAACCAGAATAATTCTTTTCTTAGGTTCCCTAACTCAAGCCCTGCTTTGGGGTTAAAAAATAAAATAAAATTAGATTATTTGTGTGCTGGAAATCTTTAAGTATAAAGAATTATTCTCCCACTCGCTCCTCTCTCCCTTTCTTCTCAAGCAAGGGATGTGGATGGCTGGACCCTGCAGGGGTCCCTTGCCCAGGCGAAGTGGGGCGTTGGGCGGGACCAGCCTTGTGGGCATGTGACCCTTCTAAGAAGGAGTTCAGCCTGGGTTTCAGGCTCTGCTGTTGCCGTCTGGACATTCTTACATTGTGATCCAGGCACTCTGCGTTGCCATTTTGCACTGGGGCCCACACGGTGTGCAGCTGGTCCCTGCTGGTGCCGGTGCCGGCAGGCTCTGTCCCCGGGCTCAGCAGCCCGTGGGGTTAGATGGGCAGACCCGGGAGGGTCACAAGCTCTCCAAAAGGAGGAAAGAAAGCAAAACCAGGTGTGAGCTGCTCGAGAACACTCCAGCGGTGCCTTCCCCTGCTGACGGAGAGCCCCGGGGCAGAATGCTCGGAGGACTTGGTTCGCTGGCAGCTCCTCTTTGCTCCTTTCCATGTAAAATAAAACACAAACCAAGCCTTTAAGTGCTCCCTGATGCTGCTTGGTGTGGAAAGCCGCGAGTCTGCCAAAGGGCCCAGACTGAACCACCTGCAGCCCGCGGTGGGCCCCGCGCCCTCGGCCGCTGCAGCTGCCATGGGAAGGCCCCGCCCCCGCCTCCCCCGCGTGGTGACCCAGTCCCGGCTCCCGGCCATCTCCCTGGGATGAGGCACTGTCAGTAGAGATTTTTGTAACAGGGCGCAGAACAGTGGATTCCCTTTGATGTCTGCTTTAAGCATGAATTTCTTATTTTATTTTATTTTCGTTTTGCAAATGCAATCCTAGGAAGGAGGGGTGGGAGCCAGGTGAAGGAACGGGTAGCTTTTTAGGATCAGATTGTTGCCCTGGGACATGAGAAGGGTCCAGGAACCCCAGAGGGGGTGGGGAGCTGGGAAGCAGGAATATGAAGGCGGTGGGGACAGAGATGGGGACAGAGGCAGCTGCCCCTTGCATAGGGCCGGGCACAGCTGTGCCCTTCATGGCGTCTGGGGCATTTCTGCCCATGGCAGCTTGGAGGCCCTGCCTGCTAAACACTGCACCCAGGCTGGCAGGGACAAAACAAGCAAATCAATAGACAGAACACCCTCCACCTGCCAACCTCCAGGAAACAGAGTAAGGCAGGCTCTGACCGTGCTGGTTTCGGGGCAGCCCCTCACTGTGCCACTTCAGGGGAGCCCCCCTGGCTTGGGCACTGGCTATCGGTGCCACCGTCACCACCTGTCACCACATATAGACGTCAACATGCTCTGAGAGGCCACATAAAAGACACAGCAGACACTCACAATGAGCATCAGTAGGACCCAGCTGGCTCCTTTAGGATTTTGTGCACCTCCTACAGCCAATTACGCAGCTGATTAAAAGCTACAATAGGTAGTTCCATCAATAACCAAAGAATGTATTAATTAATACCTATTAAATCAAGGCCTTCCTAATGCACCTCATCTAGGCATCTTTGAACTCTGCAAACAACGTTTCTTTGATCTTTTTCCATCCCCCAAGAAGAACGAGTGAGAATTTTTCTTATTGGGGGAAAGGAGACCTAAAGAAATTAAGGAAAATTGCCTAAGGCCACACAGCACGTTGGAGAAGGAACCAGAAATAGAATTCAAGGGCAGCTGGTCCCTGACTCTAACCTCTAACTATGTTGCTTTCCCCACTGGGGCCCGCCAATTAGTGGGAACAGCTCTTACTCGCTAATGAGTGGTTAACTCTACAAATAGAATGATTTTTTACAACGGGCAACAATGTGACTCTAAGTAGGATGGAAGTATCAAACCCAATCTTTTGAGTCCCACACCATGGCTTTGCTTTCTCGCCCACTGTAAATTGGTAACAAGTATCACTTCTTTCTTTTCTAAGAGATCTGGCTTCCTCTAGTTTTCTACACAGCAATGCCTCAGTATTCAGTAGCTTTGGTTCAGGGACTAAAACACCAAAAATAATCACGATTAAGAACAGCCTGGGCGATTTGGGCTTGCACAGAAAAAACCTGAGAGGGAGCCATCAGGAAGTGGTTTCATGGAGACAGTGTCTGTCCCCATGGCCGGGGCTCTGGCTGATTCTAGATGTGGATTCTCGGTTTCTGACCTAGACCTGCCGCTGGGGTGATTCCCAAGGCGATCCTGCGTCCTCCACTTCCGCTCTCCGGGCCTCCTTGTCCTCATGTATAAAACAGGAGATGGAAAACATTTATCCGCAGAGAGCAAACAAGAGTGGCTAATAAACACCGCCTTCGGGCCCCGAGTGCAACAGGGCACACTATAAATATTTAATGAGCAGGGACCTGGGTCCTGGTTTCTATTAGCGGGTCTGCCGGATCCCCACATCCTGTGCACGGCTGCAGGTTAGGGCAGAGGAAGGGGCCGTGTCTCCACTGGACTTCCTCCCCAGCCAGCGTTTATCGAGTGCTGGAAGAGCGTGCAGCGGTGGGTGAACTCTCCGGATGATGCGGAAATAAAGGCTTGAGAGGAAGGTCAGTCTAGCAGCTCTAATTCTTGAGCAGGACTTCAGAGAACCTTCTTGTCCTCCTCTTGTCCCAGAGGCTGAGTCACCCAGCCTCTTAATGACCTCCCTATGAGTAACTTCCTGCTTCATCCAGAGGGGCTATTATACAGAATCACAGCGGCCATCTGGTCCACCTCCTCCTTTCACAGATAAAGAAACCGTGCTGGAGCGAGGTGGAGGGACTGGCAGAGGTTAAACAAGTGACGCTGAAACCCACATCTTGTCACTTCTGGTCCTGGGCTCTTTCTAACACACCACGAGTAGGAAACTCAGGACAATGAAATGAGAGCAACGTTGTTCCAGGCTTCTTATACTGGTTCTCTAATAAAGAAGAATTAGACTCCTGGCCAGGGATGATAATCTCCAAGCTCAGCATGAAACATACAAACTAAAAAAAAAACAAAAAAAAAAACCTCACTTCCTTATTTCATTTCTGCCCAGAGTTGCTACACATCCTGAGGGTTTCAGGACAAAAGAAGGGAGTTGCTGAACCCGAACCGGATGGAGCTTACAATGCAAGAGCGCCACAGAAAACCCCAAGCCTGTGCTCCCAGAGGGTTGATTTCGTGTGCCCTGGTCAGGTTCTGCTACTGGGGCACGACCCGTTCTAAGGGGCAATGGAAGCAGATGCACGTTTTTAGTGGGTTGAAACCATATGCCAGACGGTTTTTTTCATATTAGCTCCACAAGCATTCAATATAATTCACTTTATGCATAAATACGAGAGGAGCAAGGCCCTTGGGTTTTAGGCAACATCGAATCCGCATTCCTTTTCCAACCATTCATGTAGTGGATGGGTGTCTACTTTCTACCAGCCAGAGCTAACAGGCGAGAGGAAGGACCTGGTGCCTACACACATGTCTATATTTGTAAGGAGCTCACCATCTAGTTGGGAAGACAAGACATACACAAAGTCGCCTGTATTCATGCTATAGTATTATAATCAGCTCCATGATGGAATTTAAAATCGTTTCTGGTTTCTGTACCAGGCTTTTAAAATTCTTACAGGGGTGCTCTGATGCCTCATTAAGATATGTCTCATGCTTCTGTCTCAAATAATCAATATTCACAACTGTCGTTTGTTCCCGATGGCTTTGGTTCATTATTTTTAGGAGCAAGAACCCTGGCTCGGAGGTCAAGAATCCCCCTCAGTCCCAGCCCTGACTTTGTAAGGTTTTCTACATCTTGGTTTCCGCCTAGGAAAAAAAAAAAAAAGTCCGAGGGGGTGTGCGGGCATTCCGGCATTCTGTGCCTGGGTTGAAGGTCAGCATTGTAAATCCAGAGAATGTCACACTGCAACTCTTTGGAATTTAAAAATAAAGTAGCTTGATTTAAACGTTTCCTACTTGTGGGGGACAATAGAGAATAGTGCCCACGAAAAGTCACACTGCCTGACACTCAATGGCTGTGTAGCCTTGGCAATTTAATTTGTTTGTGTCTTAGTGTTTTCATCTTTGAAATACTAATTATAACACTTTTCTCATATGGCTGCTATATCAATGAATGAATAAAGTGCTTAAGATGGTGCCCGATACATAGTTAACCCTAAAGAAATATTATGAGTTTGTCTGTTCTGCTCCATCATTGACATGCCAACATTATTCTTCGTGTGAAAAATAAAAGTTGTGAATATTTGAACACGTATCAGCCCAAAATACAGGTTTGTGTAATTTTCTTTGAAAGACGACTAATACGGTGTCATGGGCATTTTAAAAAATGTTTTCGGTTACACTGGATTTTTTACAATGCAAGCATTAGCCTAACCCAGGGTTCCTGCTCATTCATTCCTGATCTTACCCATCCAATTTCCCTGCAAATGGACCAGTCAGTTTTGACCATTTTCCTGCTGTGACTTCTAATTTCAAAACACCCTGCAAAGGAATATGACCCAGTCTTACCCAGAGCAGAATGGGCTATATTGGGGACAAATCAGGCCTTCCAAAATATGCACCTATGCTCACAGAGCGTTAGCTTTCCAAATGGGTCTGAGGATGTCCTCTGTCACCTGCATGGAAACAGGGCTCCCTGGCATCTGTATTCTTCAGAGATGGCCACATACCCAGCAAAGGAAACAATGGCTAGTTTTCCTCTGCAGCCGCCCTAATGGAATCAAGATGTTCCTCCTGCCATGGCGGCATCCTCCTCGCTGTCAGACAACACAAGCTCTCTAAATTGATTTGGTGACTTCAGTGACAGGCGCCCAGGGCACCAGGCCTTGACCGTTTAATGGACGGCCTCTTTTTAACCCATCAGAAACCTCTTAGCTTCCTTTGGCTTGAGAGTCATTGCTAGAAGAAAAGGGAGAAAGGGCTTAACAAGTGCTTAACAAGCCTATCAGGAAACAGGCAATTTTATTTTTCCCCACCGGACCTGATTTCCTTTTATTTTTCTTCCTAGAGGGCCTCTCTATTATTTTTCTGGTGTGTGCTTCAGCTTCTCTTGCAGAAAGACTGAACCATAAAGCTTTCTCGAATGTAAATACTTTAAAGAGAAGCTGAAAGTGTTTTTCGTTTCTCATCTCTGCCTTCTGATGTCATTCCTTCCCTCCTTGCAGTGTGCCTCTGGGGGCATCGGCGAGGGTCTCTGAATGGCTGCAACGACCCAGTGATTCGGAACATCTGGGTCCAACCTTGGTTTTTCCAGCAATGAGCACTGTGACCCCGTGATGTGTGGCTGAACCTCTCCGAGCTCCAATCTTTCCTTTTAAAAACAAAAAAGTCAAGGCCAAGTGTACCGGTTATGACTTATCTCAGTGGGATGCTTCAAAGTGGGGAATGAATGAACCTGGGAAGCAGTTGGCACATCCGGAGAGAGGATGATCATGGATCATTTCACCTGTTTTGGCAAAGACTTCTCTCTTTTTAGATTTGGTAAAGTTTTCAATCTTTTTAAAAATCAGGGTTTGACTACTTTGGAGGGTAGACTTTGGGCAAAAGCATGTATTTTTCTATTTTTCGGGGTGTTGGCAGTTCTCTTATGTCTGGTGGCTCTGTCTGGGGGTGTGGCATCCTGGGAGGGAGGAGCCCCGATCTCCTTTGTGGAGGCCATCGGACTCCACGGAAGAGACTGGGCTGGCCACCAGCTCTGTAGGGAAACACAGGTGCACTCATAACTGACACCCTGCGTTATCAACCAAAAAAGAAAAAAATGATAATATTTTTACCTCCCTAGTCTTATCTGTGTGAAGGAGAAAAATAAAAAAATAAAAATAAAAGCAAAGCAGCCAGGGCTTCAGGAATAATTCTTTGCCAGCAGCCTCTTTGCAAAACACCTAGTGCCCCAGAGTTGAAAGTCGCTGTCGGGCAGACCGTGGTTCCGGTGGGTGGCGGGAGGCAGAGCGCCTGTCACTGACACTGCCTGTGTGGGTGCCAGCTCCCCCGGGCAGAAGGTGCCAGGCAGCGAGATAGGCACATGGGCACCGGGCCAGGGGTCTGTGGCTTGCCCTTGAAGTCAGGCTGCTGCTGGGAGGAGGAACACGCTTGTGGTCTCGCCGGCTGCTCTGCAGTTGTGGCTGCAGCCAGCAGAGCGGGAGAGGTGGGCCTGCCCAGCTTCGGCCGGAACTTTCCACCTGGAGGGCCTGACCCCTCGGCTGGACCTGAGGCATGCAGGGGCCGGCCACCACCTCTGCAGCTGGGCTCTGGTTCTATGTCTGCTCCCTGGGTTTCCTTCCCGGAAAGAAACGAGGGCTTTGAGTCCAGAATTTCTGTCTTTCCAGGAGGGCTGGTCTTATTTGGAGCTCGGTTTTTTTCCCTAGAGGGAATTCTGAAGTTGGCAGGTCAACTTGGGGAACTGCAGATCGGGAGGAGGAGGAGAGGCAGGGGCAGAGGGGCTTCTACTCAGCAGCCTGCCCTGAACCACCTTCTTTTCACCAGGGCTGTCCCCAAGCCCCCAAACTTCCCAGCCCCAGCCTGGGCTAGCTTTCCTAGACATGCTTACACATACCTCTGCCACAGCAATTATCGCCCTGTGTTGTATAATAACTGCCATTTTTACTCAAATGTCTTCCCCAAACAGACTTAAGTTCCTTGAATGTGTTTTCTTGGCACCTAGCACGATGCCTGGGGGTATATCAGGCACTGGATCGTAGTTTGTTGATCGAAGGAATGAATGGGTGAAGAGCTTTATGGGGTAGGTACCATGGCAACCGAAGTTCAGAGAGGTTAAGTCACTTTCTCAAGGTCACACAGATAACATACGGTGGGAGCTGGTATCTGGGCCCTCATCTGTTTGCTCAAATTGATGCTACTTCCACGAGGTGAGGAAACTCCAGTGGTTGAATCCACTTTGTTAAAAATACGTTTCTAAACTGCAAGGGACATGGCAACAGGGAAGTGACAGGTGGGGCAGCCCAAGGAGGGAGAATGGTAGAGCCACAGCCCTTCCTTTGGGCAGCGCCATTGGAACTAAACTCTACTATTCTACAGTGAGCTGGGGAAGTCTCCAGTCCCAGCAGCTCGTGGTCTCCAACTGGGATCCCAGTCCCAGGCTGGAGTGAATTTTCATGATTTTCATTTTGCCTAGAAACCGCCTCAGTCTGCTTGAGGCTCTTGGTTAGGAAGCGCCTAGGCCAGGTTGGACCCTTCCTGTAGAGTTCTCTGCCCCACCTGCAGGGGCTGGTTTGGAGCCGCCAGGCAGAGTTAGGTGCAGCAGGTTCTGGCTATGCTGGGGTTTAGTGTTAAACAAGTTGACATTTTCTGGAAGGCCAATTCAGCCTGGGTTTGAATTAAGCTCATTAAGGGAAAAAAAAAAAAAAGCCAACCTCACAGAGCTCCTAAGGATGGTTCAGCAGAAACAAGCTGTTAAGATTGCCCAAGACAAAGAGAAGGTCACTAGAATTCAACAAAGCAGGGTTTCCCAACTTCACACCTCCTGCTTCTAAGAAAGGAGTCTAGATTAACCAGAACTGTTCAACAATCTGCAGCACTTGAGCAACTCTCTCTTGATAATCTAATTACGATGAGCTCTTAGGTTCCTCTGGAGTCCAACGGACAAAGAATAAAATCAAGGCAGAGCCCAGATGGGAGCAATTTTTTATGGTTTTCGTTTTTCCATCAACAAATCAAAGCTGTAAAAACCCATAGTGCCTTCTTCCTCCCTTCTCCCTGTCTTGCTGTTTACGGGGCATTCTTGCAAAACCTTCCCCGTATGAGTGATGCTAGTTATACCTAAACCTACGAGGCCGCTACCCACAGACACATGGAGAAGTCTTCAAAACTAGCAGTGCATCGCGGTGAGCTATTAGATATTCCACTTTGGCTACTTTTATCCGTTCAACAACTGTTGAGTCCAGGGGTCCAGAACTGTGTTAGGCACTAAGGCTACAGCAGTGAACAAAACAGCCCAGTACATTCTCAGGAGGGGAAGGGTAGGCAAATAAATTAAGAAATAAATAGGAAAATTACACAATACAGTAAGTCACAGGATAGCAGGTTCCCAGGACAAACGGAAAGCAGGAAAGGAGGATAGGACAGGGGTTGCCATTGTTAACAAGGTGGTCAGGGAAGGTCACACTGATGTGTCATCGAGTTAATGTCAGACAGAAACCCAGGGCAGAGCTGTGCAGCTACAAGAGAGGGAGACAGCAGGTGCAACAGTCTGGGACACCCATCTTCACCTCTCATCCCGTGCAGAATTCTCGTCTACTACACCCATGGCCAATATTCATTCATTCATTCAAGAGATACTCGTTGAGTATCTCCTGTTTGCCAGTCTCTGCTTTTGGCTTTGATAATACACCACCAACCAGACACAGACTTCTGTGGCCACAGAGCTTACATCCAGTGCAGGAAAGATGGGCAGGATGTGTAAAGGGATAAATAAATCATTTCAGAGAGTGATGAAATCAATGCCTATAAGGAAATACAGGAGAAGGGGGTAGAACATCACTTGGGGGAGGGAGGTTTAGAGAGGTAGCATAGTTAAAATAGCAGGAATATAGGTTCCATTTCTTAACCACCACCTGAAGCACCCTAAAGGCTGTTAACTCAAAAGCAAAGTATTTATCAGAATTTAAAGGTCTTCCATTAAAAAAGGAGAAAATAATTTCTAGGGGAAACAAACATAAAATTCTAAAAAAATTTTTATTTACAAGAAAGAGCCAAATCTCTATGTGAGGACATCTGACTGTTTCAATTCCCAGGGCTTAAGACAGTGCCCAGTATACAGAATGGTCAATAAAAATCAGTTGATTGCACGGTGGCTCATGCCTGTAATCCTAGCACTCTGGGAGGCCGAGGCGGGCGGATCGTTTGAGCTCAGGAGTTCGAGACCAGCCTGAGAAAGAGTGAGACCCTGTTTCTACTAAAAATAGAAAGAAATTATATGGACAACTAAAAATATATACAGAAAAAATTAGCTGGGCATGGTGGTGCATGCCTGTAGTCCCAGCTACTTGGGAGGCTGAGGCAGGAGGATTGCTTGAGCCCAGGAGTTTGAGGTTGCTGTGAGCTAGGCTGATGCCACGGCACTCTAGCCCAGGCAACAGAGTGAGACTCTGTCTCAAAAAAAAAAAAAAAAAAAATCAGTTGATTAAAAAAAAAAGTCTAGGGCACCATTTGTGTGTTTGCTATGTTAGTGCAGAAAGTGCTTCGGAAAACATCAAAGGACAATGGAATATTATTCGCCCCTAAACAAGGAAGAGAGTGCTAATCATGCATGTATGACACGGAGGCACCTTGA
The DNA here is from genome assembly GCA_028533085.1 of Varecia variegata. Lineage (NCBI taxonomy): Eukaryota > Metazoa > Chordata > Mammalia > Primates > Lemuridae > Varecia > Varecia variegata. The sequence goes on from CM052453.1 coordinate 9,135,372, forward strand.
AAACATGACATTAAGTGAAAGATGCCAGACACAAATGGCCACACATTGTAGGGCGCCATTTGTATGAACTGTTAGAACAGGCAAACCCACAGAGTAGGGTTTTGGGGATTGGGGAGAAATGGGCAGTGACCAGGAGGAGCTCCCTGCGGCTTTGCGCTGTTTTCCAAAGTAAATCCTAGTCTGGGTTCATCATGGATTGCAAGACAGTCTTTGGTTAAAACTCCTCACTTAACAGGAGCCAGCAGTCCAGGATAAAAGAGTCTTCAGTGCACCCTTTCTGCAAAAGAAGTTCCCCACCCTTGGTAGACGGTTCTCCTGCCAGGGTGGTCATCTCACATCTGCTCTGCTCTGGGGGCCTCTACAGATGACTACTAATCCCCCCAACACATCAGCATCAGGGCAGCGCCAGCATGACCTCAGGGTGCTGTCCTCCTCCCCCGGAATGTGACCATAAGATGGTTCACAGCCTCGCCGAGTGAGAAATCTGGCCAGGGACCAGCTTTTTAATGGGTTTGCAAACCTCAAACATAAACTCAATTATGTACTTAAAAATACACATGTGCGTGCCTAAAAATACACAGGCGCACGCAGAGGAAATTCACTCAGCTGTGACTTCTAATGCTCATTAAAGGTAGGACTGGGGTTTGGTTTCCAGTCAAACGTGAGGACCTGGAGACACCCGTGTCTAGAGGCCCTTTGGCTCTTTGCTTTCTTGCTAAAAGGCTGGAACAGGAACACCCGTTACACGGAGGCTGGGCGCACTCCAGGGGGCAGAGGGACCCGTGGAGTATATTAGATGTCAGCACATGCCTTCCAGAGTGATTATAGGGTTGGGGAAGAGACTTACAAATCCCCATGTAGCCATCAGAAACACCTGTTGGAAGTGCTAGAAAGCACTGGGTGGTTGGACAGTCTACTATTTCCCTGGCCAGGGCTCTGTCAAATGTCCCCAATCAGTGACCTGACCCCGTGTGTTATGAATTATGCTTCCTGTGAGTAACTTCACTACTGTGTAACTAGAGCCACAAGTCAGTAAAATGGAAGTCCTGGTGGAAACCTTAAGATGAACAGTATCACGAAAGAGAGCTGTGAGCAGACCATCTGGTAGGAGAGGCAAAAAGCTGGTCAGACAGGCTACCATGCTGGTTGGAAAGGCCAACACGTGCCTTTGCATCTACCCCAAAGAAAAAAAGCCATTCTATAAAAAAGACATCTGCACTCGAATGTTTATAGCAGCACAATTCACAATTGCGAAGATGTGGAAACAACACAAGTGCTCATCAATCCATGAGTGGATTAATAAAATGTGGTATATGTATACTGTGGAGTTCTACTCAGCCACAAAAAACAATGGTGATCTAGCACCTCTTGTATTATCCTGGATAGAGGTGGAGCCCATTCTACTAAGTGAAGTATCACAAGAATGGAAAAACAAGCACCACATGTACTCACCATCAAATTGGTATTAACTGATCAACACTTAAGTGCACATACAGTAGTAACATTCATCGGGTGTCGGGCAGGTGGGAGGGGGAGGAGGGGATGGGTATATCACACCTAATGGGTGTGGTGTGCACCGTCTGGGGGATGGACATGCTTGAAGCTCTGACACGGATGGGGCAAAGGCAAAATATGCAACCCAAACATTTGTACCCCCACAATATGCTGAAATAAAAAAAATAAAAAATAAAAAAATAAAATAAAAAATACGGAATATTAAAAACAAAACAAACAAAAAAACCACGTGCCTTTTTTTGCCTGCAACAGCGCTGGTTTGTCTGACATCATAGGACAATTATTAACAAGTACTCTTTTCACTCTCACAAGTGTCCTGGTTTGGCTATTAATGCTCTGTGGTCACCAAAGACAAAGAACTTCGATTCCACTTATGTGCACAGTCAAAAATTCATAGAAACAGGCCGGGCGCGGTGGCTCACGCCTGTAATCCTAGCACTCTGGGAGGCTGAGGCGGGTGGATCGCTCGAGGTCAGGAGTTCGAGACCAGCCTGAGCAAGAGCGAGACCCCGTCTCTACTAAAAATAGAAAGAAATTATATGGACAGCTAAAATATATATAGAAAAATTAGCTGGGCATGGTGGCGCATGCCTGTAGTCCCAGCTACTCGGGAGGCTGAGGCAGTAGGATCGCTTGAGCCCAGAAGTTTGAGGTTGCTGTGAGCTAGGCTGATGCCATGGCACTCACTCTAGCCCGGGCAACAGAGTGAGACTCTGTCTCAAAAAAAAAAAAAAAATTCATAGAAACAGAAAGTAGGATCGTGGTTGCCGGCTGCTGGGAAGAGAGGAAATGGGGAGTTATTGTTTAATGGGTAGAGTTTCGGTTCTGCAAGATGGAAATGGTTCTGGAGATCGGTTGCCCAAGTGTGTGAATCTACTTAACACTCCTGAACTGTACACTGAAAATGGCTAAGATGTGACTTTTATCACAATTTTAAAAAAATCTTCTGGTTAGATGACTCTGAAACCTCTCTCCCACAACTGGGGTATAAAACATTGAGGGGGTTGGAAACTGAAAGAGCATTTTTAGAGAGAGGTGCTGTGAAGCTCTCCACTACCCAGAGGAGGAAGGTGGAAGACGCCTGCTGTTCCCCTCAAATCTGGCAAGAGAAGATTCACTGGGATCATCTAGCAAGGTTCACTGGTCCCCCTGAAGTCACCCCAACTGAAGGAGGGATGGAGCCCACTTGGGAGAAGGGAGTGATTTAACTTTACATCAAGTTTGGAGCTCTGATTGCCATAAAGGACTGGATTTCTAATTTCTTAATCAAACCTCATTTTGATCTTTGAAGTGGCTGCATGACTTTGTATTGGGACACATCTAAAGAAACAGTGGGAGATAAAAGAGATTTGCCTTCTGAGTCCCCAGTAGTCAATATTCTTATAATAGCAAAGTCTTCTGCTTCTAAGCCAGAGAAACCAAATCTGTTCCCAAGTTGCTACTGGTTCACGGTTGCTTTTGGAGTGCGTGAAGCTACTGGATGCTGTTTTGCAGTGGTTTGGAATCCAACGACAGCATTTGGTTTTGATTTGCTGCTTCCAATCGCATCCAAGGTCAACGGGGCTCCCCGAGTAGTGGGAATGCGCGTCTGCCGAGTTACTTAGGAGCTAGTCAGTCCCAAGGGGGCTGCTGTGTTGTCTGGCTGGGTGTTTATTTGCACGTTAGAAATACCGAGTGTTGTGTTTGCTACTATCCACACGACCGACATGGCTGTTTATGTGGCCTTTCTTGGCGTTGGCACATGCGTTATGCAGGGGCAGGGTGGACAAGATGTCCAGGAGACCAGGCATTGGTGTGGGAAGCGGATGAGTCCTGGGAGACCACATGCCCCAAAAGACACATCAGCTGGGGAAGAAAAACTCTTTTTGGTCATTGAACTAGATTACCTTGAGCTTTGCCTCAACTGGAGAACAAAGACAGTCAGGGGTTACCTACTGCGAAATTGGCATGTTCCCCCCCTACCACCTCCCTTCTGGAAAAACGTTGCCCTTTCTTTCGTCCTTCTATTCATTCCTCCCCGCTTCTGGCTTTAACATAAGCTGGCCCTCTCGTTCCATCCCGCCGCCTCCTGTTTCTAGTTTTAAGATTCCCTCAACGTCAGGATTCCTGGTCACAGGTATCAACCACCTGGATGAGCGAAGTGACTCATCTGGCAGAACTGGAGCCAGACCGAGGTGTCTCGACTGCTGGGCCAGATACCTTGCGCATAATGGCAGGGTGCCTGGGGTGGGGCAGGTGCGTAGCACCCAAGGACACGTCAGGCCTGGAGACTGACCCCAGAGGCAATTTGGGGGGATCCTCCAGAGCTTGACTGTGCCTGCCTCAAGAGGTGCCTCTAAGCCTGTCACCTGGGAGAGATTTGGACCTGCCCCTCCCTGGGGATAACTACATTTCTTTCCTGCTATAGCTTTGCAGAGAAAAGACTCCCACGTGATAGCTTCTAAGAATCACCCACCTGGACGGGGCAATGCTTTTATGTTTTTCTGCTCACAGATCAGCCCTCCTCCAAGGTGACAGTCTGACACCTGCACAAGCTTCAACAAGAACACGGCAGGCTACGAGCTGGTGCCCTTGGAGGCTTAGCTGACTCAACCAGGCTGGGACGGCCTTCGCAGGCACCTGTGGGAAACGAGGGACCCTGGGTTCCCAGACCCAATGACCAAGGAAAAAATGAATCCTCTTAACAAAGAGACGTTGTGTGCTCCTTGAGGCGATCCTGCCCCTTGCGTTCAGGATAAAAGAGACTGTAACGACATTTGCTATGTCAAGGGCGATGGTGCTTTTATCTTGGGGAATGGCAAACTCTTTGAGAAGCAAAAGTTATTCAAGAGGGAGAAAATCAGACTCCATCCTGTGTCTTCCAGCCCGCATTTCACAGATATAAAAATAAATTGATGGCCGGGTGAGGTGGCTCATGCCTGTAATCCTAGCACTCTGGGAGGCCGAGGCGGGAGGATCGCTGGAGGTCAGGAGTTCGAGACCAGCCTGAGCAAGAGCGAGACCCCGTCTCTACTAAAAATAGAAAGAAATGATCTGGACAACTAAAACTCGGGAGGCTGAGGCAGGAGGATCGCTTGAGCCCAGGAGTTTGAGGTTGCTGTGAGCTAGGCTGATGCCACGGCACTCTAGCCAGGGCAACAGAGTGAGACTGTGTCTCAAAAAAAAAAAAAGTTGTTTATCATGACTTTTAAAACGACACAGGAGGGGAGCTAATAGCACCCAAATTCTTCTCTGGTCAAGAGAATACTCCTTAGGGCCTTGAAGTGGATGTCAAGCTCACTGACTCACAAAACATTTTTCCTTCTTAAAGGTGAATTTGACTTTGACTCAGGCTAAAATGTCTCCACAACAACAAAAACCACCACCAAGTAGAATCCCATATAAAATTCCTCGTTAATGGCCTGTACGCAAGCAACAGTCCTTAAACCTCACAGCATCTATCGGAGTCACCTCAAGGGTCTGCGGAAACAGACTGTCAAGTCCCATCTTCTGAGTCTGCAAGTCTCAGCTGGGGACCCCGAGCTAGCGTGTCTGACATGTGCCCAGGTGATGAGCCTGCTGACTGGTCCAAGGAACACACTTTGAGAACCAGGGCTGGGAGGATGCCGTGCCGTGTGGACCTGCAGGATTGAAGGGGCTATGCCCTCTCCTGGAGTCACTCTCAGCTACAGGGAGCCACCTAGCCCAGGGTCACGCCCCCCTCCCTGTGGGTCACCTGGATCTAAGGATTGGTTGATGCGGGTGGATCAGGCACAACCTCCAGCCTCAACAGCAATGGCAACGGCTCAGAGGGTTGCTCCAGGGCTGCGTCCCAGGTCTAGGGACACCTCATTGGGACTGCATCACAGCTCAGCTCCTCCCTCTGCCTGGCCCTGCTTTCGTCCCCTTCCCCTTTGGTGTAATCCCAGAGCACGCCCAGTACACTGCCTGCATGCGAATCCATCTTAGACTGCTTCCCGGGGAGCCTGATGTCCCACACGCAGGAGGAGACAGTCACTGAAACAGCCCCTGCTCAGAGACCACACCTGAGACCACGTGCCAGCCCTGCCACTCTTCCTTACTCCGATTTACTGTCTTCATAGAATTTAACGTCCTGACACGGGATGTCACAGATTTATCTGGTGTGATCATTTGACTGCCTCCCCTCCTGGACTGCAAGCCCTGCGCGGGCAGGGACCTCGTCTCTTGCATCCACTTTTTTAAAAACGGTTCATTCCATATTTACAGCAACCCCATGTTGTTATAAATAGGGGTCACTCTCAAGGGTTGGGAGGAGAGAAATCAGCCATGTAAGGTTCAGTGACTTGCTCAGCCAGGAGCCCGCGGCCAACACGGCCCATGTGGAAATGTTGGCCTCCCGGGGCTGGACCCCGGACCCTGCCTCTGTGTCACCCTTGGAGGCGAACCCAAGTCAGCTCTCAGTGAGACTCCCTGTAAGTCTGACTTTCCCCCGGGAATCCTCATGGGGGGACATGTGACTGGAGAGGATGTCACAATCAACACCCTCTGCTGAGGCTCTGTGCTCCAGCACTGAGCTTTCAGGTGACTGCAGTTCTCATATGGGAGAAGAGGTTGGGCTTCCCCTTCCAAAGGGGGAGGGTTCTGCCCTGTCTGATGTTGGCAGCTGGAGAACGGATATGTCTAGGATTGACACTTCGAGAATGGGATCTCAATTTGCATAGAATACCATTATGCTTTTTTCCTTGAAGAGTTATTTTTAAATAGCAGATTCTGGTAACTTCCAATTCCCCACCCCTCAGCCCCTGGCAGGGTGAGGACCCAGGGCCAGGGCCTGTCACCCGCAGGCACTGAACCCTCCCAGGCCCACTCAGCAGTGCCCTGAGATCTGAATGTCAACGGAGGAGGCCCTTTGATCCTACACCATGAATGAGCTGCGAAATGCTAAGAATGCCGAGTGCATTAAGTGCAGTTTTCCCCCCAAGTACGCAGAGTGCGGTTTCCAAGCGGAATACCGATGCTGGAATGAGGGAGGCGCCCACCCAGCCCCGGCCAAGGCAGAGGGCCCTGCACCCAGACAGTGAACGGTAAGTCAGCAGCGCACTCAGCAGGGTGTGCACCACGCCGTGCCATTTAGCAGGGCCACGCCCCTGGGAGTCGGCGCGCAGCTGATGGAATATTTCCTGTAAACATTATTTTCCCTTCCTGCCTCATCTTCTCATTTAGTTCAAAAATCTTTACTCATCTGGGGATGTGAAAGTAATGCATCAATTCCCAGAGCCAACACCCCTGCTTCTGAGACACTCTTAGGAATCGGAGGAAGCCACACTGGCTGCCTGGGGACAGGAGACCAGACCATTTACTCTGGCTCCCTCTCCTAATGCCTCAGAGGGGACCCCACAGTGCTCCTAAGTGTGCCTCTAAGTGTACATAAAAGCCCCTCTAATTGCACATCGAATAAATAAGTAAATGCTGTCTGCTGAGTATGTAGCAAGGACTGGCGTTGCCATTCTCTCCCAGCGGGTAGATTTCATCAGACACGGGCTGTGAGTGGCTGCGTCTGTAAGTGATGGTTTACAGATATTCGATATCCCTTGCAAGGAAGGTTTTGTGCTGTCACATGCTTCCCGCTTTATGCGGACTGCCTCAGACACAGCCTGCAGGAGGGATCTTTGTTCGAACTTAGTGCCCCTCTGTTCAATGGCTTCTGATGACCGGAGAGCTGCTCTGTCTACAGGTTTGCAGAGTGCAAAACACAGGGATCTGACAGAGAAGGGGGCTCAGCCTGGTGCTGGCGGTGAGTTGTCTTTTAGTGCCTCGTAGCCTCACCTCTCTGTAGGGACCTGCAGGAACAGGGCAGCCTGCCCCAGAGATCAGGGCTCTCACACTTTCTCAGGCTTTGATCTAAGGAATGCAAGGACCCCTCCTTGAAAGAGGAAGCATGTGGGAGACAGATTTTATCTAGCCTTATTTATCTCTGCTCCATGGGACCCCATTCTGCCGGAGTTTAGTAAACAGCGCCCCTTCAATAGGCACCATTTAATTTTCATTCAAATGTTTTCAGGGAAGAAAGAGGAAAACTTCCTTCGTGCACCAGCCCAACTGCCCCAAACCTGCAGAATAGCCGATTCGAGGCATGGGGCTATTGATGGTCATTTTCCACGGCTGGCATTTTTTCTGATGCTTTAGGTCTCTTTACCTGACTGTAAATGCAAACTAAGGCGAAGCTCGATGTACCTTAAGAGCCCAAATGCCAATCGGACACCATCTCACTGTTGCCTGCAGTGCACAGGCTCACTTAGGCAGGGCTCGACACCCCCACGTACGTACGCATGCGCGAAAATGCAATCTGGTGACTAGGATAAAACGGGGTCAAATAATTGCTACAAGATTTGTTCTTATGCCACTGTCACTTTTCTTCTATCTCCCTCACCACTGCTGCGCTGAGACAGACACGTAGATCCTGTCCGCCCCGGGACCCTGAGGCTACGTCCACAACTGTGCAGCAAGACGCCCAATCACAGCCACAGGGAGGAAGGTTCAAGACCCCAAAGGGACGTCTCCAGTGCCACACGGTGTTTGAGTGGGAACGAGAGCTCGGAAGGGGGCGGCAGGCAGAGTGAGAGGGAAAACATCAGGGGCGAAGGACGGAAGCAGGATTTACTGCAGGCTGGTGAGAGGACAGTTCGTGTCTCATAAAGGATTCTGCAACCGGCCGGGCGCGGTGGCTCTCGCCTGTAATCCTAGCACTCTGGGAGGCCGAGGCGGGCGGATCGCTCGAGGTCAGGAGTTCGAGACCAGCCTGAGCAAGAGCGAGACCCCCGTCTCTACTAAAAATAGAAAGAAATGATCTGGCCAACTAAAAATATATAGAAAAAATTAGCCGGGCATGGCGGTGCATGCCTGTAGTCCCAGCTACTCGGGAGGCTGAGGCAGGAGGATCAGATGAGCCCGGGAGTTTGAGGTTGCTGTGAGCTAGGTTGACGCCACGGCACTCTAGCCTGGACAACAGAGTGAGACTGTGTCTCAAAAAAAGAAAAAGAAAGAATTCTGCAACCTATCAGGTGCTGTTTGGGAGTCTGCCTTGTATTTTAAAAAGAACTCATGGATGCAAGCTAGGGCCAGTATTCTGGGGAAGATGCGTGCATTACAGATTTTGATGTTTTTTTAGTCTTATTTGTTGCTTTTTCTAGGGCATCTTGGGGGGCTGTTCTGCACACATTTTTCCAAAATACCATCAAGGTTGGCCTTCAGAAGTTCAACATTTCTGAACACACACAAAAGCCAAAACCCAGTCTGCAAGGTGTCCCCACGTGTCTAGCTGTACCCGACACGTGTACCCTGAAGGCAAAGAAGCTGTGTTGTTTTGCTTTTCTGTGTTTGACAAAGTTCAGTGGCTTGTGTTTCGGGTGGTGCTTCAGGAAGGCAGGGAGCCCGTCTGTTTAGAAGTTCCAGGTAGCCGACGGTGGGGGCCAACTCTTTTCTCTTTTCCTCTCCACCTGTGAGGTCCCTTGCATTTACTCCATCTTCCCAGAGCCACCAAACTCCAGGGTGAGGATTAAGTAACTCAGGGTGAACTCTGAAACTAGAATGGAAAACTGCATCCCAACCGGAGAACCAGATGGGGACGGTGTTGGCAATAAGAAAAGAAGAAACACCCTGTTGCGGCGTTGCCGTGGCTGGGACTTCTGAACCGTGGTTGCAGTTGAGAGCTGGCTTTGCCTTTTATGTGTCGTCCCAGCAGAGGTTGGTGCCCTTGAAGCTAACAGAGCTGAGACTTTGTTTCCCTCGTGGGCCTTTCAAAGGCCTGTTCTTAATTTTACATTCAGATTGTACTTCCATTTCCTAAGTGGGGGGTGCTCCAAATTATACAAGCTTCAGGGCTGTGGCTGTCATGACAGGGCACTGAACACTGCACTCACAGCCACCGGGGTGCCGACTGCCTCTGCGCCTCCTCTCCCTGTCCAGGCGCTGGCTCAGCTCTGCTCTGGAAATTTCTGCTGCTCTTGAGCTCCGACTGAAGACCCAACTACCTATTGGTCACAGCTCCTTGGAGGTCCCACGAAAACTCCAGATTTGCACGTCCTAAACTGCACGCACTGTCACCCCAGGTCTCCTCTTTTCTTAGAGCCCATACTCTGGTCGACCTGAAGCCTGGAGTCCTTCTGGGCCACCCTCTCCCCGACACGGTTGACGAGTAACCCTACCTTCCCCATGTCTGGGGTCCCTTCTCCACTCCCGCTACGGAGAGGCAGCCTCCAGCCCCGCCAGGTGTGGCCTGCACTCCAGTAACGATGCCCCGCTCCCCCATCCCTCCACACAGCTGCCAGAGGACGCTGCTGCGACAGTGCAGACCCGACATGGGACTCCTCTGCTCCAGACACGGACAGGCTGCTGCCGCCTGCAGAGGATCAAATCCTCCTGGCAGAGCCCCTGAGGCCTCCAGGAACCAGCCCGCTCTCCTCTCACCCTGGGGTTCCAGCACGGATAGCGCTGGGTCCCCCTGCCCCGCTGTCACACCATGCTGTCCCCTCACTGTGCTTTTCGTGCACCCTGTCCTCTCTCCTGCAGGCCTCCCCACCCGCTCCTCCATCCGCAAACCTCTGCATCCCTGAAGATGCTCCTTGCTCTTGCTTCCTCTGTGAGGACTGTTCCCTCCCTCCTTGAGCCCACCCCCGGCCCTTGAGGACATCTGTGGTGGCACTTAGACCCTGGCTCGGTTATCACATCTCTCCCCCTGATAGACGGGGCAGGCCTGGGGGACAGGATTTACGTCTCATTTATCTCAGTGCCCAGTGGTGTGCATGGCACATAACAGTAAAACAGGCTGGGCGCGGTGGCTTACGCCTGTAATCCTAGCACTCTGGGAGGCCGAGGCGGGCGGATTGTTTGAGCTCAGGAGTTCGAGACCAGCCTGAGCAAGAGCAAGACCCCGTCTCTACTAAAAATAGAAAGAAATTATATGGACAGCTAAAAATATATATATAGAAAAATTAGCTGGGCATGGTGGCGCATGCCTGTAGCCCCAGCTACTCGGGAGGCTGAGGCAGGAGGATTGCTTGAGCCCAGGAGTTTGAGGTTGCTGTGAGCTAGGCTGACACCACGGCACTCACTCTAGCCCGGGCAACAAAAGCGAGACTCTGTCTCAAAAAAAAAAAAAAAAAACAAACAAAAAAAACAGTAAAACAACGGCCATTTCTGAATGAATGAGTGAGTGAATGAATGAGTGAATGAATGAGTGAATGAATGAATGAGTGAATGAATAAATGACAGCTCTGATAGCTCCATTGTCTTTGAATTAACAGGCCTAGGAATTCCAACTTCCTCCTCAAAGGCCACAGAAACACAAATTGTTTTAAGTAACAATGCAGTCTTGAGTTACAGCCAATGGCATGGAAAACTATATTGACCTCTTAACATTTTTAATTCACCAACCTGGATAAGTTCCACAGATCATTATAAATTCTCTTATTCAATGACTGATTATTCATACTTTGGGTTCTCACTTTTCCTGATCTTGAAGCCCGTTTTAGAGTCTCACACTGAGAGTTAGGATTTCCCGAGCCCTTGCTGGGTTTTATAGACATCAGGTGCCAGCCATCTCGTTACCTTCTCAATCCTCATTAGAACCTCAATTAGAGACATAGAGACAGTTTAAACATATTAGTAATCAACTGAACCGAACAAGCATGAATACTTGTTAGCATGTCTTTCCACAAGCTTAGAGGGAAAGGAGATTTCAACCTGGGATTTTAATGGGAAAGGGATTTCAACTCGGGTACAGATCTCAATTATCCACGTGGGCCTAGGACTTCCCCCCCCCCTGCCGTGGGCACAAGAAGCTGGCTGTTCCGCGGCCAGGATTTTGTGAGAGGCTCTAGGAGTATTCCTGGCTTTTGCACGCAGAAAAAATAGGCAGACTGAAAAGAAGGAGAGTCGATGTAAAAAGATGAAGGGAGAGAAGAGACAATTCTAGAAGAAAAGGCAAGGTAAATTAAGGCCACGTGGAGAAAAGGCCCAGGGGAAACAGGAAGAAAGCTATAGGGAGAAATAGGTATATAGACGCCATGAACTAGGAAAGTCAGAACACGGGTCCAATTCAGTTCTTGCTGCATAAAAATGGAAACCGAGAGGTTTGGAGATAGCCACACACAACACACTCCTCGGAATAGTTCCCAGAGCACAACTCCTGCATCCTTTGCTCAGCATCTTCTCTTAGAGCATAACTGACTGACTGACTGATCAATGGAGTGAATATCCTCCCCAACATAAGGCCATTTTTCCCCCTACCCACTTAATAAAGAAGCTGGCTAAGGACCGAAGTTAAGTAGATAGACCGTGATCAACTCAGACATGCAGTGTGGGTTTCCATCCTGTTCGTGGATACAGCGGCTTGGAAAGCAATCTGGAATGACATAATGGCCCAATAGTGCTTTCTCTCTGCTAAACCAAATGTGGTTTTGATAGGCTTTGACTACGCATTTCACGTTTGAACTGCATAATGCCACCTCGCTGTCACTCTCTGCCAGGGAATGACAGCGCTCGCCTGGGAGATATTTTCCCATTATACTTTTTCAGTTTGTTCTGGTCTGAAAAATGTGTGTAAATGAAAACAGAAAATTCAAACTCTGTGCCCGCTTTAAACATCTTGTTCTGGGTGTAGCAGGATTTTGCAGCAGGTACTTCTCTGTTTCCCTTTCCTCTTCCCAAAAACCTTCGGGAGAACTCAGATTGGCCCCAGGATTCGAGAGAGATGCCACTTTATATTCCCAAAGTTATATAGCCTCCCCCAGCCCCCTGGAAATTGAGGAGCATGACAGCCCCTCAAAAGTTCTTTCACCCATCTGCTCTGGGGGGTGCCTAAGCCAGTCACCTTACTTTAAGTAATTATAACAGCTCAGGTTTCCTTAGAGACAGGGAGAAAAAATATTTACCCAGGGAACTCAGAGCGGATTACTGTGGATAATTTGTATACACTCAAATTAGCAGGGGACTGGTGAGCCCGTAGGCTGCACGGTGTTGGCATTTTCACTCGTTCCCACCCCTCTGCTCCTCTCTCCATCCGAGAGCCATTAAACCCACACGAGAGAACACCCTTACCTTCCTTGGCTTCACTTTGTCGTGGTAGTCATACTGGAAGATTCCTTTGTAGCTCAGCCCCAGCCACCACGGGATACCCTGCTTGTCCTAGGAGGTCGAAAGGAGCTTGAGTAAATTCAGGGCGGGAGAAGGACGGCACCAACCAGGAGGAGATTCCCAGCGCAGCTGAAGACAAGGGGAATCCGATTTCCTTGGACTGGATCGAGCCCACCTGTCTACCTTTTACCTTAACAGGTGTGCCCAGTATCTAAGGATGCTCAGGTGAATGGGGGACATGGGAAGTGCCCAGGGCTGGGGACTGGGCTCTGTTCCTAACCAGGCACACAGCAGGGTCCCTTCCCCTTTATAAATAAGCAGAGAGTGCCCTGTTTCTTGTTTTTTGATTCTAAGACTTTAGGCTGTCCATGCCAGGCCCCTCACTCACCACCAAGGAAAATTTGAGAGCTGTTGCACATTCTTATAAATGACACTTCTGAGCAGAGAAACTGTCATCGGCTGTTAGAGCTAGAGGGGCTGTGGAGTCAACGGAAAGTGACTCCTCTCATTTTAAGGACAAATCACAGCAAAGAGCTGGCGGACCCTCCCCAGCCCCAGCCAGCCGATGGCAGTGCAGGCTGGAAGGTGTCACTCCTGAGGTCCTGCTCACCCAAGAGCACAGCTGGTGCCAGGCTGGACGAGGTGGCAAAATCGAAGCCGAGACATTCTCAGAACGGAGTTAGAAACACCACGTCCCTGTTGATGCCTTGAACAGAGACCTCTCATCACCTGAGTGTAAGCTGCAGTTCTCTATTCAAATAGAATGATTCTGAATCATTAATGTGAGCTGCCAAATGCTATTGTTTTATAGTGTGCATAACCAAGCAGCTTTTCCCTAGATTTGTCCTACGTGCCAAGTCTCTGAATAACCTAATACGCCCCTATCATGGGTGTCCGGAAAACTCAAAATTGGCACACTGGTTTTGACATCTTCGTGGGGTGTGAGTTATTTCAAGATGAGCACAAAGATAAAAGGCAAAAGAGACACATTTTGCAAATTTTTTTAAAGCTTCAGGGTATATGATTTCGTTAAAAATTGTGAAAGGTAGTGTAAAATCCTTGTCTTAAACCCTGGTCTCTAGGAAGTATCTGTGTGCAATGCAATGGTTTCAGGGACTAGAATGAGAAGAAACCCAATGCCACTGCAACATCAGATGGCCCAGATAAGTGCTGTCATTACACCAGCAGATCACAAGGCCACCAAACAGTGACCCTGGTGCAGATGGGTCAGGCCTGCTTGGACTCGAGCTAGTTTTCCACATTAGTAGCAGAGCGACTGCTTACTCTTTGAGATTCCAGAGCCAAGCACCCATACCGATTCGGCACCTTGGAAAACACAAGCCCTGCTTCTGGGTCTCTGACAAACTGAAATAAGAGCATATTTCTAAGGTTTTCTTGGAAGGCAGAAAGTGTATATACATATATATCTCAGAGACAGCTTTTTTTGTTAAGTTCTAGGGCCGACAAAGAAACAGACCACAGGTTTAAGCAGGTTGAAAGACCAGATGGAGTTTCCTCTACCTCAAATATCCTTTCAATATTCACAAGACTTTTATACGGGTAGTCAGGGAGGCAAGTTTCTTAATCTCTCTTTTAATCACAAGAGATGGAAGTGAGATAACATTTAGGACAAACAGCAAACCAGAGAATATAGTCCAGGAATTCCTAAGTTCCTGGTTCCCATCCTTGAATATAGACTTCCTGGCTACACATCACCATGGAGTATTTCCACAATGGAGAGAAAACCTCATAGTTGAATTTCTATGAAATGCCTCTTATCAAAATGTCAGAAACTATTGTTGGAGCCTTGTGTTTCTTTTATGGTAACAAGATGGAGAGACAGAAGCTCTCCCTAGCGGTGCTGTTAACACCGGCCACCAGCATGGCTGAATTTGCAGCCTCTTCTAATGAAGAACTGAATTGCCTCTGGGGGAGCCGACTGCCCCCTACTGCAGTGGCCACGGCCCAGGCACAGCCTTGCACAGGGTCATCTCCTTAGAGGATCCACCTTTCTATTAATAATATGGGACAGGGAAGGCCCCAAGAGGCCAGGTCGCACTGCTCATGACAGACTGTATCTTAGGCTAAGGGCAAGGCTAGTTGTGATGGCCGTAGGAGTTTCTGGAATGATGGTGATGAGGGATTTGGAGCTTCCATGGGGGAGAGAGGAACTTTGGCAGGACATCGGGAGGAATTTAACCATTGCAGGCATTAAACAATCCTGAGCCAAGCTGTGGGATGACACTGGGCCCCCCTCCCATGCCTCATAGCTGTGGGCTCCATAAGTGTAGTCCCGACATGTGTCCCCAGCATGGAAATGCACACATCCAACCACTCCATTCAACTCTCAAGGAACATTTACTCAGTAAATATTTACTGGGTGGGCATCTGCTATATGCCAGGTACTATGCTGGGTTCTGGGAATATACAATAGAATGTGATACCTAGTCTTTGCCATCACAAGCCTGCACTTTAGCAGATGCTGTAGGCAATTCAGTGCACGCCAATGGCAGGCAAAATGTTATGCGAGCTACCGAGGCCAGTGCATGTTCTAGTCTAAAGGAATTAAAAATAGAGTTGGGTGGAAATAGGGGGAAAGGCATTGGTGGGTGAGTAAGTAAGAGAATCTCAGGTTGGGTGGTGGAACTGTCTTGAGTTCAGAAGTGTCTTCTGCTCTTTTGTGGCTGGACTCTGGGCAACGACTTAGTTACACTTCTCATGGGAGGGTAAATTAAGGAAGGGAACTTGTCCT
Organism: Varecia variegata; assembly: GCA_028533085.1. NCBI lineage: Eukaryota > Metazoa > Chordata > Mammalia > Primates > Lemuridae > Varecia > Varecia variegata. The sequence goes on from CM052453.1 coordinate 9,150,733, forward strand.
TCTCAGGAGCTCATGGTGGGCCATCTTTATTTATTATTTCAAAGAAGAGATCCCAGTCTGGAATATGATGGATAAAATAAAAGAGAATTTACAACGGGGTCAAAGTCAGCACTGGGCTTGGCCACCACAACATTTAAGAAGACAGGTAACATCTTCATAAATGGTCACGTACTTAATTTGTCAGCCTATTAATAATCCCAGTTCTCCTCCTGTTAAAGCTGCCTTTGTGGTGTTTGACCACCACGACAAACACTAGATTCTGCTAAAAGTTCTTGTTCTTTCTCCACAGTTCCCTGTATTTGGACAGAATCTTCCTACTGATGTGCTCTGTAGTTTCATCGGCCAAGATTCTTCTGAGACCGAAAGGAAGTCGGGATTTATAATATTACTTCACAGAAGGGAGCATGAGTTTTGGAGCATAACTGTATCTAGTCTCACTACATGGGGGTGTAAAATGCAGGGGCCCAGCTCCCCCCAGCATGCAATCTTCCTGCCAGGTCTTCCCCATGCCCCACTCCCACCAAAAACAATCTTCAGTAAGATCAAAAAGAAACAAAATGAGAAGTTTTTGTTTGTTTGCTTGCTTTTTTTTTTAGGGCCGTCTTGGCAGCCTTTGCCAAATGAGCTCACTTACCTTCACTGCATAATAGTGAACCCCATAGGTCGGGAGGGACTCCACGATGCTCATGTAGCTGGGAAGACAACACACACACAAACAGGGCGGTTATTCGGCAGAACTGGGGTCACATACTCATTTTTGTGTATGTGTGTGATAAAGTTCTCGGGGTGATGATTCACTTGCAAATTAAAATGAAACATACACCCTCCCCCCGACCTGGGAGACAGGCCCCATTTCCAAGGGGAATGGAGCAATCCTGACATATGATGTATTAACACGTACAGACACAGTGTCCACGAGTGCTGGGAGGGGTCACTTACTTCACGATTGCTTGACCTCTTGTCTGGCCGTTCAGTTTCTTATAGTGCTCAATTACTCTGTCTTCACTAGAATGAGAAGAAAAGAATTCTGTTATGAGAGTCCCAAGGTCAACGGCCAAGATTCCTGCTAGTGAGACACTGCTGAGCCCGAGCATCATGAAGCTCCGATCCGTCTGAGAACACAGAGTACATGACGGCTCAGAGCAATAAGATTAGGGTCCAGGTTTTGGGGTTGGCTTCTTGTAAGAAATGACACCACAGGAGGAGAGTTGGAAGAGGTCAGCAAAGATCCCGAGTGGACGCCGTGGCTGAGCTCCCGTGGGTCACACTCCTCATCTCCTGCGTCCCATCTGCACGGGGCCTCCTGGGGGCAGGGCAGGTGCTGACCTTAACCAAGTGCCCACAGCCCACCTGCTCTGAGGGAGAAGTCAGGCATCAAGGGCTTCCAAGGAGGATGGAAAGTTCTGGAATTTGGGCCTGGTTAATGTAAACCATGAGGCAACAGAAGCCCCCCCGGAACACTGGGGGAAAAACAAACCAGCTCTGAGAATCAGACAGGAATTTCTTTCCCTTGTGCAACCTGAGTTCTGAGACAACCCGAGGTGAGCGGGCTCCTTGGCCACAGTGGTGAGCCAGACCTTCTCTGACAGCGTGGAGGGCAGCCCGGGTGTCACGTGGCCCTCCTTGGGAAGTGACTCTGGTGTCCACGAGGTGGGAGCTGCAGCTGTGCCCGCCGCTGTTTTAGGAACCGCAGAGCCAGCTCGGAGCCTCAGTTCCCACTCTTCTGCCTCCTCCTCATCACAGGCAACTCGAAGTTCTACTTCGAGTGTGACAAAGTCCTCTCCTGACTGACAATCCCTGAGGATCATCC
>CM052453.1:9153042-9179749 GCA_028533085.1 Varecia variegata
GCCTGGATCATTCAGAATCAGTAATTTTGGGCCCGACAGATGAACTAGGGCATAATGTTACAAGGCAGCTCAGCCGGGAGATACGAAACACTGCAGGAAAATAAAAGAATCACTCTCTTTTGCAAAGAAAAGAAAAAGCCTGTGGTTCTCCCACATCTCAGAACCTCACAGATGCTGGCATCAAATGACAGAGACTCCCAGTGAAACCCGAGCAGCACATGAAAGGCCCTCGAAGTAGGCAAAACTTCCAAAGTGAAATTCTAGAAGGTTCTTTTTTTTTTTAAATAAAAACAACAGAAAAGGAGAGGTCTCACACACAGCACATCATTTCGATAAATGCAGACACCAGTTTCACGAAGACACAAGGGGACTTAATGCACCCAGGAGTCCCGGTGACACACGGGAGCTGGCAGAGCGTGGACATGGTTGTCTGGAATCCAGTGCACCCGGAGAAGGGCTCGCTCCCCAGGGAGACCCCGGGGGTCTTACCAGTAGGCCAGGGAAGGGTGCTCCTTCAGGGCTTGGGTGGGAAGGGCTGGCAGCTTCTTCAAGTCACTCCTCACCACTTCATTACTGCAAGAGAGAAAGCCCAGAAACGCACTCACTCTGAGAAAATTACCGCACTCTCTGATCCAACCTGGCCCGGCGACTTGTCCCAGAGACCCCGCATCTGTTCCCTTTCAATGAAGAGTGGTGGGAGGGAGGGGTGTTCTCTTTTTATTTATTTACTTAATAGAGATGAAAAAGAAAGCACAACACCCAGAGCCCCGCAGCCGCTCCTCCCAGGGCAGGGCAGGGCGCCCACAGATGACCCAAGTGCCTTTCCAAACGCTGCTCTCAAACAGTGGCGCAGACTGAGCGCCCTGGGCTGCCCTGAGCAGAAATCCGGGCAGAGGAAGGGTCCCCAGGGTGCCCCTGAGGGAGGACCCTAGAAGGAGCTCCCCAGGGCCCCAAGCTTAGGCTCACAGGGTCCAAGAATGGGCAATGCCACTGCTTTCTCCTGGAGAGCTACTCGCCTTGCTACTATACAATGCCAGTTTGCTTTCTTTAGCTTGATCACGTGCTGGAAACTGTCTTCTGAAATATGGTAAATAAACTGAGTTTAGGTTGAGTCTCCCTCATCTGAAATGCCTGGGAGCAGAAGTATTTCGGATTTCGTTATTTTTTTTGGATTTTAGAATATTTGCATTATATACATACTGGTTGAGCATCCTAAACTCTGAAAATCTGAAAAAATCTGAAAAACTAAAACCCAAGGTGCTCCAATGAGCATTTCCTTCGAGTGGGACTCAAAAAGTTTCAGATTTTGGAGCATTTCGAATTTCAGATTTTCAGATTAGGGAGACTCAAAAGGCCTGAACCTCCTTAGAAAGTGTGAAATGTATTGTCTGCTACAGGTTGAGCATCCAATATCCAAAAATCCAAAATCTGTTTTTTCCAGATGATTTTCAGATTTTCAGATTTTGGGATGCTCAACAGGTAAGTATATAATGTAAATACTCCAAAATCCAAAAAAAAAAAAAAAATACAAAATCTGAAACACTTCCGCTCCTAAGCATTCAGGATGAGGAAGACTCAACCTATACCATCTGGTCTTGGGACCAGAAATTCTTTTTCCTGTAGACTCCCATGTGCTCAGGTTTGAAAGATGCTTTATACTTCCCCCAGTTTAACCGGCCTCCTTCAGACACTTGACCCCTTCTCTAGACACTCAGCAGGTCCCCATCCCCTCCAGGCCAGGCCATCTGTGGTGCTGGCACTTACTACCTCCAGAGCCACGAGTGGCATCCACTTTGGGACAGTTATGGTATCGAAAGAGCAGCTCCCTGTCCTGGTCCAGCAAAGAGCCTCAGCGCCTCAGCTGGGGTTGCAAACGCTCGTGTCATGGAGCCTTGTCTCGCCTTCCATCGCAGCTCTGACCTGGGCCATGCTAGCACCTTCTGTGTTGCTCATACAAAGCAAGGCAAACATTGGCCACCATGACAACGGGAAATACACTCCAAAAAACCAGTGAGCTAGGACCTCCAGAAATAAACATGAAGGAAGGAAGGAACACTGCAGTCACAGTTGGGGAATTCCTGAGGTGTCTGGATGGCGGACACCCCAACACCCATCCTGCTAACTGGAGGACATATCATTCCATGTGTCCCAGCAGGAAATATTGCCAATGACAACGAGATCAGCAGCTCCGCCAGTGGAAACGCGTGCCCACTGGGCAAAACCATACCCACACTTTAAGTTCATTTGTGTGGTGACAAAGAAACACATGGAGATGCAGTGACATTGTAGCTGCTTCCAGAAAGGGCATTTTTCAAGTGCATAAAGAAGCAATGACAGTGGTGTTTGTGAATCCTGGCTGCAAATGAGCAACTAGAGAGAAAATGTGTAATTGTTTGAATCAACACACCCAAGTACTGGGACTGTTATAATCTAAGTGGTAAGGCAAGGTTTACCAATTAATACTCAATAAGCTGAGGGTATTTATGGGGCCCATGCTAGTATATGGAAAGTATTGTAGGGGATACCAAAAAATGATGAGACAGTCCTTACCCAAAAGGTGCTCACGATTTAGCTGGGGAGGCGGGAGGTGCACCTGCAAAGCTAACTGACCACATGGGCAGGGTTTGCTCGTGTCAATTCAAACAACAAATTTGAAAGTTCAGAGAAGATAAAGTCCGCTTACGGCTCTGGGGTAAGACCAGGCTTTGCGAGAGGCGTGCATGAAGAAAGGGCAGGAATAGCATCTTTCTCCCAAATGGGACTCAGAAAGTCATGGCGCCCACATCACTGGAACTGAAGAAACTGACTAGAGAGGGGTGTATGTCATGGGCAAAATGACCTTCAATGCCAGGCTAAGAGGTTCAAGTTGATCCAGTTGGCAGTGGGACTGCCACTGCAGGTTTTTAAACAGGTACGGTCCTGGCACTTAGAAAAACCCCATTCCTAAGTATGTTTCAGAATTTTTACTCGAATGCAATTAAAGCATAGTTTAAGCAAATATTCAGTTCGCCAATCACTTGAGAGCCCACAATGATGAATCTCTTGATCTTCTCTCCCGGTTTAACCACAAGTTCCCTGAGCAAAGGGTTTAGACTTAATGGTTCATCAGCACCTAGAGTACTGCCTTCAATTGGAAAGGCACTTTCATCAGATAAACATATTGGAAGAAATCATGAGAAAGTTCATCAGTAGCTCCTTTATTGAGCTGAAACTTGAGTGTGGGTTTACTCACACCCATCACACCTAAAGTATATTTGGGGAAGGAAGGAACTAAGGGAAGAAGGGATCGTTTTATCCACCAAACACTTGTTTGTTGGCAAACAAGTTTCTCTGATGACAGCCACAGGTTTGGTTTCCTTGCTGCAGCTTGCAGCGGGTTCTCTGGCTGTCCCCCAGGGCAAGGTCACACAGAAAAATATAACAAGAAATCACCAAGGCGTAAAGCCCATCCAAATCCATTATATTCTGGAAGCGATCCATGGCTCTTAATGCTTCCCGAAGGACTAATACGTAGCGATGTTCTATTTGCCTTTCCGCTGTTTATAAACATCTGCAATAACTTAGAGGTGTCCCGCTCTGTCAATCTGGCCAAACGCTGTGGCTGAAAATCAGAAAGTTGCTCTAAGGGACAACTTGGTCACTCTGTCTCCAGAGACTTGTGAGGCTATGGCCTAACGAATGTTCTAGAAGTTCCCAGTTTCCTACCTCCATGTCTTCCACTTTGATGTTTTCCCCAGAGTGCACTGCAAGTCATAAATACCAACTTTTAAAACAGTTCATTGTGGTTGTATTCCATTTTTAGACAAAAGCAAAAAGGTCTCTTAGAGAGCCAGCTGCTAAACTGAAATGAAAATAAAATTCAAGTATTAATGCCTTTAATATTAACCAGATTTTATTCAAAACTTTTAGGTAGCTATTAATATGGCCAGCAGAAAAGGAGTATGTAGACGCTGTGTTGGTCCTTGATTTAGGTTGTTTTGTTTTGTTTTGTTTTTGAGATGATGTGCCTGTCTTTGACCACCTATGCTGCTCGTAAAACATGGGAAGTTAGAATGATCTACTGGGGAAAACCAAAGATTTCTACCAATACATCAAACAGAGAATTTGCCACAGTGAACAACAAGTTTAACCAAGACACCATAAAGTAAAGAAAGCAGAAATGATTTTTGCAAGAGAAGAATTAGTAAAATCCACAATGTGCTTGTTTTCCTTTAAAATACTAGGAAATAACTTTTTCAAGAAATTCCCCTTGGGTCAAATGAAATGTCTGTAATTTGTGGGAGAAACCTGGGGGCAGATAGAATATGCTGAGTGTGGAAGAATTCTTCCTGAAACAGCTGTTTTGATATGCACTGGTATAAAAATAATAGGGTGCTAAACCCAGAAAGTAATACTAGCATAACAGAAACGATAACGCAACACTCAGAAACGGTAAATATTACGCTAGCATTGGACTAACTCCTCCATATTTCATGAGGATTATCAAAGGTAAAGTTCTCCAGGAAGAGGTATTTCATAAGTGAAAAAGAGTATGACAGGTCCTCAGTCCCTTATTCTCAATCCCCAAATCCACAAAGCTCTAGGAAACAAATTTTTCTTAACCCGCTTGACAGCAAACTTAACCTTTTTGCATGAGGCAGTGTTTGACCTTTTCTCTCTCCCACTTGGTGTGAGCATCCAAGTTTTGGTGCAAGAGCGTTGATGGGTTTGATTTGGTGCCGCCCCAGACCCTGCCTAGGGGGTGGTGAGGGCCCTGAACTACCCATCTAAAACCTGATTGATTCTGAATTCGGAAAGATTGGGATTCTAAAGTTTCAGATATGCATTGTGGATCTGTGTTCCTTTATTAGATCATACAATAAACCTAGAAACTCTGAGACAGATTCATAAGGGAAGTTACAGATTTTTATCTATGAATGTATCTATAATTATCTATTGATCTTTAAAATTCATGCAGGAAATAATCTTCATTCACTTCCCTTTCCTTCCTCCCTCCTTCTTTTTTTTGTGAACCAAGGTCAAGTTGGGGTTACCTGCCTCTCTTCTTCCTATCGCCTTTTTCCCAGGCGTGTAGGGAGGGCTCAGCAAAGCTGATGGCTTGGGCAATGTTGTAGGTGTCTTCCACCATTGGACTAGGCCAATCTGTCAGAGAAACTTCTCCTGCCATTGCATTTGACCATTCGCAGACAACAGGAAGCACCTGGGAAACCTTGGAGATTTTATTTTTTCCACCATGGGATTCTGGGCATGTGTCATAGATGAATATGCCACACAAATTTACCAACTGTTCAGAGGGGCAAAATTACAAACATGTTTATGAATTACGTGCCTTTATTTATTAAGCTAATTATTAAATTATATAAGTAAAGATGTCTTCCTTGATTAGTGAGTCTAATTTCCTGGGGTGAAAGGCAAGTTTTGTGAATTTCTAACCTAGTTATAAACACAAAAAATTAAAAACAAGTTAAAAAAAACTGTTTCCTAAGTCTACAATTTCAGGCAAATAATTTTACTGGAACAGCCGAAGAAGAAATCATTGATTAATTTTCTATATTTCTAAATGTCACCCTTTAGATTGGAAATCTCAACTCTGAAAAACTGACAGAGTGCCACAGCCATGAACCTTTGTGCTATTCACAGGTTTAACTCCAAATATAATATTTCAATATGATAAATAAATACTTAACAAAAGAGGTAAGCTGTCATAATGCAAAATTTCCTCCTTCCTTTCTATCTAGGCAATTCCTATACGATTTGAAGAATATAATCTTGCAAAAACACCCTCTCTGAATACTTCTTTATGCATTGAAAATGTGAATTACACACTGGAAAGCTCAGTGAAATGGACTTTTGTGCCCCAAACAAAGCTTTCTGTAAGAATTTATAACTTTTCCACTTGAACATTTTGCTTCAAATTTTCACAGATTCTGTTCCTTTCAAAAGCTCTGGCTGGCATGAAAGATTCCAGCTGCTCCTGAATTACTCATGGTCCTCAAAGTCATTTTTAAATCATGGGAAAACTCCATATGTTTTTTTTTTCTTCTATAAAGTAATATATGAGAATTATATTAACTTCAATTCTTCCCACAAAAATTTTCTTTGAGCTGATAGGTGTGTTTCAAGTTTAACAGATGATTTTTTTTCCTAGGACATTTCCAATAGGGCAATTTGCAAGTTTAGGTATTGAAGATACCATTGTTACGTATGTTGTATTCCAAATGTTAACCATTTCAAACATCATGGTCTGAGTATTTTTTTTACTCATTATCTAATAGTCTCAGCAAATCTAGTTCTCTTACCATATGACCCGTGCCAGCTGTTTCCTTTCAAGTGGCCAATTAAAAACATCATAGGAAACTACACTCCAATGATCTAATAATGATTTAAAACCAAGCTTGCTCAGAATCGCAGTAGTAAAAACCACTTATGTAAGTGCAAAGTAATGATAGTAGTAGTGTGGGATTTGTGATTTACAGACTGCTGCTTTAGATTAATTACCTCTCAACGCTGTAGCTGGCAAGAAAATAACTTGGTCATCTTTTTATAGATAGCAATCGATACAAATGTTTATATTACTAAAAAAAAAAAGTCTTTCAGGAGAAAATTAGCTCTTTGTGTTCTTTTTCTGTTGATCATCAAAGTTCTTCCTTTAACCTCTGACTGCCTAAAAAGCATCCACTGGCTTGACCAAAAAGACAAACCTGGAATTTTCAAACGCCAGTAAGCCAAGTTTAGTTTACACCAGTTCACAAATGGAGCTTTAAAAAGGCAGCATGGATTTCAAACAAAAGAAAAAAAGAAAAATCAAGAGGGCTCTTTTAGAAATTGTCATAAAAATTTGTTTTTCTCCAGACTAGTGACCACACAGTCCCGTGGCTTATAGAAGATAAAATATTAAAAGCTCTTTACGTTTTTTGCCTCTAACTGCTCTTCCAGGGACCCAAGAACACGACGCAATCTGTAGAAGTTAATGGAGATTTTTCAGCACAAATAAATACTCCAGCTCCTCTTCTAAAATGGAGAGGAAAATCAATTTCCCTTGTGAGGGGAGGGCGGCTATTTGTTTGTATTGATTGAGTAATGCATTGCTCTATTCCTAAAAGCAGGATTTTTTTTTTTTTTTTAAAGAAACAGAATACTTCAGGGACACACTAAGATTTCTCACCGACCACTGAACTCTCTCACTTGGACCAGCATTTAATTTTGTACAGATGTCGTATAAACTGACCTCCAAGTATTCAATCAAAACCTCACTTCTTTTCCTTTGGTCGCTGTGTTTATTTGGAAGGGGGAGGCTGCAGACACAGGATGGTCCTTGTAAGCATGTGATAGGCTCTGCCAGGTAGGCAAGATGTGGCCCGTGGATCTTTACACAGAATTTCCTCAATATCAGTCTTTTTCAGGTGCTGTTTGCTCACTGGTCCTGATAAATGTCATGCCGGAGGAATCCTGCTTTAGTGATTAACATCAGTACATCCGGTCCTCTGTAACAAAGATATTTCCATGTCCCCGCAGCCAGCCCAGAGGAACAGAGCTTTGCTGATCTGGTTTCAATAAATCTTGTTAACCAAAATTTCTACAGAACAGATGTTTTTTGCTTGTCCTTGTTAGTGTATGGATGATTCTTTATTTCAAAGGTAGTGTGATTTTGGCATTTACGACTTGTGTTCAGCATTAAGCATTTCTAAATTGCTTCAATTTTGCAAAATGTTAGTATTTAAAAGGAAATTTGTGGCATGCTTTCAGAAAGATCTGAAGGGGTAACTGAAGGTGAAAAGTGAAATGATTCTTAAAATCAAGGTAAGGAAATTGGCCAATACAGTTTTCAGTTAGGGTCCCTTTAGAGAGACAAAAAACAAACAAAAAATAAAGCTCTTGTATGTAATACCTTGCTTAGTACAATGTGGTGATAAGTCTTCTGTTAAATTAAATTAGAATATAACAGAAAATCTAGATGTCAGGTCAGTTGATTACATGAGGTATTCTCTGCACTGACTTTTTAAAGGGAGAGAATATTATTTTTTCTACAATAACCCAAGAGTTTTTTAAAAAAAGTTTTAAAATAGAACATATCGGTGCTCAGTACTCAAACCAGCACAGTGTTTGTGATGAATAAAATATGTATAAATCATAGATCATGTCTGTTAGTTGACTAATGTTCAACAGTGATTATCTAATGAGAACTTTTTGTTTTTAAACTACACTGGCACCTAATGTTTGTCCTGATAACTGCCTTGGTTAACAGCTCTGAGGCTATTCAATTCATTGTTTTTAAACAGAAATGCCACATCTATTGATTTCCTGATTGTTGATAGACACGAGGTTTTTTGTTTTTTTTTTTAACAAGTATATGTACCAGGAAATGAAATAGGATTACTACATGCTGTGCTAAGGAAAACAATAAAAGAGAAAGAAATATAGCATTTTTAGATAAGACTATTTCCTGAATCTTTAATGGTATCATATAAATTTGCCCACCGTATGCTAGAATATGAACATTTATGGCCTATATTTCTTCCTGTTGCAGACAACACTACTTATCTACCTATCCCTCAATCATTTTCTTTCAGCAATGCTAAACCCAACTTGTCACTGTAAAGTTCAAAAAGACAAGGAAGTGAGCAATTCTATCAACTGGAAAGAAAAGAGAATTATATAAGAATACACAAATAAGCCTTCAGGGATCTGCTGAGCAAAAAGAAAGTCCAAAAGAAGAAACAGAAGAGTCTGGAAGTTTCACAAGAGTAGTTACAATTTTGGGTCATCTTCATGTAGTTCTCTTGCTACTAAACTGTATCAGCACTTTTGACTTCTCTCTTTTATAAAAATAACCCCTGTTCTCTTGTACTTCAAAGCAATCACTCCCATAATTTGTAGATTTTTAATACTCATTCCACATAAATGCAATCTGTAGATAGTCATTGCAATGTAGTATCAGATGACAGCGACTTGGGAGAAAATAGCCTTTTGGGAAGTTATAGATTCAGAACCTCTCGGGCTATGAAACAGTTACTTGTCTTGTGTGTGTGACTGTTAATTTAAAAGGCTATTTGATCCTAGATTCTAGACTAGCTTAGAGTTTAGCCCTGGACCTTGTGTTATATACATAACAGCCTTCTTCAGCGTTCTGTATGTTCTAAGCTGACATGTCATTAATGTTGTTTAAGAAAACATACTACATCTACAGGAAGCGTTCACAAGTGAAAGCCACCCAGTGAAACACAACTAAGGTTGTCTAGTCATGCATTAATTACTAACATAACAAAAATAACTTTCTATAGTAATGTGTACATTTATTTATATACATTTATATGTATTTATTTACATAAATTATATAAACTGAGAATGGGATGTCTTAAATACCTCATGTTCAGCCAGCAAACCAAATGTGGTCAACTTTAGTGTTTTGGGATCTTCCCAGAAGTAGAGGGCAAGGAATTTAGAATGACTTCTCTTGTTCTAAAAAACTCTAGGCCACTCAAATATACTGTTTTTCTCTGGACCCCTGAAGAGGGCTTTACTACCCACAGGCCTGCTACAGGAAACGGGTGTTTATCAGAGACCCCCATGTAATAGACCACCTCCGCCTTCCATGGTGTGGGATTTATGCTATGAGATAAACTGACCTTTTGGATAAAAGGTGTCTGACCTCCCCTTCCCCTGACAGTGATTTCTCTCCCCTGACAGCTGCCCTTACAAACAAACTGCCAGGTAGCACTTTGACAAATGAAGCTGGGCCAGGATCCTTTGTTTCTCTGAATTCAGCCAACAAGCTGGCATTCCAGAAGCTCTTTAGGGGGCCATGAATTCCTGAGGGGCCAGGCCTGCGCTTCCTCCTCCCCAGCGATCCCTGTGGCCACACGTTCCCATGATCTGTGGGGCCAGATGACGCTGTTCCCAGTTTGCATTCCACCCTGTCAGGGCACTCTCAAAATAAATAATATTTACAGCAGAGTTCAGAGCTGGGGAAGAAACGGGGGAGAAAAATGTATCTTCGGAGTAAGTAGACGAGACACTGGAATTCATTTGATTTGTCGTTTTTAAACCAGTTTTTTCCACGGGATTCCAGAAATCTTTATAAGTAGATAGGGGCCTGAACTTACCAAAATCCCAAATTCCAATGCCAAATGAAGAAAAGTGACAAAGAAAAAAAAGTATAACAAAGTATAGTTTCTATGACCCAAAAACATTCTCATTCAACAAATTCAGTCAATGGTTACCGGCCAGCTAGAAATTTCAAGGTCTTTACAGTCACTGTCTATTTAAAAATTTGATGACCTCTTCTTTATGCCAAGAACTTGGGAAACCTAAATAAAGGGGGACTGGAGGTTTCCCTACGCAAATATTCAAACAGAGTTGAAGGGACGACATTTAGATCCGTGTCGGCAAACTACAACCCACTGGACAAATCCGGTCCTCCGCTTGTTTGTATATGGCCTGTGAACTAAGAAATGCTTTTGCATTTCTAAATGGTTGGGGGGAAAATCAAAAGGACAATAGTATTTTGTGATACATGAAAATTTCTATGACATCCGAATTGCCATGTCCATAAATAAAGTATTGGAACACGATCGCACTGCCTCTGCACTTAGAAAGGGACAGGTGAGTCATTGCAACAGAGACTGGGTGGCCCTTTAGAGAAAAAGTCTGCCAGCCCTTGTGTTAGACAAGCATAGGTGCCACCAATGGAAGTAGCTGATGTTGCATCTATAAACCAAATCCCTCAAAGCAAAGGACAACACACAAGTTATTAGACGGAGCAGAGGTACGATTTGTGTTTCCTTTTTTTTTTATTTTTTTTGAGACGGAGTCTTGCTCTGTTGCCCAGGCTAGAGTGAGTGCCGTGGCGTCAGCCTAGCTCACAGCAACCTCCAACTCCTGGGCTCAAGGATCCTTCTGCCTCAGCCTCCCGAGTAGCTGGGACTACAGGCATGCGCCACCATGCCCGGCTAATTTTTTCTATATATTTTTAGTTGTCCAGCTAATTTCTTTCTATTTTTTTTTTTTTTTAGTAGAGACGGGGGTCTTGCTCTTGCTCAGGCTGGTCTTGAACTCCTGAGCTCAAACGATCCACCCGCCTCGGCCTCCCAGAGTGCTAGGATTACAGGCGTGAGCCACCGTGCCCGGCCTGTGTTTCCTTTTAATATCAATTTGCTAATTTCCTGTTGATGGACCAGAACTACGTGCCTTGACACGCGGCTTTCCTGAACGTATGGTTCGCTCTTTTTGTCTCTGGTCTTTGATTTTAAAGAATGGGCTGTCCCGGACTTTTTTTTTCAGAGGAGTTTGATCAAACAGAAGCCCAGGACTAATACCCGTCTTGGAGTAGACGGTTGTGCTGGTGGATGGCTACTCCCTCTGCTCTGTGCAGGTTATGACAATCAGCAGAGATTCTGAGGCCATTTCAGCTACATTGGTCAACGCACTGTGCTTAAGGAAATGAATGACAAGATTCAAGTTTGCAGTTTTACAGGGCGATTAAAGCCGTTCCCAGGTTCCCAGTAGTTAAGTCTGTTGATGTTTTCCCAATGCAATATCCTAAGCAGGAAAGTGGAGGTGGGATATTTGTGTTGTAACACTCTAGGAAAGGAATCTCCCATCAAGACAGCATTTTGTCCTTCGAGGGGCAGGGATTAAATTGAGAGGAAAAGAAGGTGTCTGCATACTTGCTAGGACTGTCAGGTTATCTGCAAACATAATTCACACCGCAGAGGTGATTCCCGGCTCCAGGAGACACCTGAGCAACCCATGAACAAACCTCAGGACAGTGGCCACGTGTGACACTGGGCTCTGATCTCAGCTTTTTAGTAACCCCCGAGCTTTCCACGTGGTACGGAATATCCTCTGTGCTATTACTATGTCTTCTCTGTCTGATCTATCTGCTTCAGGTGACAAGTTGAGGGTTGGAGCTCATCCTTAATATATAATATTAATAAAGTATCCTTCTATAAGGGACAGGCAGAATAGTTTCTTTTAATAGAGAAGCCAGGGATGACACTTTTAAGCAAAACCAAAAAGCAAACTTTTGGAAACTCACCTAGAAAAATCTCCCTTTGCCTCCTGTTGAAGAAAAAAATTCAACGTCAGTGAAACACACTAAGCCAGACTTTAAAACACATCCTATAATCGTGACATTTCCTCTACGGGGTAAGTGCAGCCTCCTACTGCTGTCATCCTTTTTGCTATAGGTGTACAACTAAGAAGGAATGTGTGCATTTGTCGCTTGAATATGACACATGAAATTAAACTTTAGAAAGTTATATGCAAAGAAATTGATTCATATTGAAAAAAGGCCACAGTTCAACCTCTAAGCCCTGCTCTAACTTCTTCTAGATTAAAGATTCTGAAGCTGAATGTGTGTTGAAATAGAACTATCTATTTCTGTCATTCTCCGTTTTGCTTTGTATTGTAGGCTATTTCCCAATTATACTGAAGACTTTGGAGGCAGAAACTGTATAAACTTTAGTGAATCTGGCATAATCCTTTGAACAAAGTAGTTGTTCAATAAATACTTGTAGAAGGAATAAATGACATTATTTCAACTCATCTTGTCATTGTTCCAGCTAATACACTGCAACATCTTTTCTGTGTAAGCTACAGAGCTTTTCCTTGTGTTTCTAGGGGGCACGAGGTGATTCTTTGGCGACTAATTCTAGCTGTTCACTTGGCCTTTCCCAGGGTGGAGGCACCAACTCCCTCCCAGAATGGAGTCATTAAATGATCTCAGTTTCTTCCAGGCTCTGGTTAAACATACAACTTTCCTTTACAGTGAAATGCTGTCTTTTAAAATTTTGAAATCCTAAGAGCCCCTATTCATGGCCATGATATCAGTGTCCCTAAAAGTTCTCTGCAGCTTGTGGATGGAAAAGTTAAGACGACAAACAGTTATCTCATAGAGCCACTGGCCTGGCCATGCATGCTAAGTCTCATTTCCTCTCTCTTCTGGGTATGGCCCTGGGATACCCAGGTGAGGGGAAAACTTACCTGTAAAATATAGGAAGCTAATTCAAACACCACTTCACTGTCAACGTCGATAAGCTCCTGAAAGGAAAAACCAACAAGGAAGACAAGATTGGTATTTAACAATCACTTTTTTTTTTTTTTAAATTTAAATGCCAGCTCTTTAAAAAAGAGGCCAGGTTTTCCTTTTCTGAGTAGTTCTCCAGAAGGTCAAATACTCATAGAACATTTTGGGTCCCTGTGGCCACTGTGTTGAATTACTTGGTCCAAATGCTTCCTGATAATGTTTTACAGCCTTTAACCCAATTGGACTAGTGATCCTGGGCCTCATCTTTCAATCTTGATGAGCAATGAAGGGGTGGGTGGACCAGGCCTCAGCTTTTTACAAACCTGCTCATCTTATTAATACCGCAGGAGGGTTACTTGGGAACCCATTGTGTTTTCTTTGTAAACTCTACTTCAGAACTAGCAGCAAGGCTTTATTGCAAGAAACACTACAATGGGATTGTGACTCTTTAGATTAAAATTACAATTAAACAAAATCTTAAAATATTGTTCTTTAGTCGGACTAGCCACATTTCTTTCACGTGCTCAATAGTTCACCGTAGCGAGTGGCTACCATGTTGTCAGCACAGATGCAGAGGGCGTTTCTATCATCGTAGAAACCTCTGTTGGTCTGCACTTTTATAGAGTCTAATTTAAAAATGCATCTGTCTTATTAGTTCTTCCCCCAAATACTTAATTGTCATTGAGGGACATGGTCTTAAAAGAACTTAAACCTCTCCTTAGTTTTTGAAAAAAATCCATTTTTTTCCCCAAAATGTATAGAGTTCCTATCTTTTTTTCTAAACAGATTTATTGAGGTATAATTGAAACACCCCAAAAAACTGCACATGTGTAACGTGCACAGCCTGATGAGCTTGGACATATGCATGTACCTGGGATACCGTTATCACAGTCAAGGTAATAAACACGTCCATCACCTCCAAAGATTTCCTCGTGTTCTTTTGTTTTCATGGTGAAACACTTAACATGATCTACTCTCTTAATAAACTTTCAAGTGCATGATACTGTGTAGTTACATACGGCCCATATGTTAAAGACAAAGAGAAACCTGGAGTTTATCAGCAAGAATAATAAGCAAATTAATTAGCACCATATTTCTGTTGTCAAGCTAAAGTAAAAATGTCCATCTTTATTTCCCTAATATCACTGGATCCTATGGTGGCTGACTAGATGACAGCAAGTTAGAGAGATTTAGAGACCAGCTAGCCTGACCCTGTGCTTTTATTGAGAACAGAAATCCAAAACGTTAAGTGACTTGCCCCAAATCACAGGGCCTTAATGGCAGTTACAGGGTCAGGAACAAACCAACTACACATCCAGTATGGGGCCTCCCTTAGCTTCTGAATTCCCTCAAATCAATAACGACTCAGTTGCAGCCAACGTATTCTCAGAACAATACCTATAATCAAAATTAGCTGAAAAAGAGTGACTATTCACTTGCCTTATACACCGAACTCTGATTCATGGATTTTCTAATTATTTTGGGGGAGTCCCTTATAATTTAAAACAATGCATTCAAACACGTATCTTTTGAAGGAGGGTTATCATTCAGGCTCTTTCAGGCCTGTGAATTTCAGAGATGGATAATCATATTTGCTACTGAACCACCTTAGACCACTAAGAGGACTAATAAGAGCCTATGGAAGAGTTGGGGACAACCATTCTTTATGTTTAACCAGCTGAGAGCTTTACGGCCGCAGTGATGGATACAGACCGTCAGTGCTGGGACATGAAGGAATGTTTGGAATTGCAGTCCTGGGATTACCGGGTCCCATCAGAATGTAAATCATTTAACAGTGTACAAATGACTTACAGGAACACTGACCAGGGCTTCCACGATAGACCATTTCCACTCTCACTATGTTTGTTTCCAATCCCACCTGAGAGCGTTGGCGTGCACTTGTTAGCGTGTCGCCGTGTGTGTGCTTTTCCGTCAAACATTGATGCCTACGTGGCTGCCAATGGTCAACGGCGGGCTAATATTTAACATCCGCCATCTAATCTGCAACTGAACACCAACCACCAGAAAAGAACCCTTTGAAGTGTGAACACAGCTTTTAATTCGCTGTTTGATTCATCTGCTAAATGCAAATGTCTCTAACCGTGTAGGGATGGGGGGAAGGAGGAAAGTCTTTTATTTTATTTTTACACAGCCCATTCCATGCTACCAGGAGCACTGTTGGTGAATATTAACTGTAATGTACTATTATCCACAGGAATGCTACCAAAAAATGCACCATTAAATGTCTAACCTGACTGACCCAAGTTCTCTCTCTTCCCTCAGGGTAAGTAGGAACTAGCACCTTTAACTGGGGCAAGTTTTCACCTTCCCTGACCTTGACAATCTCCCAGTGAAGACATTAACAACAGCGAGAGCTGAAATGCAGCCAGTAAGAGAAAAAAAAAAGGATTAAAGAATGATGTACCCCAGACACTGCGCACACTTGCAAAGTCTGATGGAAAGAGAGCTGCATTGTTATTTCTTGCCACTCCTATTCAATATTTATTGAGTTCAAGGATCACCTCATTGGATGTCCTCAGAGGAGTCCACACAGCGATCTAAGAGGTGTGTATACGAAGCAATCTAGAAATGGTGGGAAGATACATCCCTAATTGGTAAGAGACTTTCACATCCTGGCAGTCTTGGCCCAATTCCCTGATGTCTCTTGTTAATAATACTTTCCCCCCTTTTATTAATATTTATAACTCGCCCACCGAGGTGATTTCATCCTTAAGATTACACTGTGACAACACAGAGCACCAGACCTTTGGCCACTCCTCAAATTTCCCGTTGTACTTCAAAACCTGAAAGCCGACTGACTGCCCCTCAGAGGAGTTAAGAGATGTTTCCAGGGATCTTCCTGGGAGAAATGTGCTCCCAGTAGCATCAAAACCAACTCCACCTTTGCCTCTTCTGACTTCTCTGGCTACTCAGAGGTGGCTTCTTTTATGACTTTCGGCTCAAGCAGAGGAAATAAACAGATGGAAACCCACAAAGGGTGCATGCAAAAAATCCCACACTTTCCTGGAGTTTTGGGTTTTCATTTAACTGAGGACAAAATGGGAAAACAGGAGGAGGAGCAGAAGTCTCTTCCAAAAGATGCAGGGCGGTTTCCATCTATCTGGCGTATGCAGAGGTGGCAGTGTAATGTTCCTCTGTGCTGAAGCCCCCAAGGCTCTTTGTGCTGTTTAGGGAGGGGCTCTGCAGGGTGGTTTTCTGAGCGAGCATCTTGCCTGGGAATCTAGGTGGTCTGGTGGGCCACCTAGTCATTTCCCCTTGAGACTACTTGGTAAGAGGGAGCTACAACGTCTTTGGGTTATTGTGGTCATTGGGTGTGCACTTTGGGCATCTGCCTTCCTTCCTGCTGAATAACGTGTGCTTTCTTTGATCTTTTGAAAAATGGTATGGAAAGAGAAAATGTGACTATCTGCAGGTGTGTGCATGTTTGCTCAGAGGAGGGTGGGGGGTGACCCCCTTCCTCCCATTCAGCATCATTTTATCCCAGGTGACTAAGCGGCCAAAGGAAGAGGTCTGAGGTCATTTATCAGCAGCATCATGGGTAACAACATTCTCAGGACGATTCCCATTGGAAGGTCTCCAAGTGTTCCTAACAAATGGCCCCACGGGAACCCCAAGTGGCAGGTGTTATGGATGTTCTCCAGAAGTCGTGCGAGCTGGAGGACCTCTCCGCTCTGAGGGACTCAGTGGTGGTGGTCTTTACGCTCAACTAAGAATCTTAATGTACAGCATTCCTTCATGCTCTGAAATTATAGGAATTTCAACTCTCACGTAAGGCGAACGAGACACATTATAAAATGCAATTGACAACCATATGGTAGGTTGAGAAGATTTCAATGAGGACAACTATTGCAAAGTCCACTCAGAACCATGTGCAGGGCTGGTGCAGGGCTTTCCTAACGAATGCTCGACAACTGCTACCACCTTCCTCTTACCCACAAAACACCTAAACATTATTACTAGTATCTTGCCATTCTCCTTAAGATCACTTCTACTTTCACCTGAAAGTTCCACGTTCTAGTCTGGCTAGCGAGCCCAACGGCTGGGGACATTGACTAAATCACTTGACCGCCTTGAGTTTCATCTTCCTTATCAGAAATGGGGATAACAATTTCTCTTCCAATTATTTTACTGGGTTTGGCGAGGCATAAATGTAGAGGTGATTTGGAAACACGCTACAAAATCAGGTTTGTATTATTTAAGTCCACTCATTGGTGTCTATAGATGATCTGAACTCCACAGTTTTCCTCTGTTCTTCAGCATTTCTTAGTATTTATTGGAATATTTAGTAAGATTTTTTTTTAAAGAGATGGGCAGTGTGTGTGTGTGTGTGTGTGTGTGTGTACATGTGTGTATATTGGTCACCATGTATGTGATGGCTTACTGATTGGCTGTGGGGTGCCCATATTAAACACTGGCTCTTGGGTGCGTCTGTGTGGGTGTTTCTGGATGAGGTGAGCACGGGAACAGGTGCACTCAGTAGACTGCCCTTCCCAACATGGGTGGCATCACCCAAGCCTTTGAGGGCCTGAACAGAACAAAAAAGCAGAGGAAGGAGGAATCCCCTTTCTGCCCGACTCCTTAAGCTGGAACATCAATCTTCTCTTGCCCTCGGTGCTCCTGGTCCTAAGACCTGAGTTAGAACCTACACCTTCGGCGCTCCTGCTCCCAGGCCTTTGAACTACGCCACCCACTTTCCTGGATCTCCAGCTCACAGATGGAAGGTCAGGGGTCTCCTCAGCCTCCGTAACCACGTGAGCCAATCCCTCACAATAAATCTCTTTCTATATGTCTATATATATCTTACTGGCTCTGTTTCTCCGGAGAACCCTGACTAACACAGTGTATATTATTAAAGCAGGTCACGCATGGTGCCCATACTTAACCCAACTTGCTCTCTTCCTTCCCCTGGCTATGTAGCTGCCTCGTTGCACAACTCACCGTAACTACAAGCAATCGCCCCCGGGGAAACAGGGGCTGCGGTGCAGGAGGAGACAGCTGCGATCTTGCACAATTCCTCATTCTCAGCCCTTTGCCAGGTTTTCAGCAGTCAAGTCACTTCATGTTTGTCTAACGATCCCAGGGGCACATGCTGCCCGCACTGAGCCAAGACCCTCGTTCTGTGGCACTGGGGTTTCTCATGCTGCCCACTGCATACAGCCCACCTCAGGATCCTAAGGAATTGCAATGCTAGAAGCCATGGGCACAGCCAAGATGATGGGTCCATGTGAGTTTGTTTCCAGAGAGCTGAGAAAGTGCCTCTGTCCTTCTCTCCTACTGCCCTCTGTTCCACAAGGGCATGCACTAAACCTGCATCCATCAAACTCAAAGAACTAGGGTTCCGGAGCTCGGATTTGTTTATTTCTCTTACAACTTTAAGATATGTAATTTGTGGAAATCCTTCTTTTTTATTTTTTCATTTTTTTTTATAGAGATGGGGTCTTGCTATGTTGCCCAGGCTGGTCTCGAACTCCTGGCCTCAGGGGATCCTCCTGCCTCAGCCTCCCAAAGTGCTGGGATTATAGGCATGAGCCACTGCTCCCAGCCTAAAAATTAAATAGACACTGTCATTTTATGACCTAGCATTTGTTGTTTGCAAGGCTTTGGGAAATTACTCTGATGACTAATTTTTGATGTTGGTTTCCTTTTGTCAGTGCAGAACCCAGGGCAGGCAGGATGCAATGCCGCAGTCTGGAAGTGGAGGAAGAGGTGGGATGAGAGTCCACGCCCACTCAATCGCTCCTGTCTTGTGTGACAAGCCCACTGCCTCCTGCCGGTGCTGACTGATGGGCCCTTCAGGTGGGCACGGAGGGAGACCAGATAGAAAAGTCTTCGCGTATGTCTCTTCCCAGGGAACACACAACGTCCCAGGCAGACTCCCCATGGGAGTTTTCCACAGATCTGGTCACAGATTTTCTAAACAAGTGGTTTCCACCCCCGGCCATAAATTTCCTTCCCACCACCCAGACGTCACCTTAGTAAGTTAAAACACATCAGAAATGTCGGATCAAGTAGGGTGGCAGGGAATCCCATTCCACACTTCCTCCTGCCTCCCCTAAAGTAAACGAGTCCAGCCCTGCTCTCATGAATATATTTTTAATTTTCTACAACTTGGATAGATGAGGACTATACTTCCCTGCTCTTTTTGTAGAAAATAGATGTGGGGGAAGAGACAGTGAGAGAGAAATCCACCCTGGTCGTGCTTCCTGCCTCCTGGTAAAACAGGAAGGTGGGAAGGTGGGATTCCTGATTTGGGGAAAATAACAAAACAAAGCAACACCCCTTTCCTCACCTTTCTGCTATTGGAGAGATGAGAGGTTTGCTCTCTGGAGAAGATGAGCAGGAAGCTGAGATGAGACAGGTGGGAAGTGCAGGGAATAAATGGAATTCGATACCCGGAATGGAGGCCATTCCCTCCCCCAAACCCTGCACGTGGGAGGATATGTCCCGGGCAGGAAGTGGGAAGGGTCTTCTCGGAGGAGAAGGAAGAGTCACAGCAAAAAGATATCCAGACACTGATACCTGGGGTTCCCCATGGAAAGAACCAGCCTGAGACCGGATCACACCACAGGGACACACACCACGTGACTTCAGCGTCCAGTTGGCTCCTAAGGGCCTCACTCTTAAGTACGAACAGACAGAACCAGGACCAACAGACAACTGAGAAACACCTCCTATGGGAAACAGAGAGTCCAAAGTAAATAAACAGGAAAAACAAAAAACTGGAAAGAAACAGAATAATCATGATTTAAGAGAGGCTATGATGTTCCTAAGACAAACACAACATAAAATAAAAAAAGAAAAATCAGATGATATGAAGGAATTCTTGGAAACTAAAAAACAACAGCAAAGGTTCAAAAGTCTAGAGTGGAGATTAAAGATAATACAGACAAAATCTCCCGGCAAGTAGACTAAAAAGACAGAGGTGGACAGCTGGGGAGACAAGCTGTCGAAGCAGGTGGCTGTGCCCAGCATCTGATTAACAGGGTTCCAGACAGAGAGGACAGAGACAGCAGGGAAGAAGATACCGAGGAAATAATACAAAAAGATCCCTCACCCCCAAACTGAAATTGAATACAAGTTTCCAGACCAAAGTGCCCACTGAATACAAAGCATGATAAATTTATAAAGACCCACATGAGGGCAGATTCCCTGAAACTTCAGATCAAGAAGGACAAAGAGAAGATCCTAAAAGGTCCCATTGTTGGGGGGGTCTTGGAGGTGTCATATACAATGGATAGGACGGCAGACTTTCCCAGAGCAACACTTTTGATATTCTGTGGGAAATCTTCCTTCTGTATTTCTACATCTAGTCAAACTATTCATCAGATATGAAGGTAGAATAAAGACTTTTTCAGACATGCCAGGACCCAAACATTTTATTTCCCATATGCACTTTCTCTGGATTTACTGCAGGATGTTCTCCAAGGAAACAATGATGTAAAACATAAAAACCAACAATGATGTAAAACATAAAAACAGGAAGACTCAGGATCTGGGAAACAGAGGATCCCATGCAGAGCTGGGATGAAGGAAAGACCCCAGTGTGGAACGGTGTACCCGGGGAGGCTCTACATGGGCCCAGGGCCACACTGGAGCATGAGGATGGGGACGGTGGCAGGGGCACGGGGGTCCAGGAGAGAGGTCTCAGAAAACAACAGCAGCAGCAAGACCAACCAGAATCGAACCAAAGAGAGGAACTGAACAATTGCCTGATGTGTTTGGAAATTAATATTGGTAGACGTTTGGGAAATTATAGAAGCTTTTGGGAAAAAGTGACAGGTCTGTAGAAACTGAACAAGTAAAATGAAGGCAATTATTCCCTTTGGGTAAAACAACTGGATATCTAAAACAGGAACCACAACCACAGGATACTACTTAGATTAGTCATTACAATGTCAAGCTGATGACTATGGCTTGAACCCAGAATCGAGTCATTGTCATACTGCGAAAATGGGAAAAGGGAAAGTGTAGGTGATGGTACGGGACACCTTAATCCTCACCCATCTTAACAGGAATTCAACAAATCCAAAATGGATAAATCAAGAAATAATGTCCTGTGCCAATGATTTAGGTACAGAGAGGCAAATACTGGAAGAAACTGCTAAAATTGTTGCAAGTAGCAGGACTTGCGGGGAGGGGACTCTTTCAGAATAAGCCTCAGAGAACCATTTGACTTTTGAACAACATCATACATGACTTTGATAGAAATAAATATTAATACTTTAAAAAGTGAATGAAATTGGACTTTGAAGAAGCAAAAATAAGCAGCATGTTTTACCTGGGTTAACTCAGATTCTCATACACGGTAAGAATCATTCCCCAAGAACCAGGGAGGGACTTGATATTAAACCCTCACTGGGTAAACCCAACCCTGTGGTTGGGTCATCACCACGGCAGGTTCTTCAGGTCTGGCCCCGCCCTGTGGGTTCCCCAAGGCCTCCAAAGTGCCAGGGGGCAGCGTGGGTGGCACAAAGACAATCACAGCCAAGAGAGACAGCTCAGGTTGGAATCCAGCTAGCTAACAATGCGCGTAGCATGGCGCTAAGAACTTCCCATGCGTTATCTAGCTGGACCTTCCCAAGAAGGCTGTGGGCAGGGTCTTACAATATCCTTGCTCAATCAAAGAGGAACATGAAGCTTGGAGACATCGCAGAAGGTGTCCACATTTATTGCATTTACTAAGTGGCAGAGGTGGGAAGGGAACCCGGGTCTGCCCCACGGCAAAAGCTAATTCCTAATTGCTCAGCTCCACGCCTCCCATTACCTTTATGTATTGACACAGGTTACACGGCCTGTCCAACCAACTCCAGGTCCTCTGTCTTTAAGTAAGTCACTTAATGTCTCTCAACGGCAGCTTCCTCCCCTGGAAAACCAGGGGTTCTCGCTCTACCTCGCTCAGAGTTTCTGAGGCTCAAATAAGATGCTACAGGTGCAAAATTTTTTATAAATGCTAAGTACCAATTTATGCAAATGGAAAAAATTATTCTGGATCACAAGAGGGAGATAAGTGGCCTCATGATGCTATTTGGTCTCCCATATAAACTTAAGAGAAGCCATCCCTTGTTATTTGTGGTCATTTGTGGGCCCAAGTTCAAGGGAAGATTTTGAGAAGAAAGAGCCGGGTTCTGGGATGCCATCCCGCAGGCAGGCTGAGGCTGTTGGCACCTTGATCTTAAATGCAGCTGGTGACAAAGCGATCATCACCTCCACTTGGGGAATCTGTAATATTCAGTTCTGGGATTTATTCTCCTTTTGTATTTTCCCTGAACACCGGAGTCTCTGCTGCATCCATGATGTTCAGAAGCCATGTCACCTTCAGCTCACATTTGAGACAAGACAGAACAGAACACCCCCTCTCTCCCTTTACCCAGGTACCTGCCCAGGTACGCTTTGGAGCCACTGTTTACTTGAGAGGCTCAAAAGCGACTTCTTGGGTTCAGCGACTTTTCTTCCACTTACTTCACTGCCCAAGGCTGCCACCTGGTGGACAGTGCTCGCTTTTCATTTCCGAACTTTTTCAAAGTGCTTTTTCCCATTCGTTCAAAAAACCATCAGATACTCTCATGGTCTGTAAGGTACCGACGGCTGGCGTTATTATTAATAGTTCCACTTTAGAATGAGAACATGGGTGCTTAGAGAGAGGAAGGAATTTGCAAGTACCTGGAACTGCATTTAGTGTCTTTTTCCTCCATTCAGCAAAACTCCAAAAATAACTGTCATGGGAGTGCTCTGGGTTTGAGCCCAGATTAAGTAAGTCCTGGCTCAGTGACGGCCACCAAGTGAGGTCTCTTCACGGAATTGAGTTTGATCATTACCAGGCCCTCCGTTACTTTGAACATTTGCACTTGGTAGATGAATTCTGTGCAACGAACATGCTCAAGTCCTTCCAGAAGGAAAAGGGATAGCTGATATACACCATTTCAACTCCTGCGTGTGTGTTTTAAGGCTTAGGGGGTCGCAATCCCCAAAACCTGAGTTTAGTTAAATATGAAAATACAGACAGCAGGATCTCCTCAGACTCCTTTGAATATAACCATCAGTCACTTTACAAACAGGTGTACAGGGACAGTCTGCCCCCCAGGGCACGGCACAGCCCGGGCCACTGGTTGGGTATGTGACCTCGGGTGAACACCCCCTTGCCACAGCTTTCTTGTTGGAAAACAGGAATAAAAAGCAGTATTCATCTCAAAAGGCGTAAAGACTCAATCAGACAATGGACATCAAGCCCTTAGCAGGTAACGAGACTACACCTTATGTGAGCTTCCTGGTATCAGCTGTTCTCCCAACCCTAAAAATCAGCCCTCGGGAGGGAGCACGAAGGCTGCACTCACGGGACATAACGTGCAGGTGCGACAGCCAGGGGAGCGGGCATTTCTTTTAAATATGTTCTCCTAGTCGTGGTTCTTACCTTGGGTGGTGTTCTGCAAGCTCCTCTCCCTGGGGAGAGAGTGTGTGCTGGAAAGGTATGTGGGCATTTTGGGTTATCCCATGAAAGGAAACACTACAAACACATGGGCCAATTGGATACAGTGCAAGGGACTGTCCTGCTCAATTAAGAATTATCTCTTGAATAGGCCAATAAGCATATGAAAAGGCACTTAACATGACCAGTCATTAGGGCAAAGCAAATCAAAACCATAATGAGATACCACCTCATACCCATTAGGATGCCTATTGCTTAAAAAAAAAAAAAAACACAGAAAATAAGTGCTGGTGATGATGTGGAGAAATTGGAACCCCGATGCCCTGTTGCACTGTTCGTGGGAATGTAAAGTGGGGCAGCCGCTATGGAAAGCAGTAAGACAGTTCCTCAAAAAATGAAAAGTAGAACTGCCATATGATCCAGCAATCCCACTTCTGGGTAACCACCCAAAAGAACTGAAAGCAAGGGCCTGAGGAACTATTCAGGCAGCTGTGCTCATGACAGCATTATTCGTCATAGCCAAAAGGTAGCAGCAACCCAAGTGCCCAGCCACAGATGAATGGATAAACAAAACGTAGTACATACACCCAGTGGAATATTATTCAAGCTTAGAGAGGACGGAAATTCTGACACATGCTACAACATGGATGAACCTTGAGGACTTCCTGCTACATGAAATAAGTCAAATTCGTATGATTCCACTTATATGAGGGGCTAGAGTAGTCAGATTCATAAAGATAGAAAGGAGAATGGTGGTTGGGGAGGGAGGAATGGGGGGTTGTTTAGTGGGTACAGAATTTCAGAGTGATGTGATAAGAAGAATT
Organism: Varecia variegata; assembly: GCA_028533085.1. Taxonomy (NCBI): domain Eukaryota; kingdom Metazoa; phylum Chordata; class Mammalia; order Primates; family Lemuridae; genus Varecia; species Varecia variegata. Next base: position 9,177,338 of record CM052453.1, read on the forward strand.
TGGTGGGTGGATGGCGGTGATGGTTGCACCCACAGTGTGAACACACTTAATGCCACTGAACGGTACTCTTAAAAACGATGATGATAATAAATATATGTGCATTTTACAATTAAGAAAAATTGTCTCACCTAAAGTGCCACAAGCATCCCCTTGAAAGATACTGCTAGACCACCCACAAATGGTCACCTACACACATATCTGGTTATAAGCAGTTCATTCATACTCGTCAGGCCTAAGTTGACTAGTGCGTTTGTCACACTTATCTAGTTTTTTTCCCCTTTGTCTCAGTTGAGAAAGAGAAAGAGACCTTTAAAATCAGGATACCTTTAAAATTAGGCTAAGGAACACCCCCACGATGCCGGAACCACAGAGATGGATAGGAAGGAATCACATTATTAACCTGATGCCTTTAGCTTCATGAAGTTCTATTTATTTATAATAAATAACTTATAAATCACTTCTGTTAATCAATAAAATCACCCAAAGGGCAACACCTTGGGATTTCCAGCTTCAAACAATACTTTCAGATTTCAGTGGGAAACGGAAGAGGAAGTTCCTACCTTGTAGATGCAGGACTTAGCATTCAGAAAGAAGAGCTCGATGGTGGCGTTATCCTTCAAGTATGAAATGCTTTCTATATAGAACCTGAAAGACAAAAACTGTGCATGAGCCACACAAACAGCCGGCACAGTAAATCAGCTGTTCCTTTGGGCTACATACATGACCTGAGATGCCAACTGGAACGCCCAATCCTAAATGAGCAAAAGAGGAGGGTGCCATCAATTGCTTTTCTGTGATTCCTTTTCTAGGGCGAACAGCGTTTTCAGGTCCCCTATAGTGGCTCAGGACTGTCTCGCCCGACAGCTCTCACCACAGCCAAAGAACTGGCCTGCCACCGATTTGGAAGCACACACTCTAAAACTGACCGGTCTACTTTCTTTTTCTTTCCCTGCTTTCCGATATTTCAGAATGTTATTTGTTTTCATTACAGCTGCTTGTTTTGTCCTAATCGTTGTCGAGTTGGATTTTTAAAAGATAATTTCTTCTGATTAATCACATGTCTCTTTGAAATGGCTCACTTTGTGTCTTCCCGGGGGTGGCGAAGTGTGACTTGATTTCTGCACATCCAGAGAGCTGGGGTAAGTGTTAACATGGTGAGATACTAATGCGTATTAAGCCAAATGAGAATTGGATTTCTATCCAGATAGAGCTTATGGAGTTTTTTTTTTCCCCCAAGATGAAACATGCTGACATTATTTAGGTTTACACTAAACACGCCTTCTTTACACGTCGACTTCCGAGTTGATTAAATTCTTTAATGAGACAATGTGCTTGTACTGTCTAAGGACCAGCCACACTAAAGGAGTGAAACAGGGGGCAGGGGGTGGTTGAGATGCAGCTTCTTGGAGAAGAAGGTTCTGGGCAGTGGCAACCCTGAGAGTGGACTTGGAGGCTACTGGGTACCTGGCTCTTGGAAACTGAGTGTCCCAAGAGGAGGCAGAAGGGAAACAGGAAGAAACAAGCACTGTGATCTAGAACAGCACTACAATCTGACCGCAAGACTCCTGGGAAGAGAGTCAAAGACCAGAGATCTAGAACCATCTCTGTGTGACTTAGGGCAAGTCACATGATCTCTCTGGGCTTCTGTTTTCTAGACTGTAAAAGAAGACGGTGGGACTAGGCCAGTGGTTCACCACCTAAGAAGTCCATTGGTTTTTAAATATGGGAAACTAATTCAAATTACAACAACAACAACAGCAAAAACAACCAACCAACATTGCCTAAGGCAAACAGAACATGTCTACAGGCTAGGTCAAGCCCACAGCCTACCGGTTTGCCACCTTTTGTCTACAGACTAAATAACGTCTTCTATCATTTTTCAAATGCATGCAGAGGCTGTTGTGTTTAATACAGTATCTGCTCATTTAAATGTGTGAGCGAATCCAGAGTAACCTCAGACATCAGTAGGTTTTCTCAGTCCACAGATATTATTAGTACAACTTCCATCATGTCAGGGTCTATAATTCTCAAGGGATTACAAAGTGGCCCTCACACTTGCAAAGCCTGGGAATGAATGAACTAGTGGGTCACCTTCCACGCCCCCTGCATCCCCAAGCAAGCACACGCCTCCTGCTTTTGGAGCAAGTCTCTTAGGACACGGAGGCCTCCACATACCTCCACCATGGCCTCAGAGGTAAAGTTGTACAACTTCCAGTTCTTTTTTTTTTTTTTTGAGACAGAGTCTCACTCTGTTGCCCGGGCTAGAGTGAGTGCCGTGGCGTCAGCCTAGCTCACAGCAACCTCAAACTCCTGGGCTTAAGCGATCCTACTGCCTCAGCCTCCCAAGTAGCTGGGACTACAGGCATGCGCCACCATGCCCGGCTAATTTTTTCTATATATATTTTAGTTGGC
>CM052453.1:9180249-9219422 GCA_028533085.1 Varecia variegata
TGTAATCCTAGCACACTGGGAGGCTAAGGCAGGAGGATCTCTCGAGGTCAGGAGTTCGAGACCAGCCTGAGCAAGAGTGAGACCCCGTCTCCACTAAAAATAGAAAGAAATTATCTGGCCAACCAAAAATATATATAGAAAAAATTAGCCGGGCATGGTGGCACATGCCTGTAGTCCCAGCTACTCGGGAGGCTGAGGCAGGAGGATCGCTTGAGCCCAGGAGTTTGAGGTTGCTGTGAGTTAGGCTGACGCCACGGCACTCACTCTAGCCTGGGCAACAGAGTGAGACTCTGTCTCAAAAAAAAAAAAAAAAAAAAAAAAAAAAGATTTCATACTCTTTGAGAGTTAAACTTTAAAGCCAATTTCTCAATGGACTTGATGAGAGATACATAAATTTGCCCAGGAAGAGAAAGAATGATTCCCAGGGTTGGCATAGCGTATGTACACAATGATTAAATATATTCTTTGCTCCATAGAGTGGGTGAGGGTGAATGGGAGGGGGTGTGCGGAGAGGGGTGGGAGGGCAGTTTGGGGAAGGAAAGAAGGAGGCCAGGAAGGCAAACGTGACCTTAGCCGACAGGCACTGAGCACCCGGTCACGTCCCCAGGGGTGAGGCCTTTCACATGGCAGAAGGAGAAGCATGGGCTTGCTTTAGCCGATCATATGACATTAACGCTCCTTCTAAGTCCACGTCTTCCAAGGAACTCAGTGTGCCCCCACTGTGTCCCAGACCCGATGCTGACTTCACAATCGTCTAGAACAGAGATTATCCTTCCTTTGCCAAAGAAGATTCTGAGGCCTGGAGAGGTCAGGCAGCCTGTCCTCTTGTCTCCCAGCAAACCCAGGATTCAAAACAAGGATCGGATAACATTCCATGGAATATTATTTAGCCAGGAAAAAGGAAAGAAATTCTGCCATGGATGGACCTGGAATACATTATGCTAATGAAAGAAGCCAGACACAGGACAGATATTGTCGTAATTCCGTAATTACTTATAAGATGAAGTAATTACAACAAGCACATTTATGGAGACAATACAATAGAGGTTACCAGGGCATGGCGGGAGGAAAGGATAGAGAATTATTATTTAATGGTTACAGAATTTCTGTTTGGGACGATGAAAATTTTGGAAATAGTAGTGATTGTTACATAACATGGTGAATACACTTCACGCCACTAAATCACATACACGAAAACGATTAAAATGGTAAGTTTTATATTATGTATATTTTGACACAATGAAAAAACAAAAAACCAAATGAGGTCTGGCTGGCCTCAAAGCCCACATGCCTAGCCCCACTGCTGTCCCTCCTCTGCTGATGCTACTCTCTGGGTCAGAGGTCAAGGATGATGTGCCTTGAGGGCCCTGGCTGGGTGAGGACTATATCGCTCACTTGAAACCAGCACACTGGCATTATGGATTTATACATCAGTTACCTTGAACTTGGGTAATGTGAGTCTTCCCCTGAGGATGAAAAATCAGGTTTCTGAGCCTGCACTGATAAAGAGATGGCTTGACACAGTGAAGAATTCACCAGAGGAACAAATGCCACCTTGGGAGCCTCGTGGAAACTGACTTTTGCCCTCTTCCTGGTGATACGTCCCTCTGATTTAGCCTGTCACATAGCCCTTTTTATATTGGCATTTCTATAATAAAAAAATGACTTTCCTTAGTGATTCATAAACTGAAGGCCAACTAAAAGGCTCTGCTGAGTGGTAAGTAACACCATCGCTGGAATAAACTTCATCCTTTCAAATGAAATCTTTTTCATTTGGATGCATAGCTTATTAGATCAAAATTGACGTGACAAAGGTCAGTCCCATTGCTTTATACAACAGTTATTAGAGATCATATGCAGCACTCTAAGGAAGAAAAGGCTGCATTATCACCCGTAATTTACAAACGCAGGAATGAAGGCTGTGCAGAGATTCCAGAAGGTGGCAAGGTTATAACTCCTGCATCTGAACTCCTTTAAAAAGCCACACACTGTTTTTCTGCTGTCACGGTGACCGGCCACAGCCCAGAAAGCGGCTGCTCCACCCACAAGAGTGACAGCTCCTACCAACACCCGATAGATAGATAGCCATGCAGTATGAGTGAGAGACTGTTTAAGTCTCTGAGATTTTGGGGGTTCTTTATCATTATAGCAGAACCTAGTCTATCCTGATTCATTCAGGCACGGGATCTTTAATTCTCTGTACGGTCGGTTTAAAACTGTTTAAGGCATCAGCCCCTTGATTTCCTGATCTTGCAAACTAAGGCAATACCCCACCTTGACATGATAGTGAGTAATGTGCTACATTGTTCCAAAAGTTTCTGAAACTCCTTTAGAGAAAGTTGCCGGGTAAGCAGAAAGTGGTCTACTCTTATGTTCTTTGAAAGGATGTTTACAGAACCCTGCTGATTATAATTTGCCAATTACTCGTGCTGTAAACATTCGTGGCGCTTTGCAGGGATCAGGCTGGGAGCGAAGCCAGAAAGGCGACCCATAGCCCGGTCGAGTTGTGCAGGACAACCTGGGCAGGCGCCCAAAGGCCACTCGAGCCAGGGAAGCTCTGCCCATCTTGGGTTGGTCAGAAATAGCCTCTTCTGGGTCATCGGCCATCCTGGCCCCACGAGGTCATTGCTGACTTTCTCTTAGCTTGTAATTAACTTTGTCTGCTCAATAGTTTTTTTCCTCTTCCCTTTCATTCTCCTTCTAAGCTCTTATCCCCCCTTATATCTGACAAATGAAATCTCCTTATAAACATCCTCTTGGAAGGGCACTGCTTGGTGGAGCTGCTCCTAGAGCTAAGAGGAGAGTGTTCCCAGTGCCACGGAGCTTGCAATCCTGGGCTTCGGTCACGTCCTCTAGTGAGGAGGGGACAGCAGCTCTCAGTCAGTGCCACTTGGACTGCGCCACCCAGATCGGAGTTCGGGGGCTCTGGGCTGGCCCAGTGGGAACTGTGCACATAGCCAGAGCATTAGGGAGTTCTGCATTAGGCTGTCCACTTCCTGGCCTGTTTTCTTCCAGCAGGACATGACCAATTGTAAGGAACACATGTGCAGGGCTGTGAGCTGCTCTAGGCACACCCACATGACAAAGGTCCTTCCAGTGACCTCCGTGTGCCTGTCAGGCAAAGTCTGGGGGAAAGGAGTCAGATGATGTGGTTGGTGGCACCCACACCCCTCTCCCACCCTTCACAGAATGTATTTCCCACCACTTACATTTTGTGCCACCACTTTAAACTTGACACGTGTACACCCAGATAGGTGACCGTGGACAAATTATATCACTTCTCTGGGCTCTGTTTTCTCATGTGCACAATCATACGCTAGAGCTGATAAAATGGATTCTGACCCTAAGATATTCTTCATGTTATTATTAAATTTAGCTTCTGCCTTTCCTAAAAGCTACAGCCTTTTTTGGTGGTCCCCAAAAAGGTATGTCCACACCCTAATCCTTGGAACCTGTGAATGTCACCTTACATGACAAAAGGTGTGATTAAGGTACTGGAGAGGAGGAACTTACCCTAAATTATCTGGGTGGGCCCTAAATGCTATCACGTCTAAGAGACAGAGGGATTTTTGAAACAGAGACTCTGCCTCCGGCCAGCGGTGAGGGAACAAGCTTCTGTCGTTCCCAGCCACCAGGGCTGTGGTTACGGTAGCCCCAGGAAATTCACACACCCTCAGACGCAAACCCCAAAGATCTCATCCCCCTGTATTAGAGGAAACTCAGTATTTGCTGCTTGTTTGAGACACAAGTGACAAGGCCTTTGTGCCCCCTCTTCCCAGGACCAGTGACACTCCGGACAGGCAGGCAGACAGGCAGGCAGACGAGCCTTTGTCCCACAGCCGGCCCTGGGGCAGTCGGGGCAAAGTGGGCGTGACTTTATTAGGGGATTTTGTTTTTAGGACTCTATTATTCCCTTGGGGCATCTCACAGATTCTCAGTCCAAGAAATGGCCTGAGTTAATTGCATTAAAAAAAATGAAATAGAACCTCACAGACAGCAACTTCCAATTGACTCCCCTCTGCTCGGGAGGAGTCCTGGCCAAGCCCGAAGAATGACCCTCCCAGCTCCCCTCCTCAGCCAGGGTGTGGTTGACAATTCACTTGTCACTGCCAGGTGCCCAGCGCCTGTCGGGCTGCCAGGAGAAGGGCCATTTGTGACCCGATGGCACAGCTACAGCCCAGTGCCATTCTGTGCCCGGCACTGCCCACCCACCCACTCTGCCCGGGCCCTGGGACCCCATGGACGGGTGACCCCTCCTCTTTAGGGGTGGTCGCAGCTGCAAGGTGGCAGACAGGGTCAGTCCCTGGAGTGGGCAGAAAGCGTGGCTAGGCTGCCCCTTCTTTCTCAGCAGGAAGGGCTGGGGTTAATTTTTCTGAAAACCTAGAGGGAGGGAGTGGGGAGGAGGAGGGCAGCTTTGAGTAAATGAGGCCTGAGACCTTCTTTGAAGGCTGGTTACTGTGGTTCCCTCCTCCTCCCCCTCCCCCCAGGCTTGGAGGCTGCTCTGATTCCCAGGGAAGAGGGCAAGGCATGAAGCCAGTCTGGGCAGCTCGTCCAGGGCAGGGACAGCAGGCCTTGGCCACTCCCCTCTGCTGATTAGCCGGAGAGTCTGATTTCCTGCCTGCCCTGGGTCCTGTGGCAGGGGACACACAGAGGCCACTTCCTGTGAGCATCATGACGTGCGGAACAATGCGCCCTGCACTTGCTGCACTTGGCTTGGCTCGAAGCTCCCGGGATAGGTAGGGGCAGCCCCAGAGCAAAGATCGGAGGGCATTTCTCCACCCTGGAGGTCCCCCCATCCAGCCTGAACCCGGACCCACCAGTGGACACGAGGCACATCCTCCACCTCCAGCTTGGCAGAGGACAGCCGCGTAACGTCACAGCAGAGCTGGCTGCGAACACTGCGGCCAGTACAAACCACGACCGTCTGTCCCAGTCTGCACTGGCTACTGCAGGTGCGTTCACTCAGCCAGCCTAGAAACCAGAAACCTGTGCGGCAGATACCAGGATTCACGGAGGAGGGGACCGAGGCACAGAGGGAGAGACGCAAATGGCCAAACCTACACAGCTAGTAACTGGCACGTCTGCACCACTAGGGTAAGGTAGGCGTAGGTCACCCGGGAATGCTGGATTGTGTAGCACCAGAGAGACCATCTGCCCAGCCCACTGCATCACAGGGGAGGGAACTAAGGCCCACAGGGGTCCAGGAGCCTGTCCAAGGACAAGGGAGGTCACCTTAGTTACCAGCATAGGTAGAGCAGGACCCAAGTGCATAACGGCAGTCCTCTGCCCCTCCTGAAACTTCATGTACATATGGATGGAGCAGGTCACAAAGCCTTGAAGTGGGAAGGACAGAAAATAAAAGTACATGAATGTAAGGGGGTCCCGGCAGGAGAACAGCAGTCACTGACACTAAGGATGCTCAGATCTAGACTTCCTGGGCCCCTTCTCCGCTAGCACCAATGGTTGCATCTGCATGGCACCTGGGCTGCAAGCTTTGCTCGTGTCACCTCGTTTAATCTTCAAAGCAACCCTGCAATGGTCGGTCTACACAGGACACTGGGGTTCAGAAATGCTAAATGGTGAGCCCAACGTCACAATCCCCAAAAGGCGCAGGGACTACCAAGGGATTCCGTCTAGGGCTGACTCCAAAGCCTTGCTTTATGTTTAACTAAATTTGCTGATTCATTTATTTTTATTCTTAAATTTTTTTTTTTTTTGAGACAGAGTCTCACTCTGTCACCCAGGCTGGAGTGCAGTGGCTCAACTGTAGCTCGCTGCAGCCTCGAACTCCTGGACTCAAGCGATCCTCCTGCCTCAGCCTCCCGAGTAGATGGGACTACAAGTGCACACCACTGTGACCAGCTACATTCTTAAAAAATCTTTGGTAGACACAGAGTGTCGCTATTATCCAGGCTGGTCTCGAACTCCTATCCTCAAGTGATCCTCCTACCTCGACATTTTTCAAAATTGACATAAGAAATTGTATATATTTACACTGTACAACATGACATATACAAAGTGCACTGACTAAATCAAGTTCATGAACATCCCCACCACCTCACACATTTATTTTTTTGTGGCAAGAACATTTAAAATCTATTCTTTCAGCAATTGACATGTGTATAAGACATTGTCATTCACTACAATCACCCTGAGGTACCATAGATCTCCTAAACAAAGCCTCGCGTGGATATGCTGGGGTCCAGACCCCGCAAGTAACAGGCTCCTCTGAGGTCAAAATATTCAAGTCACTTTCTCTAAATGCAACAGAATTTTGCCAAACAGGAAGTTCCCAGAGGGCAGAGATCACTTTTTATTGGTATTTGTGTCTCCCCTTCACACAGTGCCTGATGCACCGTCGGTGCCTAATAAAGATTTCTGATGGTAGAACGGGCTAGAATAGAGGGTGGAGGGTTTGGTTGTTGTTATAACATGGGGGGTGGAACGCAGAGAATGAAACCTGGGACTCTCTTGGGGCTGGCTTGGAGCACAGAAGTGCTGGGCAGGGACTATGAGGCCACACAGAGCCAGATGGGACCAGGCATCCTGTGCTCGGTGACACGAGACGGTCACGGAGTCACAGATCATACACCTCCAGGCACGTGAAGGGGCCTGAGATACACACCTGTGCGCCCAAGATAGGATGTGTCATGTCCCTATTGTCGCCCTACACCAGTGCCTCCCCCTCTCCTTCCGAGGGACTCTGCCCTTTAACCCAGGGACGGGGACTCCCTGGGGACAACCTTTTTAGTTTGCCTTTTGGTCTCCCGCCTTCCCCTGTTTTTATTCCCTTGGTCTCTCCCTCTTATTTCCACATAGTTTCTTCTGTATTTTTCTAAGCCACAGCCTGGTCCCGGTGTTCTCTGCAAAGTTGGGGCTGATGGGAGTCTGGGAGGGGGTCTTTCTCATGCATGCACGTGAATGATGCACCACGGAAAGGCTTTGACAGGCGTGCATAATTATTGCTCCTCTGGAAACGCAGAGGCGCTTGCCAGCCGGCGGGGGAGCCTACTCTAGTCACTGTCCCCTGGGGACGCTGACAGGCAGGCAGGTGTTCATTAGGGAGGACCTCCTGATTAACAGAGGAACTCCCAGACTCCAGCCTGCCCTGGGCAATGTCGCCAGGACTGTTAGTCCACGGCCGGCCCCCTTGGCAGCCTCTCTGCATTAATGAAACAGTAGCAGTTTTGGGGAGGGGAAAACACAAAAAGACAGGCAGTTCTCGACGTGCCTCTGCTGGATCGGGCTGTCAAGTCTGCAGCCCAAATTCTGAGATATTTATAGCAAATATGGGAATGATAAGTAAGCTAAGCTTCATCTTCCGTGGTGGCTTGTCTACTACTTCCAATTTTTTTTCTTTCTTTCTTTTTTTTTTTTTTTGTTAAAAAGAAGCCTGTTCCGCACACTCTGTTATAACCCTATCTTGTCCCGCAGTGAGTAATAAATTGCCATTTTGGATATAAACTGCCCATGCATTCACTGGGAGGTGAGGTAAGTTCTCCAAAACAACACGCTGGCAGATTGGTACCTTTCAGGGAGCCAAATGGCACCAAGACCAATTCCAAGTTGATGTCTTCATGACACTGCATGCTAGGTTATTCCATTTGTTTGATGCTCAGGGAAAGCGGAGAAAGGTTGTCGTGCAAGTGCACATAGAGCAGCCGCTGAAGTTGCAGTTATGAAACAGGCTGTCCGAGGGACACACAGAGGCGACGAAGCCTTAGGCAGGTCTCCATCACGTGACCTGTCGATATCACAGTCGCCGTAGCTAGGAGCTCTTAGGAGTTCATCAGTAAAGGGACCGTATAGCAATTGGGCGGAGAGGAAGGTAAAGTTGGGGCCATTTTCAGGGAGAGGTGGGCTGCGTGCTACCTGTCCAGAGTAAGGGACAGAAGGGGTGGCTCCTGCGACACCTGCCATCCTCCACCTAGGGCGTGGCTGGCCTTCAGGGGATGTGGCTCCCTTGCGGCCCTGCTGGCAGGAGGAAGCCTTCCTGGTATGACGGTGGTGACAGCACGGTCAGCTCTCGGTACCCCGGGTTCTGCATCTGCACAGCCAACCAACTGCAGACCAAAAAGACTCGAAAAAATAAAATATTTTTGAAAATAATAAAAGTAATTACAAATAAACAGTACAGTATAAAACCTCTTTCCATAGCATCTGCATTCAATATTGTAAGTAATCTAGAGATGATTTCAAGTATTCAGGAGGATGTCCCTAGGTCATAGGCAAATACTGCACCATTCTGCAGCCAGCCCCCCTTGTCCCTGGGGGACACATTCCAAGACCACAGTGGATGCAACTGTGGATAGCACCGAACCCTATATAGACGATGTTATTTTTCTATACATACGTACCTATGGCAGAGTTTAATGTCTACATTAGGCACAGTGAGATTAACAATCATAACTAATAACAAAATACATCAATTCGCACAATATGCCAGCATCACTATTCCTTTTTTTTTTTTTTTTTTTGAGACAGAGTCTCACTTTGTTGCCCGGGCTAGAGTGAGTGCCGTGGCGTCAGCCTAGCTCACAGCAACCTCAAACTCCTGGGCTTAAGCGATCCTTCTGCCTCAGCCTCCCGAGTAGCTGGGACTACAGGCATGTGCCACCATGCCCGGCTAATTTTTTCTATATATTTTTAGCTGTCCAGATCATTTCTTTCTATTTTTAGTAGAGACGGGGTCTCGCTCTTGCTCAGGCTGGTCTCGAACTCCTGACCTTCAGCGATCCGCCCGCCTCGGCCTCCCAAGTGCTAGGATTACAGGCGTGAGCCACCGCGCCCGGCCAGCATCACTATTCTTGAGTTTTGGGGCCATTATGACATCACATAAGATGACTAGAACACAAGCACTGCAATCACTCATCACCCAGGTGGCTCCCAAGTGACTAAGGGGTGGGTCTCATGGATCTTTCTGGACACAGGGAGGATTCACATGCCGGGCGGGATGGAGCTGGATGGGGAGAGATTTTATCATGCCACTCAGAATGGCACACAATTTAAAATTTATGAATTATTTCTGGAATTTTCCATTGAATACGTTTGGAACCCGGTTGACTGAGAGTGACTGAAACGTGGAACATGAAACCACAGAGAAGGACGACTACTGTATTTCAGGGGCTTGAGCATCTGAGGATTCCGGTATCTTCAGGGGTCCTGGAACCTATCCTCTGCAGAGCTGGAGGTACCATGGTTGCTCTTAAAATGTAAGTGCCCCTTTTGTGACATCTGGGCAGCCGATCTGCAGTTGGACCAAAGGGCTGTGAAACCCAAATCTACCTGATACCTCAACTGGTCACCACGTCCACCTTCACTATGAACATTGAGACAAGACAATAACCTCACAAGGCTGGGGGAGGATTCAATAAATTGATAAAGTACCCGGTGCATGATAGGTGCTCGGTAAGAGAGTTTCCCCGTTCTCTTTAACCAGGAACTGAATCCGTATAAAAATTACTTATCCCCTCCTCGCTCTGACAAGGACCTTCTCTGATCTGGATCTAAATCCTCTCTGCAGTGAACTGTCATCCTTTATCTCGGGAACCATGAATAAATCATCACTGCACAGTCAGGGGAACAGAATGCAGACCACGTCCCTTGGAATCAAACCCGTGTGCATCACCCAGGCTCTAAACAGCACATCTTCCTGCTGCCAGTGTCTGCTCGGTTACATCCTCTCCGTTCACCGGAGTGAATCACCTCCTCGCATCTGTCCCCACCTATTGTTTCTTTAAAGGGTTAAAATTACATTTATTGGCTGGAAGAAAAAGAAGTCTCCCTCCGGCTCCAGGGATATGCCCGGAGACACGGCACTGGCTTTTCAGTGTTTGTCAGCCTTTTAATTTGGAAGTCCCCCAAGTGCCTTCCCTGTGGACCCTCTCCCTGAAGCGTCACCTCCCTGCAGCTCTTGCAGATCGCCGGCAGGGACACGCGGGAGAGACACATTTGGCTCGGCTGATGATGTCATTTCCAATACAATTAAAAAGGCGCTCTCCCTGGGCTAGGAAGGTAATGAAAAAGTGCACAGATACGGGTCTCCCAGGAGGCCAAGGAGGACAGATCTACTTTTGGCTGAAAAATATTTATTCCTAGAGAGCAGTTTCATGAAAGTCAGACAAGCAAGGATGCAAAGGCAACCCAGCCGCCTCCCTTCTGCTCTGCTCATTAAATGCACGAAAACAGACGAGGCATCGTTGGGTGCAAAGGAGACTTGGTGTTTGTAATGCCCTTGTTCTTGGACCCAAAATATTATGATTTACCTATACCCCACCTACTTCCAAAAGTTGAGAGGAGGTTTACGGAATTCTAAATCATATAAAATACAAGGATTAAGATAATAAATAAGACAGAGTCCACTGAAGAGGGTGCAGCATTTATGACATAAATAAATTCCTATTGCTGGGAACAGAATTTGACTTTGCAGAGAAATCCCACGAGGTTGGTTACACGGGCTTCGTTAGCAGACAAAAGAAACAGGCTGAGTCCACAGGTAGAGGCAAGACTTTTCCCAGAAGCATACTCCAGAAGCACACACAAGGGACATCAGATGGCACGTCTTCCACACGGTTTCTGGGAAACACAGAAACCAGGCTGACATAACCTGTCTCACAGTCTAGCCCCAATAAACCCCAGCACGCAGGCTCCCTCCCTGCACCGTTCTTGCAGCAGATTTAAAAACAACCTCCTGACACCCGACGGGATATTCTGGGTTGAGACCTGATGTTAGATATTTACATAAGTACATTTGGCCAGAAATTTCGGAGGCACTATTTTATTAGGTTTTTAACACATGCTAATGGCGGCCATTAGGCAGCTTGGCACTGGCATTTCGTCTTGATCCTGGAGCCAAACCACACAATAAATATGAAGTCAGTTTCAATTCAAGCAAAGCGAAACAGCATCCTGCAGACCGATAAGCCAAGAGGTAGGAATGCTCAAAAAAATCACGTTCAAGAAAGCAAAAGCAGATGCTGGTTTGGAGGCACTGGCGCAGTCTGCCAGGAAGCGGGAGTGGCCTTTATCTGCAAGCGTGCCCCTGGGACACGCACAAGTCCATGTCTTTGCAAGGTGACATGTCCAGAGCAGGAACAGGACGGCATGCATGCTTGTCTGTTCTCACAGAGGTGGCCCAAATGGCAAAGGCTAAATGACAGCCTGGATGAACCTATGAATGAAGGAATGAATAGTAAGGTGCACAGGGTCTTATCAAGCCTTCAGATTGATAAAAACCAGTGTTCTCCTGAGTTCTGTTCCCACGTCCAAGCCCTTCTCAATCTCCAACGCGCCTTCAGTGAACTCCTTCCTTCTGGTGGTTCTAATTCCCACCTCATTCAGGTGCCTCCCACAGCCAGCGAGGATTTCTTTCCCAGCAGGCATCAGAAGTATTAATATCTTTAACCACTGCAGATGCCACTTGCTCATCAGGGCTCTTCTACGTGCGGGTCCGGCTTCGGTCCCGCACCTTGTCCTGCGTGTGTCACCCTGTTAGTCTCAAACGCCTTTCCTCGGCAGAGCTCCCCAGTCTGTTTCTGTCACCTGCCTGTCTCTTCTGGTCATGAGGGTTTCATCAAAATAAATCAGGGGCCTGGCAGGGCCATCCGAAATGCTGAACTTGAAGCCTTTGGGGGAGGCGATTTGCGTGCCATGCAGGAGACCCCTGCCCGCTTCTTGTCTCTGGTCCTGCACCAGAGCCTCATGGTGACCTCGTCTGGGGAGCTGATCGCCACCTGCCCTGGGTTACCCTCTCTCAGGAGGCCTTGAATGTTCCTTTCTGGAGGAGAGTTAATATGCTTTATATCCATAACAGCGTGTCAATCTGCAGAGAGAGAAATCATCACGGGCCACGACCCCACTGCCGCGAGTGTCATAGGCTGCCAGGAGGGGTGTCCATCGGGCAGGGAGCTGTCACTCCTCAATCCCCTCTTCCCTTCATTTGCAGGAGGAAGGGTCAGACATCTGTCCAGGTCATGGGCACAAAAGAGATTTTGCCGTCTGTGCCGCTGCCTTGCCCAGCCTCCCTGACACACTCCTTACGGAGAAGTCAAGGATTCAGGATGGTGACGGCGTTAGAACGAGAAGATGAAAAAATATGCAGCGTGCATCTTCTCAGAGTTTCCCCAAAGCCAGGTGCAGACTCTGAATGAGCCCTGGGCCGAGATCCGAGGTCAAGGTTCTTGTCCTGAGTCTACTGGCCACAGGGTTCTATGGCAGGAAGACAGAAGGTGGGATCCATGGTCCACTGCAATGGCCTCATTGAACCCAGCCCTGCCCTCTGCAGAACCAGCACGAGGTGGAACATGAATCCGATCTTGGCATCACCATCTAGTGCTTTGTGACAGGCCTTACCCTACTTACCAGGGAAAGCACAGCAGGATGCTGAAAGAACAGCGAAGTCTGACTGTGTATACTCATGTTCCAGGTCACACAGGGTCCCTGTGTGTGTGCACGTGTGTGCTCAGTATCATAACTTTTGCTTTGTAAATATCACCCGGGACCGAGCACTTCTCCACTGGACAAAGAGGCACGGAGAGGAAGGTGGGCTGTTCACTTCCACGGTCCCTGCTGGGTTTCAGACCTGACACAAGTTCTCTGAGCTCCTCTGGATGACATCAACCTTGTTGGTTGCCACCTGGGGACCTGGGCATCAGATCGCAGCCTTAAGAACCCAAGGTCACTGCTGGGAAACAGGAAGGCTTCGGAGTCGGAGACTCGGGTTGGAATCACGGCTTCCTGAACTGTTTTAGGATCAGGACCAAGTGGTTCACGTTCTCAGAGCTTTAGTTTTTTTTCTATAACATGAACATAATACCACTGACTCTCTGGAAGGCTGCGGAGATTAAATAAGACAGTATGTGTGAGCTGTAACTCAGCTCTTGACACCTGATTATCATTTAATCCTTGTTAACTCCTTCCACACGTCCACCCTGTGTTTCCCTTCCACCTGTCGCCCTCGTGGCAACATCCTGCACTGCCTTCCTTGGGGAGGAGTGTCCCTTGGCTGTCACCGTGTGGGAACACCCCGGCGTTCACCCAGGGAGAGGCTGAGCTGGGCTGCGACGGTCTCCATGCCGGGGGATCCCACCTCCATCACCATTCATTCATCCAGTCCAAGAGCTCTGGACTTTGTTAGCCAGAACAAAGAAAAAAAAAAATCTCCTCTTGGCACACAATCTTCAAGACTTTCATTTCCTTAGAAAGTGGAGGGAAAAAAATCAAACAACCGAAGCAAAAATAAAACCCAGCCCCGGACTTACGTTCTAATGCACAGAGGTGGGCTCCGATGATGAGTTAGACCAGGAGAATACACTTGTCCCCAGCTCCCGGGGGCTGAACCGAGACCCTGCGTCTCCTGCCTACCTGTGGCAGTTCCCTCCCAGCCTCTGCACTGAGACACATCCCAAAGCCGTGTCTTGATTGCAGTGAATCAACAGCAATGACAACATCGAGGACTGTCCACCGCACTCTTAACATTCGTTCCTCCAAACAGGACCCCGGGCTTTGTTCTGAGTTGGGGTTTCAGGAGGGGAAGTGGCGGGGAGGGGGGGGGGTCTGTGCAGAAATGTCACCTGCAGATTGTTCTAAATTAGCAACTTTCGGCCTTGGCAGCACACTCCAATCAGCTGGGAAGTTTTAAAAAGCTAGAGATGCTTGAGCCGACCCTAGAGATTCTGACTTCACTGGTCTTGGTGGGCCCAACGTTGCTTTTACTGTGCAGGTAGGATTGAGAAGTCTCCGGAAAGGGGAAGTCACTGTGTTGCGGGGACACGTTTATTCGTGATGTTATTAGGATTCTGACACCTCTCAGTGTGCAGATGGCCTCCGCACGTGGTCTCCCTGGATTCAGCACAGTGTTTATTGAGCACCTACTATGTGCTGGTAGTATGCTGGCGCCAGGGACACGCCACAGGAAGCCACAGTCCCCAACCTCAAGGGGCTCACACAGCAGCCACGCAACTGCCAACATTGATGGGGCACCTGCCCTGTGCCAGGTGGTTCAGAGCCACGATCTGAGAGCCACTTACTGGCCGTGTGGCCTTCAGGTGGTTAAACGCAACTGTCAATAAAGTAATAGTACCTATGTCATCGGAGCACTGTGAGGATGAAACGCTTTCTAACAGAGAAAGACCTCAGAACATCGTGTGAGGTCTTTGTAAGTGTCCACTGATACACACACTATCGCAGTTAATCTTCCCGACAACCCTACAGGCAAGTGCCACCGTGAGTATCACTTCCACACTGAAGGTCACCCAGCTGTCACACAGTGCAGCTGGGGTTTAAACCCAGGCAGTTTAACACTAGATCCCGTGCGTGGAGCCATGAGGCCGTTGCTCCTGCTTCTGGTGTTGCTTGTGGGGAAGAAAGAATGACAAAAGGAAAGAAAAACGCACCAAAATTTCATCCAACGCATGAGAGAGCTATAAATAACACAAGGAAGGACGTGGCTCAGTGACGTGTGACACCGTGAACTGTCACACATCTGAAGGTGCGTGAGGCCCCCAGGGGGTGGCCCCATAAGGGATGAGAACAGACTTTTGACCCTACTGCAAAGCCAGGGATTGCTACGGGCTTGGGGACAGGTATGATCAGACATGACCGTCACAATTATGAGGAACTCGAGAAACAATCATTACCCATGCCCATTTTACATCTGGAAAGACTGAGGCTCCGAGGCAAAACGGGTCACCTAAGGTCACAGCGCTGGCAAGGGCTGGAGTCCGAGTTCAGACCCAAGCACGCGGCGGCGAGGCCTGTCTGAAGCACAGTGCGGCCCGACTTCCTCTCGGTGGAGATGCTGGAAACACCGCCACTTCCACGCCGAAGAGCAGCTGTCACTTCCTGCCTTTTAGGAGCTCTTCGAGCCGCTGCATTCTGTCCGGGTGACCAGTACACTGGGTGGGATCCCAAAGTCTGAGCTTTCAGCCAGGAATAGAACATTCCAGAAAGCCAGAGGGCACCATCCTTAGCTGAACCTTCCAGCAACCTTCTATGCTTTCTAGAGGGAGAGCGAACGTGTGTGGGGAGAGGCAGAGGAAGGGGCAGCCTCGATCCCCCCACGGCTTTGCCGACCTCGCTCTGCCTGGACGACCTCTCCCTGCCTGGACGACCTCTCTGCCTGGGCGACCTCTCCCTGCCTGGACGACCTCTCCCTGCCTGGACGACCTCTCTGCCTGGACGACCTCTCTGCCTGGGTGACCTCTCCCCGCCTGGGCGACCTCTCTCTGCCTGGACGACCTCTCTGCCTGGACGACCTCTCTGCCTGGACGACCTCCCCCCGCCCGGGCGACCTCCCCCCGCCCGGGCGACCTCTCTCCCTTCCTGGCAGTGGGTTTAGCAGCACGAGTGGTGTTGTTTGCATGTGATTTCACACTGGATTCCCCGACTTTTCCTGGGGAGCATCCTCAAGGCAGGGAGCTAACTCTGTGGCCTGTCTCAGGAGGCAGGTCTACAAAACAGACGATCTGAACTCACACAGTGGGGGCCGAATCTCCAAGGAACCGTCCTGCTCTTTTCTCCTTGAGAACGAAGTGATTCAGAGGTTGTTAAGCAAAGTGACTCTTGAAGCCTATTTGTGCTAAAAAGCACATTTTACAGGTGGCTTTAAGCACTTTCTTTCTTTCCTCCAAAGAGGCTATGATGTGAAATATTAACATGGACATTAGGAAGCTCCTCACATGAAGGTTTTGGCTACCAAAATGCGTTCCAAGGAGGCTGCAAGGTATCCAGGTACATTTTTTAAACTTGTGGTGAAACGTATATAACCTGAAATTTACCATCCTAGCCATTTCTGAAGTGTATGATGCAGTAGCGTTGAGGACGTTCACGTTGCTGGGCAACCAATCTCCAGACCCCTTTTTATTTTGCAAAACTGAAACTCTACACTCATTTCATAAGGTATCAAGTATATTTTGAAGTTAAATTAAATCAGTGACGTTTTCGAAATTAAGCAGGTATGGCCTAAAAAAACGGGAGGAGAAGTATAAAAACTTACAGGCCTTTTTCAATATCATTAATTCAGAATTCCTTCGTTTGTCTCATTTCTATTGCCTGATCCTTCACACCAGCATTGCAAGAATACAATATACTAAAAATGTAAGGAACAGGGGCATGGTGGCTAATGCCTGTAATGCCAGAACTTTTGAGAAGCCAAGACAGGAGGATCGCCTGAGGCTAGGAGTTCGAGATCAGCCTGAGCAACATAGTGAGACCCCATCTATGCAAAAAATAGAAAAATTAGCCAGGTTATGTTGTCACCCGCCTGTGGTCCCAGCTACGTAGGAGGATCACTTGAGTGAGCACAGGAGTTTGAGGCTGTAGTGAGCTATGACAATGCTACTGCACTCTAGCCTGGGTGACAGAGTGAGACTCTGTCTCAAAAAATAAATGAACAAATAAATAAAATAGAAATGTAAGAAAAAAAGATACTTAGTAAATATACAAGTCCAGTTGTTCAGAAAACCCACTAATTCACCCAGAAACTGATCCGGAAGTACATTTTCCATTTGCAGACCACCATCACCTTACGAAGAAGGGATTCACACATATTTTATGCTTTTAAAATTGAATCTTAAAACTATGGAAATTGTTTAAATTAAGGAGCAGTCCTGAAAGGAAAATCTTAGCGATCTGACACCCGGCTCATTCCCTCTTGGCCTAAATCAGGGGTAAATGTCACAGATGTCACTTGAAGCAGCATGTCCTGTTTTTCATGTGCATCGGCTATTTTTTTCTTTCTCCTCCAATTGACATAGGAGCATGCACATGGCCCGATTTTGAATTTACCTTCACCTGTTTCTTTCTGAATAAATCATAACCACGACATTGAAAACAGCAAGCCGCAGGAACAGGCAAACTCAGCATCTTCAGGGAGTGAGTCCAAACCACGACCCGTCACAGGGGACACTGGTGTGCTGGCCATCGCAGTGTGCTGCCATCGCAGCGGGCGAGGTGCGCAGTGCGGATGAAGTCTGTTCACAAAGCTATCCACATCCACGAAGCTGCACGGACTACTCAGCACGGCAATCAAACCGTGATGTCAGCTCGTGGCATTACCTTTTGTCCTCAGATGGGGCACCAGAGGCCTCAGTAAGGTGACTGTGTTTGAAATGAAACTTTCATAACTCAACATTTCAACATTAACAGACCTTTGGTAACTTTTGCTCGTTTTCGGTTTACTCGTCTGTACAGCTGGGAGGACGACGGGAGCAGTGACAGGATTTCAAAGCCTGACTGTGAAGTGTGATCCAAATACCAAGGGGAAGGTGGAGGACCCCCGGGTGACACGGGAGGGGCAGCAGGTCAACTTCCTGCTCCGGTGTCCACCCCGCTAGTGGCCTGCGCCCTCCCCAACATTATTTTCGGGTTCAGTTCCTGTTGAAAAAGCCCCATCCCTAGGACCCTTCCTGCCCAGTCTTCCTGTCTTGGTGCCTAAGAAGAAGTGAAAGCTTCCAGCCGTGCTGAGTGAGCCGGGCAGCCTGGCGTCCGAGTGAACAGCTCACAGCTCACAGTTCCTGCGACGATTTCAAGGTCAGGACAACGCCCCGCGGTGCGTTAATGACCCAGATCACCCCAGCTTAGAGTCTGGGGGTAAGGACGTGGAGAAGTAAAGAAATAAACGCTTGTCTTTCCTATACAGAGCCCTTAAAAATTCCTACCGTGGTTTCCCAAGAGCCTGTGAACACACACCCCACAACAAGTCACAGGTTCTGCCATCCGGGAACTGCACGGTGGCTCGGTGTGACCGACAGCTTCAACAAGAAGGGACACTGAGTGGCTGAGGTCTTGGTGGGCTCAGGGGAGACACACAAGTTGGCTGTGCTTGCAGAACTAGTTAGAGACTTTCTGTTGGCTTCACAGGTGTCTACCCAGGTGAAGATGATAAATTGTATGCTACAAATACGTGCAGTTTGACGTATGGCCATCACGCTTCAATAAAGCCGTTAAAAGATACTTATAAAAGTTTTCTTAAACAACAACAAAAAAATGGTACATGACTGTGCTAAAAATTCAAATGGTAAAAGGTGTCCGCAGTGATGGGTAAGTTCCTCTCCCAATCCCAAGCCTCCCAGAGCCCCAGTTCCAGGGACTTTTTAGACAGATGCTCTGGTCACACCCTGAGCTCAGTTCTGGGTGCTAAAAAGTCAAGTCCAAAGTCAATACATTAGGAGGAAAGTTCTTCTCCCCGAGAATGTAAAAGCTGGTTTGGAAAATACCAAGTATCCCGGCCGCAGAACCAGTTCTCTAAAGAAACCAGTCTCTAGACACAAATTAGCCCAGCCCGCCCTAAAATACACCCGGCCGGCAGACATGAGCTCAGCCCCTTGTGCTGTTCTCCAGGAGGAAGAAAAATGGGGAGGCGGGAAGCCCCTCACCCCGCAGGCTCCTTTTAGATCCTCCGAGTATTAATTTCTGAATAGTCAAAGGGTACCAGGATTTGAAAGCCCGACTTCACCCCCCAGGGCACAGGGAAGACTGAATTGATGGACCTGAAATTTCTGACCCAGAGAGAACAGTCTTCAGGATTACAAAGCACAGCAAGAGAAAAAGGCAGGGGCCCACAGGAGGGGGACAGGGCGTTGAGACAGGCCTACATGGCCACGTGACCTACTTTCAGGCAGGCCATTAAAAGTGGGTGATTTAAATGCGTGCCAGAGGAGGCCAAATGGCTTTTTAAGCTGACAGGGTTAACATTTCCCCCTCGTGACAAACACGAGGCCTCGTTCTTACCTCTGCAATTCTCTGCTCGGTTTTTCCCTCAGTCCCACTAGGGCAAATGGACTTCCAGACAATCAGATCATTTCCCGTGATGGCAGCGTGCACAGAGAACATGTCACAGCCGTGTCACCTCTCTGAGACCAAAGAGTCAGGCTGCCAAAGAGCCTGAGATGGAGGTGGTTAGGAGGCACCCGAAAGAAATAGACTCTCTTTTCCTGTTCAGAATGCATGCATTCTGCACAGCGGCAAACGGAATGCTTAAGAGCAGGGCTGTGATATCAGACGAACTTGGGTTTGAGCCCAGGGACTGCACTCGAGAAGCTGTGTCAACTGCGGCGACTAACTTAACTCTTTGGGTCCCCATTTCCTCAACAGTAGAATGGAGGTAACAGCGTCTCCTGGAGTTGTCCCAAAGAATCAGTGACAACACACAAGGGCACTGGTACTGTGCCTGGCACATAAATATTCACCACTGTATAGTATATACTGTTATATAAAACAGATAAAAATGTCAACTTACACAGAGTTCTAGCCTCCTTATGTATTAATATTTTTATTCATTGATTCACTATCTATCCAGAAAGTGCCTACAATGGGCTTGGTGTTACCCAGCTGAGCAGAGAATTCAAAATATTAGTTTTCCATTAAGGAATGGGCATAGTCTTCTTGGTGGCTCTGAGCAAGTCACTTTTTTGCCTTTTTGTGCCTCTGTTTTCCTTATTAAAAAAGTGATGATTTCTATACCAGCTTGTTTTCCTTCTCAGGAAAGCCATCAAGATCAAGGAAACGGGCTCACGGCTGTCATCCCAGCACTCTGGGAGGCCAAGACAGGAGGATCGCTCGAGTTCAGGAGTTCGAGACCAGGGTATTCCCAAAGTCTCCATACAAAGGAAAAATTTTATAATGAATATTTTGTAAATAAAGGTACATTTAGCTACCATTGCCCATGTACCCTATGTATGATGACTTTGGGGGCACCCTCTATATGCCCCCTACAAAGTCTGTGGCCTAGGAGGGCAGGCTTTTCAGGGGTAGGGAGGCCGGGAAGACCGCCTAACCAGAACCCTTCACTGCAGGGCTCCTCACTGGGTTTTAACAGGCAAATGTGCCCATATCTCAAATGGGAACGTTCGGTGACGCATTTCCCAAATGTACTTGACATGAACCTACTCCAGCACATTTTTGGAAATACTGTTTCAGGGAACGGTTTCCTCGGGAGGACTGCCCTTTGAGAGAACCATCCAAAATTCCAAAATTACAAGTTTAAACTGACCTGACCACCGCCTTTCTCTCTCCCCCTTAATATGGTCACCGAGCTGGAAGGAAACAGCTCACAAAGTGCGCTGGGCCGAGCCCGGCAAGGCTCGGGGGCCCTGACACTTGGATTCCAGGGCCCTGATTGGGCTCTGAGTCCCGGCCTCTGCCACGACAAACACCAAGAAGCCAAGAATTCGAGCCAAGATTCCTGACCTTGTTTAAGGAAACCGTTCAGAGCTTTTCATAGATCAGAAAGTTGGCAGCGGGGAACCTACGACAGTTACAAAGGATCACAGGGTCACGTTTTCAGCCACTGTACTTTGTGCAATAGTCGGCCACAACAGGCAGCTTCTAATTTTTCATCTCTTTGGGCAAGATCATCTCATCTCGATGTTGACAATGTTTTGTTTGCTGGGTGCTCGGCCTGACAGCACAACCTCGCATTCCACAATCAGAGATGAATGTGGCGCTACTGTGACTCCCAGCTTTCGTCACAGCCAATCCCAATCACACTCTTGCCCTGCAAGGTTCTCCAGTGACACGGAACCGCCGGGCACTGGGCCTCTTCTGTGTCTTCCATTCACGTCCTCACTTTCTTCTCCCTGCTCTTTGTTCCGACGACATGGGAGCAGTCGGGCACCTGGTGGCCCCTAGGGTGACCTCCCCAGGGAACACCTTTCAAGGGGACAGAGGAAGAAAGCAGGCTTAGCTGCTCTAGAAACCTTCCCACGAAAGACAGGGCATAACTTGTCCTCTCTAATCATTCCCCTTTCAAAACATCACAGGCAAGATCTCGGAATGACAATGTCCCATTTATGATCTACTTATGTAAAGTCACCTGACCGCTCTGCTTTTTGGTTTGCTGCGTTGCTTCCTCTGGAGTGTCTCCTACGTACCTGGCTATATGGACGTCATAGTCTTTAGATCGTACGGTCCTGGGAGATGTGGATGTTGCCTGTTTCCCTTTATTATACAGTCGCAAATACTGACCATGACCATGATATTGAACAAAAACCATCTGATGATGATTAAGACAAACACACTGATTAGCATCACTTCAGGGCTTGGCTGGAAGGATCACCATTTCTAAAGGCATTTTGGGGAGGTCACTGTTTATTTAGTTATCCATCTGGACAGAAGACTAAGGAAATTATATTTACGAGGAAATACTTTTTGAATGATCTCCCTCAGTGGTGATATCAGCCAACAGGATTCCTGCCATAAAATGCCCCCCTCAATAATCCTGAGGAAGTCTGCAGATGTCGTTGCAAAGTCTTAAGGTTTTGGGGAGGCCCCAGTTAATTTGGCTTTGGGTCCAATGAGCATCCTTCTTTCTTTCCTTTCTCCTTTAAGCTTATAGAACTCTGAGAGCTCAAGACGCAGGTGCTTTTGCAGATTGTCACATGATCAATGGCAAGGACACCGGCTGGGGACCCATCAGGCCCCAGGCTCACATCACAGCTCGCTGCACACAGCCCACTGGGCTCAGGAGGGGAGGGCAGCCTTTGAGCCACCAGCCTTGGCCTACAGGGGTTGAGACTACAGAGGAGCAGACACCTAACAGCAGGGTGGCGTGTGCTGACACGGCCAGAGGCCTGACTTGCCCTGGAGGGACACTGAGTCTAGAGTCTGCTGCTGCCTTCAGTGTCAGAGCAGAGCAGAGCATCTCTTGCAGGACTGACGTCCCCAGCCGGGGGCTGGAGGGAAGACAGAGACTCAACCCAGGCAGCAAACAGTATGTCCCTATAAAAATGATGGAGTAAGGCCCACAGCCGCCTCGGGACACTCTGGGGTGGGCAGCTTTGTCCACACTGCTGATTTTATGCCTCGCTATTGTGCATCAATGGTCATTATCTATTCTTTCCTTTTCCTTCCTTTTTCCTTCTTTCTTTTTTTTTTAAAGCAGATATAAATTCCAAGGCTTAAAGAGGTCATTCGCTGAAGGTCACTGCTATGGACTGAATCATGTCCCCAGGCCCCCAAAATTCACTGCTGAAGTCCTAACCCCAGCATACCTCAGCATGCGACTGTACTTGGCGATAGGGCCTTGAAGGAGATAATTAAGGTTAAATGAGATCATACGGGTGGGGCCCCAATCCTACAGGACTGGTGTCCTCATAAGAAGAGGAAGGGACACCAGGGACGCTCGCACGCAGAGGAAAGGCCACGTGGAGACACAGAGAGAAGGCGGCCGTCTGTAAGCCAAGGAGAGAGGCCTCAGGAGAAACCAACCCTGCTGCCACCTTGATCTTGGACTTCCAGCCTCCAGAACTGTGAGAAAGAAATGTCTGCATTTCAGCCACCCAGTCCATGGTATTTTGTTACGGCGGCTCGAGCTGACTAATACAGTGGCAGTCCAAAAGTGGTCTAACGTCACGCTCGGCGGCAGCAGAGACTTCGTATGTTAACGTTGGTCTTGTTTCAACACTCTCAGGCTGAGGTTTAAGATGTTGGCTGCCTGCAACGTTAGCTACTGCTTTATAATAAAAATCTTGATTGGCTTTTGTCCTTGGTTCCTGGGAGGGAGACATAAAATCCTCGGAATTTCCTGAGTAATAAGATTCTTTTTGTTATTCATGAGCCCCTGGGATGGCCCCTCAGTGTACACTAATGAGATGACTTGGGAGGGGACTGGTCACCGGGAAGACCAGCCACACAATTAGAGAGTTGGGGCTTTCAGCCACCTGTTACTAGCCTGACCATCCACCCTCCAGGGACAGGAAGGGGACTGAAGACAGGGTTCAATGACACGGCTAGTGATTCACTCAATCATGCCTCTGTCACGAAACCCCAATAAAATCTCAGGATGCTGAGGCTTAGTGGAGCCTCCTTGTTGGGGAACACACCAATGAGCCAGGAGAGTGAGGCACCCCAATGCCAGGGGGAGAGGGCAGGAATCTCTGCATTCTGGATGCTTCCAGACTTTGCCCTGTGTCTCTTCATTGGGCAGGTCCTGGTTTGCAGCCTTTGTAATAAAACTGTAACCATGAATATAATGCATTGCTGAGTTCTGGTAGTCATTCTAGCGAATTACTGAGCCAGACAGAGACATGGCGACCCTTAAATTTGCAGCCAGTTGGTCAGGAGTACAGGTGGTCTATGGACCCCTGAACTTGCAGCTGGCGTCTGCAGTGAGGGACGTCTTCTTGGCCACTATGCTCTTAACCTGCGGAGTCTGCAGTAACTGCAGGTGGTCAGTGCCGAACTGCACTGCAATATTACAACCATCCTTCCTCGTACCCACTCACTAGACATGTTACACTGTGTCGCTTGTGCCTCTCACAGCCGGGGCTGTGTCAGTCACCGATAGGCTAATATGCAGCTGAGTCCTTGAAGGGAGAGGTATTTGGGGGCCAATAACCACCCCCCCAGGGGTGGTTGAATTTTAGCAATTCAGATGATTCTTCCAAGAATAATCTGGTGGGCCTGTGACCCATCCCTATGTTCCTCTTCCTATTTGCTGAGTATCATCTAGCCCACACACCTGGATTCACTAGAAAAGAGTTTTGTTGTCCCTTTTGCACAAACAAATGAGGGCAAAGGTCATGAATTGAAGAAATAAGAACTTTTTACTTGGATAGCTATTTGTTCATTTTGTTTGCCCATTCAATAACACCAAGTCAACTTTCATTTTTGTTTAATTTTTAGAGGCAGGGTCTTGCTATGTTGCCCAGGCTGGAGTACAGTGGCATGATCAAAACTCACTGTGACCTCCAGTTTATGGGCTCAGGAGATCCTCCTGTTTGGGCCTCCCAAAGTGCTGGGGTTACAGGTGTGAGCCACTCCACCCAGGTCACTGAGTCAACTTTCTGATGATCCAGCCTCCACTTGTAGGATACCTGTGTTCCAGGGACTACATCTCTGGCTTCATTATCTCTAATTCTAACCAAAATCCTGCAAGGTACTTATTATAATTCCCATTTTATTAATAAGAAAGCTGAGGTTCATAAAGGTAAATATTTCCCGAGGCTACACACCGTCTACATGGGAAGAGGCATGCAGGATTCCAACTCGGATCTGGCTTTATCCAAAGCGTGAGCTTTTCCCACGTTGGTGGCTTGTAAGGCCTGCTACGTTTTCCACTGGTCAATGGGGAAATGAGAACAACAGTATTAATGTATGTAAACTTTAAATAAAGCTAAATGTATCCTATTTGAAAGACTGCCATTTATTCTGACTTCATATCCTTGTTGGTGTTTTTTATTGTGCAAATGATGGTTAAAGTAGATGACAATATTTTTTCATACCCTTACTTGGTAAAAACAATTTTTTTTCCTTTAAATTTTCTGGTCCCTTAAATCCCAAAGTCTGGGAACCACTGGCTCGTACCGCCCTACCTGTGAGCCTCTGAGGGCATCGTCTGCACACTCCTGTGCGTGCAATCACTGCAGCCCTAACGCCCCAGGCCATGGGTAAACCAAGAGCTCCACAGCTGTCTGCATCTGAGCGATGCTGGCTGTGCCCCTGGGCCCCGCTCCAGCCTCTGATCCTACGCATTGCGGGTGGGGACTGGGAACCTGCATTTCTAACACGTCCCCAAGGGATGCTGTGCAGGTCCACACTTTGAGCACCCCTGGTTTGCATCAACCGTGGATTCTGTTACCCTGGTCAGTGGCAGGTTCAGATACGGGAATAACACAAACCAGCCCTGGTCTGGGTGCAGTGGGGAACTGAGGTGTGGGGAGCCAGTTCCTCCCTGATAAAAAGAGTTATGAGAGGAGAAACTCCCTTTCCTGCTTTTGAACATGGTTGTGTGGGGATGTGGGCTTGGGGTTACTGCCACCAGCCCATGGACAGAAGTCAAGGAGCCTGCAGAGCTTACCTGGACTTAACTGCACTTAATTTCACTGTGCTCAAAGGCAAACCGTATGGGAAGACTAGCATGTTTTTCTTGCTCATGAATATAATTTAGTGAGAATACAGTTGTTGAACTAAAGACTATATGGCAGCTCTGCTCTTTAGGATTTATGCACTATATGTGAGTATGTGTGTGTTATGTGAGCATGGGTGTACATGTCTGTGTGTTACTTGAGTGTGTGAGTGTGCATGTGAGTATATGTGAGGGTGTATGAGCATGCATATGTGTGTATTATGTAGGTGTATGTGCATGTGTATGTGTCATGAGTGTGTATATAGAGTATATGTATGTGAATGTGTATATGTGTTACAGGAGCACACAAATGTGCCTATATGTGATGTGAGTACATATGTGTGCACATATGTGTCACACGAGTGTGTATGTGTATGGACATGTATGTGAGTATATGTGTATGCGTATGTGGGTGTAAGAGTGTGTATGTGTATATGTGTGTTATGTGAGTACATGTTTGCATATATGTGTTACATGAGTGTGCAAGTGTGTGAATGTGTATGTGTGCATGCGAGTGTGTGTATGAGTGTGTGTGTAAGTATGTGTGTGAATGTGTATTATATGAATATGTATGTTTGCATATGAGTTACATGCGTACGCAAGTGTGTGAATGTGTGTGATTATGCATGCGAGTATGTGTGTATGTGACTGTGCATAAGTGCATGTGTGAATGCGCATATAAATATGTGTGCATGTGTTATGTATGTATGTTGGCATATACGTATGTTACATGAGTATGCAAGTGTGTGAATGGGTATGTGATTGTGCATGCAAGTATGTGTGTATGTATGTGTAAGTGCATATGTGTGTATGAGTGTGCACATAAATATGTGAGTATGTGCGTATGTGTTATGTATGTATGTTTTCATATATGTGTTACATGAGTATGCAAGTGTGTGAATGAGTATGTGATTGTGCATGCAAGTATGTGTGTATGTATGTGTAAGTGCATATGTGAGTGTGTATGAGTGTGCATGTAAATATGTGAGTATGTGCATGTGTGTTATGGATACATGTTTGCATATGTGTTACCTGAGTGTGCAAGTATGTGAATGTGATTATGCACATGAGTATATGTATGTATGTGAGTGTAAGTGCATATGTGAGTGTGTATGAGTGTGCATGTAAATATGTATGTGCATGTGTGTTATGTATACATGTTTGCATATGTGTTACCTGAGTGTGCAAGTATGTGAATGTGATTATGCACATGAGTATATGTATGTATGTGAGTGTAAGTGCGTATGTGAGTGTGTGTCTGAGTGAGTATGTGAACACGCGAGTGTGTGGTTGACAGAGCCAACTTAATGCCGAGGGCATTTCGCTACCACAGCACTCACTAGTGTATACGTTACTTTATTAGTCTCCGAACGGCAAGTGAAAGGCAGCGACTCGCCCACACCTCTCTGACTCCCTTACTCACAGGAGACAAAATGCAAACAAAATGCACTAAGATATTTCAGAGGATTATTACAGCTCTGAAATATTTTTGTCTGAAATATATAGACATTGCTCTATTGATACTCTTTTTGTTATTTATAAAATACTGACAGTGTTACAGGAATAAGGAAGGCCAAAGTAAAAGAAAGCTAATAAGGATTTTTATAATTCCAACATACGGCCCACTTTACTAATGTATCTTAAGATCTATTAACAATTTAACGTTTAAGAATCATTGCACTGATCTCTTGCCATCCTCAAAGGACTCCATGTGAGATTTTAAAACCTTTTTCCCTAAAATAAAACATTTCTCGACCAGTTGGAAGCGGGAGTTGGGCATTTCCTGGAAGATGTAGTTCTCCAGGGAATCGTCCAAGATCGCTGGGATCCCAGCAGGCCCTGTTGGTCACGTGCGTTTCTGAGCCTTTCACAGTCACCTAGAATGCGTTTGAATGTCCCTAAACGTGTATGCCACTGTGCACTACAAAACTGGGCACTGCAATCTCTGTGAAGGCTGCAGCCGCTCTGGGAAACACAGTTCATACGTGAACTTGTGGTAACAGTTTGTGAGTAGTGGAACGCAAAATCCAACCACTACCTTGTTTATAAGGGACAGGGTATGGGACAGCACGTGTCTTCAGTTCTCACCTTCCTACAGATCACAGCCGATGAGACTCATTCGTATATAATTGTGTTTAGTATCATTTTAATGTAAAACATTAAGGATGGGGTCATGTATAAGATACTGGGAGGCACCCATCAAAATCATTTTGTTTTCTATTTTATCCCCAAGAATGATGAGTGATTAGCATGCTTTGACATAATTGGAGCGGGAAACCTAATCCACTTGTCTAGATGGTTCTCTGGACTCTGTGTGAATACATGTACATACATCTCCTGCCCATCATCCTATGACCTTGTCGTATGAGTTAGATATGGCATTGGAAGGATGCGTAGTGATAACCAGTGTTCACGAACAGACCGGGGGATGATGTTTTGGGAAGCCTGGAAGGGTTAGGCAGTTAAGACGTTTTCTGATGGACTGTCAACCCATCACTTGTCAAATGAACTTCCACTGAACTCTATAAATACTCCATGAAGCCCTGCACAGAATCATATGGAAGACCTAATTATTATGAATAACAGCTCTGTAAATTATGGAGCATTTCACAGTCTCCTAAATGCTTTCCCCTAAAGCCGAGGTAGTTATCATTCCCATTTTACACATGAGGTAGCAAAGGCCAGTGACTTGCCCAGGTTACCATGGCTACTAAGTGGTCCAGCCTAAGAGACAGCTCTGACGTGCCGGGGAGTTTTCTGAACACTTCGAATGTTCTAGTTAATTTAATCCTTATCACAAATCTACAAGGCAGGTACCAGTTTCAATTTGCAGATAAAATTACAGCAGGAAGACTGGAGGCAGTTATTACTCCCCGTTTATAGATGGAGAAACTGAAACTTAAAGAGGTGGTACAATTGGCCAAGGTCATGGAGCAGCTACGTGTCAAAGTCAGGTTGTGAGGCCAGGCCATCTGGCCCCAGAGCCTTTGCTCTCAATATACTGGAGCCTGCGTTGACTTTGGAGCCAGGCGACCTGGTTCTGAATCATGTCTCTACCATTTACTAGCTGTGCAACTCTGAGTAAGTTACTTAACTTCTCTGGGCTCCAATTTCTTCATCTGAAAAATGGGAACAGTGACCTACCTCATAGAGTTGTGGGGCTCACTAGATGACTCAGCACATAATAAGCTCTTAGACCGGAGTCTGGTATAAAAATAAGTGTTCAATTAGCTCATGTGATGATCAATCACTAAGCTATACAATTTCCCAAAGCATTTAAAATATGGTGTATGTAACTAAAGCTCAATTTACACTGAACTACTCAGGAGTGTGTTTATTTGCATAAAGGATACTTATATTTTCTATCCTCTGGTTTCTATCTAGAATAGTGATTTCCAAACCCTCAGGTGCCTCCCTCTTGGTGGGGGGGACAAGCTGGTGGGGTTTGGACCCTCTCCGTTTACATGAGATTGGACAAAGGATTTTGCAGCTAAAAGAAGTGTGAGAACTGCTGGTCCACAAGACTCTACTCTGGTCACAGGGTGGCTTGTGTCCCTTACTATGGACACAATTCCCTGCAACTGGAAAGTTCAGGACCCCAGTTCTGCTGGGCAGAGTGTGGTGAGTGTAATGCCACCCAGAGAGTGGGTAGTTTTGGGCAAAACTGTCCTCTTCACCTCTTTGATATACTGTCTCTTGCAGACAGGACACGGTCAGATCACAGAGGGGCATGAAAGTCACAGAGGAGTTCAAACAGGATGAGCTCCCAAAGGCTTTGGAGCAGAGACAAGTCACAGGGCGGCGTGTAAGAAGGAAAATTCTGGTCGTGTCTATCGGACAAACTGGGATGAACAGAGACACAGAAGCAGGAGGTCAGAAAGGAGCTGCTCCAGGACTCTAGGCGAACAGTGCAGGGATAACGGGTGCAGGGAGGATGTTGAGTCCAGGATGGAAACTGTCTACAGTGGGTATCAACTGGAGCGGAGAAGGAAAGTCTTTCCACTAGGAGGCAAAAAAAAAAGGGCAGGACTTAAGGATGGGGATGGAGCCGAGAAATACGCCAAAGAGGTCGATCTGGAGAATCGTGGGCTCGCTTTTCAAGCAGGTGCGACCAGATGACCCAAATTGGAGGAGGAGGGGGATGACCTGCTTGGGTTGGTGAGAGGCGCTGGGACTGCCATCTAGGGGGTCCATCACAAAGACCTGGCAGACAGCCGGAGGGGCGGGGCCGGGGCTTTGGCAAGATTTGGAAACTTTCCACGTGGCTTTGACAGCTGAACTGTCAGCTCTGTGCTGGGCCAGCCAGGAAACCAGAAAGCAGAGAGATTCAAGGCTATGGGGCAGGTCCATGGGGCTAGAAGAGTCGGGGACAAACAGAGAGAAGCTGAGGTTTCCCCACACCTTTCGGTTCCTTCCTCCACCCCTTCTGATGCCTGACAGCGTAGGAGAGGGGCTTCCTCCCTTCCTTCTTTGGGCTGGGTGGGACATGTTGCAGCAGAGGCTGCCAGAGGAGTAAATCTGATGCCCCCACGCCCTCCTGGACCCCTCCTTCCGAGAAAGGACAGGGTTTGGTGGGCAGAAATCACATGGAAAGGCAGCTGTCCCAGCCACAGCAGAGCTGAGTGACAACACCCAGCCCATCCTAGGAACAGGAAGAATCAGCCACCCCTGGACTTGTAAAAAGTTGCACAGCCTAAGTAATCAGTTTCCACCTCCGGACACGCACTCTTAACCCAAACGGACAGTTAGGTCTGTGTAGCACAGTGGAAGACAAATAGCAAGTATTTCTCACATACGCAAGTATTTGAACAACATGCCCAAAATCAATCTGAAAGTTACAGACAAAAAAAAAAACAAAAACAGTGGCAGCCTCAGATTGATTAATGCTCAAGTTCCTGTTACCATATCCTTTCCAAGAGGGCCAGTTTGTTCTCCATGTCCACACTCGTCTTAGGGGTGTGTGCACGAGTGTGCTTAATGTTCGTTCCTTCTCATCCGTTTTTAGCAGAAAGGCAGAAACTAGGTGTATATAGTTAAACAGTCACCTCCAGAGCTTCCTGATCTGCTCACATTCTCTTCTAGGGAAGATGCGGAGATGATTTTATAAAGCATTCGAAGAAAAAAATAACTCGGCAGTAAAATAACAACAACAACAAAAGAACTTTCTGGAAGGCTCTATCTTCCCTCCCCTTTCCTCTTTTCCGTCACATTCAGTTTGAGCCACATTTAAGTGTCCTCTTGGTAGGACAAAGTTGGCAATTTCAAATGGTCCCAATGAATACATTTTCAAACAGGTTAAGATTAGCATCCAGGGGGAACGGGGCACAGAGATGGAGATGCTCCAGAGAGGAGGGGGGAGGGGAGGGGTGTTGCTAGGCAACCAGCAGCCTGGACCAGTTGGTCAGCCGGGGAGAAGGCAATGACCGCCTCTGCCTCCTCACCCGGCGCCTGGCTGAGCTGTCTGGTCAGGATCTGTGTTGCGTGTCAGGGGTCCCCAGACACTGCGTCGCTCAGACATTGCCTTTCCTGTCGCTCAGCCCTCTCCCACAGCCCCTCAGGGAAACTGGGATTCGCCTTTGTTCTCAGCCCCTGCAGAAACTTTTCCACAAAGGCCCTCGCTGGAGAAGGGAGATGGAGGGCGTCCCTCACCACGCAGGACTAGCTGCCTGTGTCCCCCAAGGGTATACACTTCACGGACTATGTCTTATCCCTCCAAACCACGAAATGAACTTGCCATTCCAAATGGAGTTACCATTAGCTTATCTGTGTCTATTCCTATCTTAACATTGCTTTCCTCACCATGTGCCTTTCAAACGTTAAATATTATCTGCCACCCCCAGGGGCTGGGAAGACATCTGTTTTGCTCATTTGGTGGAGTGCCCAGCTCTGCAGGCTCTGCAGAGAGGAGCCTCGTAAGTGATGACTGCGATCACGGTCAAGTGCGAGGTCAGCCCAAAGCGGTGCTCCCTGACGCCCCTCGGGCTCTTGTTTTATGAGGTGGCCTGGTGGCCTGGGAGGTCCCGCACAGAAGGTTCCTAACACCGGAGTCCCTCTGTCTGCTCCCAGCTTCCGTGCACAGCTTCTCAGCGCTTGGCTGAGAGTGTCACTCCTGAATTCAGAGCAGACAGGAGCAGATGGCAGACCTGGGGCCCGCTCCAGTAGACGGCCCATCAGGCAGATTAGAAAAAACCCACCTGCCCACCCTGCTCAGTTGGGAAGCTGTGGAATCAACCCTTGGCAACATGTGCTTTGGGGGACTTCCTGGTTTACCTAGTACAGAAACAAACCCTTGCATTTTTACAGAAGAATATTATTAACCACAGACGTAGCTACACTTGGGCTACGAGGCTGTGTGCCCAGACGCAGAGAACCCAAATTGATTCATTTATTCCACGTAGCACTATCAGAGTTCTAGATGTTTTAAAAAGTCACAGACATTTCTTTTCCAGCCCATTTTAAGCCAGACTATTGACTGTGCCCTCAATGATACTTCACTGCCAGCCCATATTAACATGCATAACCTTTAAGACGGAATATCACCGTTGCCAGATATAGAAAAGTAATAGGAAGGCAACAATTATTTCATCTCCTCCCATAGAAGTTTCCTCCACACCTGATAGCCTGAGGCTTTTACATGACGTGAACATCCTTCATCCTGATGTGTCACATGTTTAAATCTTGACTAGACAGATTAGGAACTGGGTTCAAAGGAACTAAATGACCTAGGCAAACCCATCTTCAGTGGCAGACCTGAGATAAAGTTCAAAGTCTTTAATTGCCATCATTTCGGATGCTGGTGTCAGGGGCCAGCAGGGCAGACTTGTCACTAGTGAACTGTGTCTTGTCTCGGGTATTCATTACATATACTTTTCATGGTGCAGTGAAAAGAGAATGGGATACAATATCAGAAGACCTATGCTCGGGCTATATATACTCAACTAGCTACGTGACCTTGAGCAAGTTATTTAACCTTTCTGAATTTCTGTTTGCTTATCTGAGATAGCACCTACTTCACACAGTTAGTGTGAGGATTAAATAAGATATGCTCCACATAAATTCTATAAAGAATTGTAAAATGTAGTCATTATTGTGCCAAACATCCAGTATGATATCAGGGCAACCCTAAACAATTTTATTTCTTTGGAAATTTTTCCTCGTTTATTTTTTTCTCTGTCCTCCAGAGATAGCAGTCCAACAGAAATACAATAATGTGAGCCACAAAAAGTGAGCCCTATATAAAATTTGAACTGTTCAAGTAGCCATATTAAAAAAGTAAAAAGAGGCTGGGTGCGGTGGCTCACCTCTGTAATCCCAGCACTATGGGAGGCCAAAGTGGGCAGATTACTCAAGCCTAGGAGTTCAAAACCAGCCTGGGCAACAGAGTAAAACTCTCTCTCTATGAAAAAAATTTAAAAATTAGCCAGGTGTGGTGGCGCCTGTAGTCCCAGCTACTCTGGAGGCTGAGACAGGAGGATCCCTTGAGCCCAGGAGTTTGGGGTTGCTGTGAGCTATGACGGTGTCATCGCACTCCAGCCTGGGCAACAGAGAGAGAGACCCTGTCTGTAAAAAGTAAATAAATAAAAAATTAAAAAAAATAAAAAGAAGCAGGTGCAGTTCATTTTATTATATAATTTCTTTAACCTAATATATCCAAAATATTATCATTTCAACATGGAATCATCAATACAAAAATCCTTAATAAGACATTTCACTTCTTTTAATATACAAAGTCTTTAAAATCTGGCATATGCTATATACTTACACACGTCTCAGTCTGCACTGGCCACACTTTGCTCCGTGGCCACGTGTGGCTGGTGGCTACTATACCACACAGAGCAGCTGAGACCTTTCCTGAAGCTTCTGTCCCAGCGGCTCTCTCGGGATTAGGGGCACTGTGTCATATGCGGCAATAATCTAGCTGCTATCTTTTACTCTCTTGGAAAACAGAGTGGTTAAGGTTCGCTCCATTTCTCAGAATCATAAGGACACTGCATTCCTCTATTTGAAGAGAAGTAGACAGTTACAAGCATCTCGCCAATGGCCTCGGAGGGACTGGCGCAGAGGGGGAGAGACGCAGTAACCCCAGGGCAACCTGGGTCTTGGGGATTTGGGACACAGCCTTGTATCATGGGGCAGCTCCTTCCACAAAGCCAGGAGCGAGGCTCACCATGGCAGACTCGGGGGACAGGGACAGGACTCTGATGTCCAAACCTCCATCATCAAAGGGAAGAAAGTCTGCCAACGGAGTCTAACACCGACTCATCTAAAGAGACAGGGAAAAGCACTGAAATGAACTGTCCCGGGAGTGGAAGCCAATGTGTGTTTTCCTCGTGAGACAGGACGTTGTACGGTATCCTAAGCCCCGAGGGAACCTAATAAGGAACGGCCACACCTCAGCCATTCCATTCTAGTGAAAATCTTTTCTATTTTTAAGAGGCCCGGGAGACAGAGTCCAGAACCTTCCCTACTAATGGCTTCCTGTAGTCCATCTATCGACTCTCGCCGTTTGGAAATACTTCTCAAAGCCCCCAACGATCCCCCCTACAGCTAAAGTACACGCTTGCCTTTCCTGGCTTGCAAAATGCTCTTCCTAATATGTCTTCAGATCAGGAAAAAAAAATAAAGAAAATAATGTTAAAGGAGTAAGGTTACAAGACTTGGGAAGTTCACGTTCAGACAACACATGCCTGACTCCCCTCTTATCTGCCTATAACAGCTCCAAGAAGAGGCCAACTCAGAGACTGCGATAGGGGTGGCCTCTCTCATTTTAATGAAGGGTTTCTGAGTGCATTTCTCATCGGTGGAAACGATTTTGGAAGACAGAGCGAAAGACACCACCTGCAGGCTGGATCGCAGGGTGGTCTGGCCGTGCAACCTGCCCTACGTCCACGGCCAAGGTCGAAGGTCTGGTCTGCTGCTGAATGCTCGAATCAGCTGCCAGCTGTTCTTAAGCGGAATTTGAGGACTCACGTTCGGAGCTCTTAATACGTTGTAAAGACGTGGGTGTCAGGGCATTGCCTGCGGATTTAGGGATGAGCCTTTCGAATATTAATTCCTATCGGATCACCCTTGACCGTCTGCCCTACCCCGGTGCGGGCGGTGTGGGATCCACTCGGCGTAATCAGGGATTTGGAAGCACAGATTTCACGAGATAATCTCCAAGTGCTTTGCAGAATGAGCACTAAACGTTAGGATGAGGGCCATTTTTCTCTGCAGCCCAGAGAAGGGAATTGTTACACTCGGAGTGGCTGGGTCCACAGTACTGTTTGAAATGACCTGCGTGGCTGTCTGGCTACTAGCATCCTCCTGGCAGGAAGAAATTCTCCATAAGGGAGTCGGTTCTTGAGGCCAAGTCAGCTTGTTCATCCAACACTGATGCCGTAGAAGATTCCTTGCTTCTGAAGGTCCAAGGTGTAGCCTTCGATGAGTCTCTTAGCTTCCTAGTGAGTGGCAAAAACTGAACTCCCACCTCTGACACTTCTTATTAATGTCTTTCCGTCACCTTTGTGCAAACCTGTTTACTTCTCCGGGGGAAAGAAATGCTTCCTCCAAACCCACCTCTGCGCGCTACAAACCTCATCGGGTCAACACAGGAGTCTTTCCTGTCCCTCCCCCTCCCCATCTCTAGACCAAGAGATCAGGAAAGGCACTGCTTGGTCTAAGGCTTATTATGAACATCCTGAGATTGTTCTTAACAACAACAACGCTCTCAGCATTTAATATATTTTGGTGACTAAAGCATAAATGAATCTGAAGGTTATCACTCTATGAATATATAATATCAAAAAGAAGGTAATAGGTCAAGATGTTTTATGCCATTAAAAACCTCAGGATGGGTTCAAATGAGCGAGAGAATAGAAACTCACTTTTGAAAAGATTCTGCCAAAAGATTATACGCCTGGATAACAGAACTTTGTGGAGGAGAAAGGAGAGTCAGATATTTAAGTTGGCTTTTGCCCAATAGTTTTAACCTTGTTTCTTCAAGTTTTGCTGAAGCCTGCTCTGCAACAGAGTTTAGAATCTTTCTTTTTATTTGGGCCGGGCTCGGTGGCTCATGCCTGTAATCCTCGCACTCTGGGAGGCCGAGGTGGGGGGATTATGTGAGCTCAAGAGTTCGAGACCAGCCTGAGCAAGAACATGATCCCGTCTCTACTAAAAAATAGAAAAAAATCAGCCAGGTGTGGTAGTGGGCGCTTGTAGTCCCAGCTACCAGGGAGGCTGAGGAAGGAGGATCTCTTGAGCCCAAGAGTTTGAGGTTGCAATGAGCTATGATGATGCCACTGCAGTATAGTCAGGGTGACAGGGTGAGACTCCATCTCAAAAAAAGACTCTTTCCTTTTATGAATATATTGTGCTAAGCTAAATCTCCTGCCACGCAATCGGTACTATGGCAAGAAGTCCTTTGGGGAAGTAATACCAAGGCATTATACGGCTCGTTCATTCTTTCATTCAACAGATTTTTATGTAGTGACACAATGTGCCAGGCGCTGGGCTGGGAGCGGGGACACACAGGAGCCAAGACGCAGACCCAGCCCTCACGCTGTTGGAGGCTCCGGGAAATGGCGACAAGTGAACAGGCAATGACAATGAGGTGTGGCCGTGCTGTGAGAAGCTCAGGGAGGAGCAGCTAAGACCCAGATGTGGGAGGGACAGGGAGAGGCTTGGCTGGGTGAGGGGACGTGTCTTCCAAGTTGTAAACTAAAGACTGAATGGAAACTAACCAGGTCCGGGGGTGGGAGCATGGGAAGGAGAGTGATTTAGGAAGAAGAAATAACACGTGAAGCATGTTCTAGAAAGTGGTGGGAAGAGCACGCCCTTCTCTGGTTTGGCCTAATTCAACACTTCCTTGATTTTATAGGGTTGAGGGTAACTGTTCCAAAACCATGCACATCAGCGATTAAATATATCTTCTGTGACTCAAGTCCATCTCAGCTGTCCCCATTCCTATTTTCTCAAGGCAGGCTGGCCCAGAGAACTGCCACTGGAGGTTTCATTTCCTGTTCCAGAAGGGAGCTTGTCTCTAAGTCCCCAAGCTTTAAGAAATCATATAAAACGCACCAGGTCACTCACCTATAAATTCCTCACGCTGATTCTTAATCTTAGTTAACGATTCTGCTAATTAAAGAGAACTTGCTCAACTTTATTACCTTAGTCCCCAAACCCAAACCACAAGTGTGACTTTTAAGGACGACAGGCTGTGAAATCTAGCCTAACAAGGCCATAATTCAAAATGTGGGAGAACTCTATGCATAGGGATAAGAGAATCACAGCATTTACTTGTAATAGTGAAAAAATTGTAAAAAACAAAACAAAACAAAAAAACAAAATCCATTAACTATACCCAAATGGGGGAATGATTAGATAATAATAGTATATCCATTTTTGGAATTTATGCAGCTATTCACAAAGATGATAATTTATAGTAACTTGGAAAATACTAGTGAAAGACAACATTAAGTGAAAAATAAAATATACAGGATTATACATATATTATGATTACAACCATGTAAGAAATATAAATGTGAAAAATGATAGAAAAAACCCCCACCAAAATGAGAATAGTTGAATCAGTATAGTGTAATTATGAGCCTTTTCCTAGTTTCTCTGTTTTCTATATTGCATCTCTAAAGCTTTTATCATTTGACTCCTATTACTAGTATTAAGTCTTAAAATCATCAATTTGAACGTTTTCAAACCAAAGCAACAAGTACAAGGTAATATCAGATGAGCATCTGTACGTGAATGTCCCCACTGAAGCAGGATCATGTCCCCTGTGACTGAGCAGGTGGGCACCATTTCAAACCCACTCCCACCTCCCGATGAACTGTAGCTTCTTCCTAGGAAAATGTGATGGAGGATGGGACACAACGCCCTAAGAACCTGACACAGACATTTGAGAATACCAAGCAAATGTAATAAAAGTTGGAAGAGAACAACAGATTTGGAAAGGTAAACTCTTTAAGTCAGGTTTGGAAACATCATCATTCTTTAGGGCTCTCTGTTGAACAATGATCTCTCCAACAGCAAGCTGACCAAGACGGGGGTCTCTGATTCCTGCTACTTCTTTGACCTTGCTGACGCTGATGTGTTTTTAGTTAGGGACGAAATAACTGATTACCTGCATCTCAGTGTCTTCAGATGCTAAACAGGGATGGCAATGTTGACCCCCCCCCGGATGGGGCAAGAAGGGGGCACTTAGCCCTTAGAGGGTAGACAGAACACTGTGATTGTCCATCTTTCTTCTCAACTATGAAAACTGAACTTGAAAAGAATGAACTATTAATATTCTCTATCCCCTCTGAGCAAGGAAGACTAAATCAGTCTTAGTTACAGCAAGAGTTATTTGGGTTACATTGTAGTTAACTCCTTCCAGGCAGAAAGAATAGCTAAGCACAGTTGTGCAATTTCCTTTTCTAGAGATTTGCAACAATAGGTTAGATACACATCTGGCCTTGAACGCCTTAGGCTCCAATGTGTACAGACACAGAACAGGCAAAAAATAGCACACTCTACACACTACACACTCTGGTGTGTCCTCGTCATTCTCCCCCAGATTTTAACAGATATTCAAAAACAGTTCACATTCTCCCCCTCCAGCCCCAGCTGAATCAACGTCTGAACCACATCAGTCTCCGCAGAAACTTAGAAAGTTGACCAAAAGCGGTTTACCTGTACTAGGAGTTCCAGCTTCCTGTCATCAAGAAGATGTACTTGACATCGACGGCCCTCCGTCATCTAAGAGGGAAGAGAAATGGTGGTCGTGAGAGTCTAGCAGCCGGACAAGGGTTAGAGGGTCCCCTAAGGTGGATTCCACCAGGCATGTTCCTCTGGGCAGAGCGTCCTCTGGGAGTTGGCATTATACAATGCCAAGAAGTGGCAGGATAGGTTCATTCATTCAGTTGAAAATATTTATTGA
This sequence comes from Varecia variegata, assembly GCA_028533085.1. Classification (NCBI taxonomy): domain Eukaryota; kingdom Metazoa; phylum Chordata; class Mammalia; order Primates; family Lemuridae; genus Varecia; species Varecia variegata. The sequence continues at coordinate 9,218,010 of CM052453.1, forward strand.
GCACTTGCTATGGGCCATGCACTGTTCTGGGAGCTGGGTGCACAGCAGCACACAGGACAAAGTCCCTGTCCTCATGGAGCTCACATTCTAATGGGGGAGACATAAAATAAATCAGCAAATACATACATAACATACAGTCAGGTGGCACTAAGTGTTACTCATTTCTTACTCATCCATCCATTCAGTAATTGTAGCAAATTGTAGCACCATGCATTAGGGACAGCTCAGGATCCCATCTCTGCTTCCTCTTCCCCCAAGATGATCACCAGAGAGCAGGTGACCATCCATCCGGCAATGACTTTAATTCTGTGTTAATTATCCCCTCCTCAGGGCTGACCTGATTCCCTACAACGCTGTCACCAATAACAGAAGAGCCCTGGAGACCAGGGCCCACAGCTAAACCTGACCCATGTTCCTTGTGCCTTTCAGCACTGATATCTCTGAGTGGTGTAACTGAAAGACATGCACCTGGGACAGGTACTGGGAGACCCAAGTCTAGTGTTGGTCCTGCCAGTAACAGCAGGTGCAGGACTTTGTACAAGTCTCTGTTGTTCTCTGTGCCCCAGTCTCACACACAAAACTGAATGGGCCAGGCCCAGTGGGCTGCTGGTGGGAGTTTAACAACTGGCTTTCTGGAAGGAAAAAGCCTGCTTTGTAGCATTTGCTGAGCCCTGGCATCTCCCTCAAAGGAAATCCTTTGAAGAACAAGGCTTCTCATAGATGGCAGCTGGCGACCACTCTAACCATAAATTGTCTTGCAGAAATCACGACATCTGATTTCAAGCTACTGTCATGACAACACTGATGCTATTTCCAAAATACAGATACAACAGACACAAATAACCTCCACAGCACAGAGAACAGTAAAGTGTAGTAAAATAATCAAGATGTGATGGATTTGGGGTATTCATTACCTTTGTTTTTTAAATACAATGTATTTAAGTATAAGTTCATTCATTTAATAATGGCGCTGTATTACAATTGGCTGCACAAATTCCTACAGACATAGCAACTGGCCCTCCTACACTGGTATCAACTGGTTCCAACACGACTTTCTGCACCAGATGAGCCATACATAAGGTTCCTTCCAACCCTTCTATTTTACATGACTCTATAGATCCCACTAAAGACACCTTTTCCCCAGCTATGGGTCACTTCAAACAGATGAAAAGAAAAGTTGTACATGAGCAGAACCTGCCCGTGTCTTTTTGCCCGGCCATCAGAGTTCTCACGAGTGCCCCCTCCAGGAAAGATGGAAAAGAGCCTCCTCTCTTCCTGTTCCATGGGGATTATTCTTTGACCATCAGCATCTTTAAAGCTGTCATAGAAACCTACAAGAAAATTCCCTTATTCCTTCCTCAAAGGAAACCACCCTAGCCTGCTTTCATCACGGCAGATTTCTCTTGTTTTGGG
>CM052453.1:9219522-9258208 GCA_028533085.1 Varecia variegata
TGCAAAGTCTCTATTCACTCACTGAACTCTTAACTTCAGGTGTTAATTGCCTTAGCAGGAAAACAGGCTCAAGTCCTATTAGAATCTATCAACCTTGCATGCAGTAAGCATCCGCACTGATTGACTTAATTTTAAAAAATCTATCAACTTCCTTTCAGTCATTCCCCCATCTTCGTTTGATGAAAGCCACTTCAATTTTAAATTAGACTAAAAAATATCTGCTGCTCTGCCAACACATATAAATGATTCCTTCATCAAAAAAGGACGCCAAAAATGTTAATTTCAAGTTTCAATAGGGCAGTTAATAGCAATTGCACAGGTGCTTTGGATATAATTTTAGAGCTACAGCGAGTCAGTTCTCATTAGAAAGGAGCTAAGGTTAAAAGAGGGAAAGTTTTAAGAAGGAAAATGATACGTCCATCCGGCATATTAGTTTGAAATTCTCTTAAAAACATTTATCATGAGTTGGAGAAAATTCTCTGGAATTGGGAGTGGGGAGAGTTTTAAGAAAGAAATTCTGCTTGTCCTTTGCATCTTTAAAACACCAAGTTTTGAGCTTCATTTTCTTGTCGAAGGTCAAGGGCATAAATGTGCTCTTGAGTTACTTATTCAGATTCTAACAAAGTTTATGCAAACTAATTGGTAGCTGAAAGACATTATTGGATCAAATAAAGTTGTAATCACAGTAGTGAAGAAGAGGTAGCAGCATTATCATTTTCTCAAACTATTTCAAAGCACACAAATTTCACACCCATACTTAAAAGTTTACCCTGAGGTTCACATTTTCATCTGAAAAAAAAAAAATTACTTCTCCTTACATTAAATGGTCTCACTTTATCTGTTTAACAACGTAAGGAAGTAACTGTGAATCAAGATGTTAGTATCTACCCAAGGTCTTCCAAGTTCTCTCTTCAACAAAGCCTCCACACTAATTCCTGGGGAATCTGTGAGCACGTTCTGTATTTTAATGCCTCCCTTATAGAAAGCAAAATGTTCCCGCAAAACATCAGCACAGAGCAGGGAGTCTAAACAGACACTCACCTTTGAACCGCCATGTTTTCGAAAGCACAATTTTCTTTTGACAGCACTGCTGTGGTTTGTTTCCCAAAAGGAACACCTGTGTGTTGTTCCCTACTCAAGTAAGATCAGAGTCTCCTGTTCTCATCCCCAGTTCCGAAAAGGTGTGCCATTTTGGGTGTGTACAGTGAAAGAGTTGACATCTGTAGCTTTGTCTGTCTTGCCAAGAACACTGAAATTTTCTTTTGAATACTAACAATTGTAAAATAATACTGCCTTCCTTTTTTTTTTTCTTTTCTTTTTCATTTTCTTTGGACCTCTGGCATCACCCTCAAAGGAAATCCTTTGGAGAACAAGGCTTCTCAAGAGATGTCAGCTGGTGACCATTCCAACCATAAATCGTCTTGCTGCAGAGCAATTCTACACCAAGTGCACTGTGATTCTAAAGGATGTGTGCAAAAGTGTTATTCTGAAAGTGAGGTGTCCACCCCAATTTATCCAACTTGGCTGTTGAGATACACTCTGAATCACGAAGACTGTGTAAACATGGAAACATTTAGGATACTAGTTTAAGTGACCGTAGCAGGCTATGAAATATGTGTGCTAATTGTCATGCATATGGACAGAGATGAAGAGGCAAAAATAAAAACACAGTAGTTGATTGGATTTGCTAGGGTATTAGGCTTAAGGGAGGTTCCCACCCCCCCAATATTATTTAACATGTTCCTTTTTTTCTTAGTTAAAAAAGTGTGAAAAAGAAACTGTATCTAGAAAGATGATTGACACTGTTTGAGGTAAGCTATAGGAAATAAAGACTGAGAAACTTCTTTCCCAGCAAATTTGCTTAGATTGCCTATATTTTTAACATACAAAATCAGATCTTTTAATATACGAATGAGAATTTGCAGGACAGTATACCTGAGACTGAATGACCCATTCTCGCCCTGCAGACAGAATGAATGGGAAGCCAGTTGTGACCAGAAGTGATTCCCAGAGTATAGATTCTGGAAAGGGGAGTTATAAATATCTATGTTTGAGGCCGTCTGTCTACAATGGTCTGATACATTCACGAGGGTGGAGAGAACTGTTGTTCCAATATGGCAGGGGAGTCCCCTCTTCCAGGCATTACTAAAAAACAAAATAACTAGCAAAGACAAATCCCCAAATGGCCATTTCAGGAGACGTGCAGGGTACTGAGCTCAGGGTGTGAATTTATTTTTTCTGGCTTAAGCTTAGATTGGAAACAGTCACAGGATGGCAACCTTGAAACCATTCTGCTGCCCACACCTCCCAGGGGTAGAGAAAAAGTAGAACTCAAGGTTTGGCACGCCTTTTCTCAAAGACAGTACCAACATTTTGAGTTGAGAAAACACCAAATAGGTTTTATTAAGAATATTCAAAACCAAGACAACCCTATTTTCATACGCTTCTCACCTATTTCTCAACACACTACAAGTCTTTTTCTCTCTGTCCTTTTGGCCACTTCTTAGATGTCTTCTCTCTCCCTTTTCTTGTATTTTGCCAATAATTTATATACCATGGTACGTACATGTGCAAGAAGAGCACAGAAGAAATAATCCCAGTTCCATTGTTTGTAACATTTTTTCTTTTTTTTTTTTTTTTTGAGATGGGGGTCTCACTATATCCCCCAGGCTGGTCTTGAAATCCTGGGCTCAAGTGATCCTCCCACCTCTGCCTCCTGAGTAGCTGGGACTATAGGTGTGCCACCACCATACCCAGCTAATTGATTTTTTAAATCTTTTGTAGAGATGGGGTCTTGCTATGTTGCCCAGGCTGTAGAAACGTAATGCAGTTGTGCAAATTGATCCTGAACTCAGAAAAAACCTTGTGTTTTTTAAAAAACAAAAACTAAAAAATAGTCAATCAACATTTGTTATATTTCCTCAGTTTCCGGAAGCTAATTTACACTAAAACTGTTATTGGGAAGAAACCGGGAGGTGGAGCTGAGGGAGGGGATGAGCAAGGGTGGAGCTGAGGGAAGGGATGGGCAAGGGTAGAGCTGAGGGAGGGGATGGGCAAGGGAAGAGAGCTGTTTACCATAATGGTCTCAGGCCTGCAAAAAATGTTTTTAACCTAATTACCGCATGCCTACTTATTTACATCTCTGTGCAAAGTGAGTTACCAAGTTGTGACTCGTATTCATTTTTGAGGCAATACATTTATGAAACAATAAGAAATATTAATAACTCACTAGAATTGGACAAAACAAAGACCGAACACTTCAAGACACGCTTTATTTAGGAAATTACCAACACTCCCTAAACAACCTGCAATGCTGTCCTTTAAAACATTATCAGACTGAAAATTCAGATTTCAACAGCATCCAAGCCAAGACCCTAGCACAGAGATGTAAGACTGCCAGCACATCTTCCCCGAGGACGGTCCCTTAAGCCAAGGAGCATGGTGAGGACGCCGGATGCATGACAACAGCACCTCACAATCTGCCCTCTGACCCCGGCCATTCTGTGGCTCAGAAGGAAATTCCAAGGCCGTGACGACAACTTCCCAGCACAAGTCACCCCTGGAACTCCTGCTTTCTGGGTCACCTCAAGTGTCACATCCTTCTGTCCACTTCCGTTTCCTTTTCAGAAAAATGAAGACCACTCTTGGTAGCCGAAAGTTGCAAGACCACAAAATGTCAATAATCATAAAGAACTGCCCAGAGAACATGCATGAACACAATGCATTCACAGTAGCCTCAAGAAATTCAACCCAACGGGAAACACACAGACAGAAAGGACCTCAGGCAGCTTAAAATTTGTTAAAAATACTCATCCGTAGAGATACATATAGTTAGTAAATGGTTACTATGGTGAAGCAGATTAACATATTGATTGTCGCACACAGGCACTTTTTTGTGGGATAAGAGCACATAAACCTACCTATTTAACAAACCCCTAATACAATTTTAACTTCAGTCCTCATGTTGTACTTTAGATTCCTAGAGTTGTTCATCTTACATATCTGCTCTGTATCTATGTCTCTATAGACATCTCTATGCATCCCATAATATTATGATGTAAACTTCGAAGATGTACAATGAGATTTATTTCAAAAAATTCATCCATTCCCTGCCCACACTTCGCCTTCACCACGGAAATAACCGACACAACAACTGAAACTTTACAATCTTTTCAGTCTTTAAAGGTTATGGGCACGTGGGGTCTCCAAAGCAAGAAGACAATGACAGGAAAGGCGATCCAGGTACGAGACACTAGAAGTCTCACTCGGAGACACTGACTTTGTCCCTCTCTTGCCCCATGACCTCTGGCAAGTTATTCCACCTCTGTCTGCAGTAAAGTGAGTGGCTTCACTGCAAAGGAACACGACGATGTGATATCACAGAAGATGGAAAGAGCGATGCATTCTTCAAAGCTCAGCCCTCTGCAAGTTTGCATGTGACCAGCTTGTAACCGGGGCTGGTGTTTTCCTGGAGAATCTCTGGAAAGCACAGTTGAGCGACCCAGCTGCTGCTTGGGTCTCTCTTCTCCACCCACGGCCAGAGGAAACTGGGTTTTCTCCGATAGTGCAAAAGAGAAGTCCCTGGGGTGAGGACCCGGTGGTCTGTGTGCGTTCAAGCCACAAGTCCTATAGCACAAGCAATTGAACTGTTTCCACAGGGTACTGCAGGGCCCAGTGTCAGAAAACATGAATAATCAGCCTCTGGGCCCAAAGTTTAGACATCAAAGAGGGCACCTGGGCACGTAAGAGGTGGGGACAACCAGGAAGCTCTCTCTCCCGAAGGTGTACCCCAATCTCACTGAAGAGGAGCTCCCCCTCCCAAAGCTCAGCTGGGGAGTGTGGGGAAGGAAGGACATGCTTTGCACCTTGCAATGCGACACCCCAATTTGAGGACAAGCCATCGGCGTGGATGTTGCACAGGTGCATCTCAGACATCAAAGGCCTCAGGTTCAGCAGGTGCACATCAACCAAGCGGCCAGAGTGGACCATCACCCTCCCCCCGTCCGGAAGCTCTGACTAAATGGTCACAAGGAAATAGACACCGGCAGGTGCAACGGCATGGGCCCCGGAGTTAGGTCATGCACCGTGGACACCAAGTTGGAGAGCGCAGAGCTGCAAGCCACACGCGGGTGGCAGGCAGGTGCAGGAAGGCCTCCAGGCTCCTGGTGGGCAGCAGCGCTTTCTGTGTGACATTCCAACTAGCTACTAAAGAACAGGACGCCTATGTCTGGGCACGGTGGCTCACGCCTGTAATTCCAGCACTTTGGGAGGCCGAGGAGGGTGGATAGTTTGAGCTCAGAAGTTTGAGACCAGCCTGAGCAAGAGCAAGACCCTGTCTCTACTAAAAATAGAAAGAAATTATATGGACAGCTAAAAATATATATAGAAAAAATTATCCGGGCATGGTGGCGCATGCCTGTAGTCCCAGCTACTCGGGAGGCTGAGGCAGGAGGATCGCTTGAGCCCAGGAGTTTGAGGTTGCTGTGAGCTAGGCTGACGCCACGGCACTCACTCTAGCCCAGGCAACCTAGTGATACTCTGTCTCAAAAATAAAAAAAAAGAAAAGAAAAGAGATAAGGTTGACTCTTTAGATCGAAAAAGAATATGGTTTGTCTGAGATGGAGACTTTAAAGGTAAAATTTTGATCACATAATAAAAATAAAATTAAATGAGAAAGTGAAGATTGAGACATCCTAAGAACAGAAAGTATCATGTGCATGGAGAACTCCCAAAGAAGACTGGATTTTAGTAAAACATAGACAAAGTATCAAAGGCACACGACCTATGAGGAATATGTTCAATGCACCCCAAGTTTATAGGAAGGAAGCTAGAAAGTTGAAGCTGATATTCAAAACAAGGACAGTCTAAGGACAACAGAAGAACCTTTAAAGATAATGTTTAAAGCTAGAAGAGCACGGAAAGAAATGGACTTATTTTTTGGAGCCAGTGATTTTGGTTAACAGATGAACCGCTAAACCACTCAGTTCCTGTTTGGTCTCGACCTTCTCAACCAAGAAGAGAAAGAAGGGATAGCACTGAAAGAATATAAACTAACTGCACCTGTCTCCCCCAAGGAAATCCCAGGTGGTTCATACAGTTAGATTTAAAAAATAGCTAGATGATTATTTATTATACTAACCTAAGCATAATAGCAATGAATGAGCCCAAAGGGAAAAATCTATAGATTTGACTACATTAAAAATAATTCTAAAAAAAAATAATAATAATTGTACTCCACAAAGCCCCAAAAGCAAAAATAAAAAGTATATGCCAATTTCAGGAGGGGATGGTGACACCTCTAATGAGTGATTAATATGTTAAAGATAGAATTGTTTAATTAGCAGATAATTACAACTTAATTAGAAGCCCACTAACACCCTACAGGAAATAAACTAAAACTAGAATGCAAATAGCTAATAAGTTCATATGCTTTGCTCAGTCATTTCCCTTCTAGGAGTTTATCCTAATGAAATCAGAGAAATGGAATTAAAGAATCGTATGTAAAAATGCTCACCACAGCGTGTGTTTACTCAAGTGCTTATGGATTATTTATTATGTGCCGGGCATCTTATTAGATATGGTAATAGAATGGTGAACATGATTTTGTTACTATACTTAAGGCGTTTCTATGAGCCATGGAGAAAATACACAAGTTAACAGGCAAGTACAGAGTAAGCAGGGTGACAATGGGGATGGGTACAAGATGCTATGGCGTGGGGGTCGGGGGAGACCCTAACTCTTACCTGGTGGAAGTGGTGTCTGCAGAACAGGACAGCCGGCAGAGGCCAGGTAAGGTAAGAAGGGCTTGAATGGAGAGAACATGGCATGTTCTGGAAACTTCTGTCATGCAACGAGCGGGGGGACAGAGCGGAGGGTGGGCAAGGAGCAGTGAGAAATATAGCAGAGAACCCCATTTATGAAAACAAAGACAAGGCTCCAATGGTCTCAGGATGACCACATCGCTTACGAAACAGTAAGTAGCTGCTGAAAGTTGTCATCAACTCAGTTTCACCGTAAGTGAGGCCAAAGGGAGGGGAGTCTGGGAAGAGGGTTCCCATGGCAAATGTTGGGGCTCGGTGCCTAACAAGATGCACAACAAGCACTTGGAAAACAGCAACGTGATACTCAAATATAAGCTGTCTGTCTCAGTACATGCGTTTCCCCAAGCGATCTGTAAACGTACACAGAAGGCATGTTTAGCAAATTCACAGACGGCAGAGGGGTTCAGATGGAAGCTTTGAAATGTAACAATTGGGATCACACTGTTGATGGTTTTGTGCCCCACTCTTAGTTCACACACCAGAAGCTCAGCATCCAGAATAAGGGAATGAAGAGGCACCCCGTGTTCTACGACGGCTTCTGGAACTCTGCGTCCAACTCTGGGTACCATATTTTACGTCGGAAAAATGGAAGAAACTGGAGTAAGACCAAGGCAGGCTACCCCCTTACCCCACGACTTCCCAGGACTGATGGAAAAACCGCATAAGGAGCTTATGACATTGTAGGCTCTAGTGGCAGGGTGACCATAAAATCTACTGGCCATCCCAAGACACTTGTGTGAGTGAGAAAGGAGCCCATGGCGATGACACGAAGAGCACAGGTATGACCTGGGACTGTCCCGGGCACATCTGGAGGGACGAATGTGAGGACTTGCTAACTGGATGCGTTACAATGTGAAAGGAGAAGCACTTTGCTTTTGGTGTGCAAAAAATAGAATCAATGCGTGGAAATTCCAGAAGACACACTGGAATTCAATAGAAGGAAGAACTTTTGAACAAGCATCATTGTTCAACATGGAATGGGTCCCCCTTATCACCGCTCGTGATCAGAAAGGGGCCAGAAACCATGAGCCAGGGCAGTCGTAGAAAGGATTACCAGACAGACAGGCTCTAAGATCCCTTCCTCTTCTTGAATAAGCTGTGATGTAGAAGACGAGGATATCTACCCAAAAACAAGAATTCCAAGCATTCTAGCAACTGATGTATCACTTGTAACGCTTCCTGTTTCCATACAACCTACAGTTTCATGGAACAAATATTCACAACATTCACTCGCTGCTTCAGAAGGCTTAAAAAACCTGCACTACAGACTAATAGGCACACACACGTTTTTCTACTTTTTTTATCCTACCAGTTTCTCTTGCATAAATGTGCAACCGAATGTCCGCTGTGTAAAATGTAAAGTTGTGTGGAGCAGTTGCACGAGTCTGTCGTAGACGTGGGAAAGCATTTGTGTGCTCCATAACCAAGAACCTCCACGGTGTTGCCTCCTTTGCTCCACTGTTTAATTTAACCTGTCATTTCATATTTTAATTTTTAACATTTTGCTTACGGTGTGATCTATGGGATGTTTAATTTAACCTGTCATTTCAAATTTTAATTTTTAATATTTTGCTTACGGTGTGTCTCTTCTATGGGAAGAGACACAGCGCTATTTACAACCTATGGGTCTTACTACACAATGTTTTCACAATTATAAACATTTTATTGACATTAGAACGATAATACGTGTGATTGAAATGGAATGGTGTGACTGCCCTAACAGACGCTCGGTAAATATTTTACACGAATTAATAAATATATATTTAAACAGCATATATCGTTATGTATCATTTCAAGGGCAATTTCATACTATAGGTACCGTAAAACTCAATTTGCATTCGGTGAGATATGTTTTAATTTGCCTGTTCTGTAGAAACATGCCCCCAAATCCAGGCTCAGGAACAAGTGCATTCTTTTTAGTTCATATACCTGTGAGACCACCTGGCAGGCAGAATCGAAGTCACCCTGCCAGGGCCACGCAGGGAAGAGAGTTCAAGAATGCGCTCTGCTCCCCATAAACGATCTTCTCTGTGCATTACTGTACTACAGTCACACCCCCCATGACCCCCCCAGGGATGTGTGGGGCCGGAAGTAGGCATTCTAGACCATCTGCAAGTTTTCCAAATTCCACCCTTGGGCCTTTGATGGCTTTTGACACGTAGTGGGAAAATGGCCACCTAAGCAACTGGTATGGCCGACCAGGCCACCTGCTTTGGCTGAATCTGCATTAGCTATGAAGCAGCCACTCGGGTCCCAGGTGCAGAATCCGGGGCCTGAGTGGTCAGATGCCACGTCCCGCCACATCTAGCAGGAAGCACCTCATCCCCACAGCTGACCCCAGTAAGACTCTCAGATGGGACCAAATTCCCAGTGGCATCACAGCAAAACACATCTGAGGAATATAGGTGCCCCAGAACTTGAAGAGCACCAGTCTTGCAGGGTGGTCTCCTGGTCCCAGCTCTGGGAGGTTGAAAGCAAGCCCCTACCTCTCTCCACCCTGATACAGAGCTGCAGGGAGGAGAGCTTGGGGACCTGCAGTGCTTCCACCGAGGGGAGGGGTGACAGCTATTTTGACATCAGTACGGGGCAGTCCCTCTGGGCTGGAGGCTGCCGCCTTTATGTTTACATAAGAGAGTTCTTTGGAAAGGATTCTGCTAGAATGTCATTGGCAGGGAGTGCTCACTCTTGCAAGGAGCTGCGCTGAAGATCCCTCCCTCCATTCATCTTGGGGGAGGTTCCAACACTGGCTGGCTGCCCCGTGAGCCACCCTAGACAGAGACCTGCCCAGGGGCGCCTGGTTCTGCTGCAGCAGCTCCCGGGAGGGGACAAGTTGCAGAGCTGTTTTCTTTGTTACCCAACACCATTTAACCACAGGGGTATCGGATGAGGCTGGGAGAGGAGGGGAAATGAGGGGAGGAAAGGGGGAGAAGGGAAACTCCAAAACCTCAAAGATGTCCCCCCATCCCCAGTCCTGTCCACTCCGAGGTCTACAAGCCTCGCAGCAGAAATGCTGTCACAGAAAAGAATTTGGGGCCTTGAAATGCAATGACCATGGCAAACAGGAGCGCTAAAAATATCCAGGGTGCACATATCATGAGTGAGCAGTTACAGAAATAAAGATGTTATGTTGTATCTGTTAGTCAAATCAAGAATTCTAATTGGACGCAGAACAATTTCTCAGAGCTTTCAGCAGGAGATAATCACTGTGTTGACTACTCATAAAAAAAAGAAAGAAAGAAAAGGCTGAAACTGAGCCTACTGTTTGGACCGTTTCCATGAAAGAAGGAAGGAGAGAGATGTTTTTGGCCTGGACCGGAGCTGATTAAAAGACGGCAGCTTCCTGATCTTTGCTCCTTCCCGGTGCAACTGGCAACACTGGTGGCAAACAGGTCACCATGTCGCTCCAAGCCCTTTGGTAACTAAACTTCAGTGTATTTGCACCCTACCCTTCAGCAAAAGACCCGGAAATGAGTCTGTGATTAGATAACCGTATGGGGAAAGCCAGAATTTTCAATCAGGACCAAGACATGAGGGAGGGACAATGATGACATGTCACAACCTTCCTAGTGTCCAGCACTGAGCTTTACACATAAAAGATTCCCAGTTAAAATGATTGACTAAGAGTCTGGAGTTACAGTTCTTGATTGTAGTGACGGTTTCACGGGTGTAGACATATGTCAAAACATATATCCAACAGTACACTTTAAATATGTGCAGTTTGTTATATGTCAATGACACATCAATAAATCTGCCTAAAATATGAAAGTCACAGACATCTCTTTCACATGTTAAAAAGAGACCATGGGGAGAATGATATGGAAGCTTCCATTTTAACAGAGTTCTTTGCACTCTGAGTAATCACTTAAGTTTTTATATACTATATCTTTTTTTTTTTTTGGAGACAGGGTCTTGCTCTGTTGCCCCAGCTAGAATGCAGTGGCATCATCATAGGTCATTGAAACCTCAAACTTCTGAGCTCAAGTGATCCTCCCACCTCAGCCTCCCAAAGTACTGGGACTACAGGCGTGAGTCACCGCACCCGGCTTATTTATTTATTTATTATAGCAGTTACCAACTTTGTCTGTCCCTTTCTCTTTGAAGGCAAGCTCCCTGGGGGATAAGACTTTCTCTGTTTTCCTCCCTGAGACATTCCTGGAACCTAGGAGGCACACCAATAAGTACCCGTAGAATGACTGAGTAAGTGAATGAATGAATGAACTTGTGGTGCTCAAACACTCTCTGCCATTGTGCCAGCTGGGGGTTCCTAGGCTGCCCCTTTCATACAAGAAACGAGAGCTGTCACACTGTCCCTATTCTCTTGCCCTGTGACACAGAAACAGGCAGAGAGAAGGCAGAGACCAGAGCCACCCACCGGGAGGGCCACTGGGCTGAGCAGGAAACAGCACTCATAGGCACGTGTGAACGTGACAAGCAGTTACTAAGTTACAATTCTGAGCACCTCCCAAATGCCAGCCACAAATCTGGGTGCTGTGGAATCAACCATAGAGAAGACACAGTCCTTCCCTTAAAAAGCTACAGTGGTGAGCGGGACACGGTGACTCACACCTGTAATCCCAGCACTTTGGGAGGCTGAGGCGGGAAGACTGCTTGAGGCCAGGAGTTCAAGACCAGCCTGGGCAACACAGTGAGACCCACATCTCTACAAAAAATAGACAAATTAGTCAGGCATGGTGGTGCACACCTGTAATCCCAGCTACTCAGGAGGCTGAGGCGGGAGGATCACTTGAGCCCAGGAGTTCAAGGCTGCGGTGAGCTATGATGGCACCCCTGCACTCCAGCCTGGACAGAGCAATGAGACTCCTGTCTCAAAAAAAAAAAAAAAAAAAAAAAAAGGGAGTAATTACAAAGCCTGAGGTCCAGACAAGGTCAAATGTGCTCGTGGAGAGGTGAGGGTGCAGGCGTGTGTGTGAAGGGTCACATAAGAAAGGAAGTTTAAGAAATAAGAAGCCACTTGATGGTGACGGGCCTTTCATTCCACGCTAAGGACTGTGGTCTGTTGGGAATGAAGGCAGGAAGGGGGACAAGGCGGTGGACAGATGGGGGTAGGGGGTAGGAAGGTGACAAAGGGATAAGTTGCACTGATTTCACAATGACTCAGGAAAGACAGGCGGTCCTGAGCTACGATGATGCGGACGCAGTGGGCACCTCACCCTAAAAGCACCTGGGAGGACAACATGTGACCAAGGCATTGGAGAAATGTGATTCAAAAGGTTCACTATAGCAGAGCTGCACCCCTGCAGCGGAGCAGAGAGGAAGCGTGAGGCAGATGCGGTGACTGAGTCACCGCAGGACAATGAGGGCTGAGCCTCAGGAGGAAGGGGAAGAGGAGTCATCAGAAAACCACAGGTGGGGCTAAGGAACAACAAAGGGAAACACACCAAAGCATCTGCAAGCCCTGGAGTCCTAGCCAGCGAGGAGGATCCTTTGGGGAACAGTATTTAGGGAACATGGCTAAGTGGCCAAACCCAGAGTGACCCATTTCAAAGCCAGCTTGACACACAACCTCACTCTGGGAGGATCCCAGCTGGGCAAGCTGCAGGATTTGGGCTCCTCCACGGTGTCTACCCTACCAGCAAGGAGCAATGGGCGCTCGAACACTGACTTTTCTCTTGTGTCCAACGCAAAGCCAAAAATCACAATCTGAAACTTAACAGTGCATGGAAATTTCAGTTGAGTTTTGTCAGTGCTCTAAGGAGGGTGGTCGGTTCTACTGGCAAGAAGAAAAGAAGAATCTAGCTGCATAAGAAACAAAGGACTGTTTTGGGATATTATTCTCCGAGTCTTTGGCTATCTTTCCAGGTTGGAAGTTGTAGATCTCCGTGTGGAAATAGCACAAAACCTCTATTGACTAATTTGTAACCTTAGGAACAGAAAAGCAGGCAAACGAAATCACTGTGGATTACAAAAGCCATATTTTCCACAATAAAGCAAGGAGGGAACCACAAACAAATACCAGCTTATAATTTGTCCATAAAATGACAGACACACCCCACCCTGTCTAGGCAAAAGATGGCCATAAGTTGTCCCTTAGGGTTCATCTAAAATATATCCTAGTCTTGGATGCAGAGAGAATGTTCTATAAATACTTTCCCTGTTTGTACTTGCTGTGTAATGTTTTTCTTCTGCTGCCTGCGTCTGCCTGTTCAATCAGGCTCCGGAAGATGGTTCCTCCCTCATTCTGATTTACTTTATTTAGCACCTAGCAGGTCATTAAGTGATTAAATAATTTCTGATGAAAATTATGCAAATTGGCACTTTGACTTTTCATACCGCAAGGAATCTATCTCAGTATTTCCAGAGTAGTTGCGTGGTTGGTCCAAAAAAACTCCAACAAGCATTTAGCATACTCAGGATCCAGGCTTATTTCTGCCATTAACTTGTTGCATTAATTACTGGAGTGAAATACATTAAATAAGTAGGAGTTGAAAATCTTCCTAATTAATGGCAACGAACGGGAAGTAACCAAAGAATATTATGCAGTGATTGGGTTTTTGCCTTTGTTGTTAAGAAAGGGATGGCATTGCCATTCTTTGACACAACCTTGGTCATTCTTGTTTCTATTCTAGGATTTTTTCAAGATAAAAGTCTTAAGAGCGTTTCTGATCATTTTTAAAAATTGAAAATTTTTAGAAAGGTTGGTGATATGATTCATTAGGGCAAAGGCAAAATCATCGGTCTTCTCTTCCTTCCCCTCCCCCAACCAACCCTCTCTACTTTGATCTCACGGACTCACGGGAGACCCCAGATGCAGGACAGCCTTGGGCTCCCTTTCACTGCCAGGAGACTCTATTCCATCCTGCCATCTGCCATTCTTCACAAACCTTCCCTGCTCCTGACAAGATAAGGCTTGCTAGGGTCACGCCTTTACCTGCAGAGCCCTTTCCAGAAGGCTAGGTGACACTTAGGAAATAGCAAAGCAAACATTGGTTCCCCATTACGCTACTTCTCTCTATAAAACTCATTTCCATGTTTTAAGTGAGGATGCACCATTTATTTCCATAGTATCTCCACTCTCACAGCCAGCTCCCTTCTCGCACCCCAGTGGGTTCTAAGTCCCCTCAAAGTTTGCATTATTGAGACTTCCAGTGGCCAAGTAGGGGAGGGGGAACACACAGCCAAAATTTCTTATTCTAAGAGTCTCTCATACTTTTTGATCATTCTATGCTTCTCAAGTATTATCTCATTTGCTCCTCTGAATGTCACTTTTCTTATAAATCAGACAACTGAGGCTCAGAGAGATTCCGTCATTCATCCAAGGTAGTAAGTGGCAGAGCTGGTGAGGCCACCAAACCCAGGGTGAGATGATGTCACAGTCCCCTCTCTGCCACACTGTGTTGCATCCTGTAAATCCAGGTCAGGAGCCTGGGATTCCAGACCTGGTGCAGCAGCTGGGACCTTGGTGTGATCTCTAGATGCCCGTAAGCTCTTCCTCATTTGCAAAAATGATCTACATACACCCTTGCATTCCTAACATGCCATCTCTCTAAAATGTTATGAAGACGACCCCAAAAGCAATCACAGCAACAACAAAAATAAACAAATGGGACCTAATCAAATTAAAAAGCTTCTGCACAGCCACAGAAACAATCATGAGAGCGAACAGACAACCTACAGAATGGGAGAAAATATTTGCATGCTACACATCCCATAAAGAG
The DNA here is from genome assembly GCA_028533085.1 of Varecia variegata. NCBI lineage: Eukaryota > Metazoa > Chordata > Mammalia > Primates > Lemuridae > Varecia > Varecia variegata. The sequence goes on from CM052453.1 coordinate 9,234,020, forward strand.
CTGATAACAAGAATCTATAAAGAACTCAAGCAAATCAGCAAGAAAAAAATCAAACACCACCATTAAAAAGTGGGCAAAAGACATGAACAGAAACTTTTCAAAAGAAGACAAACTAATGGCCAACAAACGTGAAAAAATGCTCAACATCTCTAATCATCAGGGAAATGCAACTGAAAACCACAACGAGATATCACTTAACTCCAGTGAGAATGGCTTTTATCAAAAAGTCCCAAAACAACAAATGTTGGCATGGATTCAGAGAGATGGGAACACTCTTACACTGCTGGTGGGACTGCAAACTAGTACAACCTCTATGGAAAGGAGTATGGAGATACCTCAAAGAACTAAAAGTAGAACTACCATTTGATCCAGCAATCCCACTAGTGGGTATTAACCCAAAGGAAAAAAGACATTCAATAAAATAAGACACCTGCACTTGAATGTTTATAGCAGCACAATTCACAATTGCAAAGATGTGGAAACAACCCAAGTGCCCATCAATACGTGAGTGGATTAATAAAACGTGGTATATGTATACCATGGAGTTCTACTCAGCCACAAAAAACAACGGTGATCTAGCACCTCTTGTATTAACCTGGATGGAGCTGGAGACTATTCTTCTAAGCGAAGTATCATAAGAATGGAAAAACAAACACCACATGTACTCGACATTAACTTGGAACTAATTGATCAACACTTACGTGCACGTAAGAAAGTAACATTCATCAGAAATCAAGCAGGCGGGAGCGGGGAGGAGGGGACAAATAAAGTCACAGCTAATGGGTACAATGCATGCTATCTGGGGGATGGGCACACTTACAACTTTGACTCAAACGGTACAAAAGCAATTTATGCAACCGAAACGTTTGTAGCCCCATGATATTGTGAAAAAGTAAATAAATGAATAAATAAATAAATAAATAAATAAATAAAAATTAAAAAAAAAATGTTCGACCTGACCGATCATCCTAACCACGTGTGCACGGGGTTCACAGAGGGCACTGAACTTGGAACGTGCCATGCAGCCCTTGCCCACGGTAGCCGTCGCCACTGTTGCCTTCTGCACATGTCTCTTCCCTCCTGCCAAGACCTGCAGGCTACATCTGTGCTACTGGTCACTCTGCAGTTCCTCTGTTGCAAAACACTCAACCACCCCAATAAAAGGGGATTGAGAAGGCAGAACACTGCCCTGCATTGTGCTCCGCTCCGTGTCTGCTTCATGTCCTCGTCACCCTCCCCTCTCTTCTCTGAGCAAAAGAGGAGTAAATATGGGGTATTTCTTGGCCATAGCCAGTGGGGGCAGGGATGGGTGAGCCAGCACTCCTGGCAGGTGTGTCATCACCCAGCTCTGCGTGGCCTGCACTCTTCGGTCTCCTAGCCTGGGTTGGTCACATCTGTATACTTCTTCCCAGGCATGCGGTGAGAGCGTAATTGTGCATTTTATGGTTATGAATGGCACAGCCTGGCGACTGGCCGATGATTATTTCCATTCCCTGTCATGCATTATCAATCTAATTCGCCATTACACGCCATTTTTTTCATGCATTCCTCCTACGGCAAAGACAAAGAAAGGCAAGAGCCCTGCGAGGAAGCCTGCATCACCAAAGAACAGGCTGATTCCGGTAGAAACTGTGGAGTTACAGCCTCAAGTTTAGGGGGAGAGGTTTTGGCCAATCTGAAGTGACAAATATCATTAACATGTTTAGTATTTTGCATTAGGATCAAGGATCCAGACTCCAAGGTTGCAATGCATTGCTGAGAAAGAGGAGCCACATCACAGCATAGGCTAAGATTAGACACAGGAGTCCTGAACAAGCAACATTATACTTTAGATCACTGGGTTTTCAGGTTTCTAATGACACCTGAATGGGTCCACGTTGGAGTGTGGTATCATACATTCACTCTGTGATTTGCTTACTCGATAAGGATCTAGGCCACAGTACTTATCATGAGCAGCAGGGTAAATGTACTGAGTATGATGCGAACAAAAAATAGGCAGTAGCCACGGATTGGTAAATAATTGCTAAAATGACAGGAGCAAGAAGAAGCACATGCATGTTGCAGAGTATGGAGCTACAGTTATGCATTACCAATGCTCTTGACCATGGATGACAAGTTTCTTCTTGCACTGCATCATGGGATGGTCAGAGCTCACCTTTAAAACCAAAACCTAGAAAACACGACACGTGATAAAGACTGTGCTTGCTAACAAGCTAGATCCCCCGAGAGCCGTCTCTGAATTGGAGTGAGTTAGGCTCGCGCAACTGTAGGAGGTTACTCGTTCGGTTCAAACGGAGGCCACCACCTCATTTTTTCTCGATTATTTGGTAGTAATAAGTCCGCTGAACTGAACCAGATCTTTCATATTCTTCTATTCCTTTCCAACCATTGTGGTCTTTATTCCTAGCAGTAATTTCTATCTTCAAAGAGAAGAGTATTTCTCATTGGGGGGAAGATACCCGATTTCCACTGATATAATTAAGAACTGAACACACACACACACAGACACTCATTAGCACCCAAAATAAGCATTAGTGCAATTAACTACACAGGAGCAACAGCTCTGATCATCTTCTGTAAAAGTAAGAGAGGAACAACGATAGATATTTTTAGGATAATGCTACTCGTGGTGGAGCTGGCTGCCTTCGATGTAGGGTGTGTCTATATTACTCCTTGTAAGAGAATGACATGCTCATCCCATGGGACAGAGGAAAGGGTGGCAGGTGATGGATTCAGGGAACTAAAAGGAAACTGCTGTGGAGAGGATTTTTGATAAGCTGGATTTATGCTGATGCAGAAAACTTCTCCCAGAAGAGAACAGTGAGACCGGCTGGCCTTTGTGCAAGGAGGACTCTGAAGCCCAGGGTTCCAAGAGCTATTGTGCCAGCTCTGGAGATGAAATGTCCCAGGAAAAGCAAAAACAGAAAAATGGAAAATACTACCAATGTACTTCAGTCCGATGACAGCTAGAGAGAACGACACAAGATAAAATACTCCCAGCTCACCTTTGCTCAACAGATCAGAATTTTAGTAGCCACCTTTCCCAGATTCTCCGACTGTTTGGTATTGCTCATTATAAGAAAAATTCGGCCGGGCGCGGTGGCTCACGCCTGTAATCCTAGCACTCTGGGAGGCCGAGGCGGGCGGATCGCTCGAGGTCAGGAGTTTGAGACCAGCCTGAGCAAGAGCGAGACCCTGTCTCTACTAAAAATAGAAAGAAATTATCTGGCCAACTACAAATATATATAGAAAAAAATTAGCCGGGCAGGGTGGCGCATGCCTGTAGTCCCAGCTACTCGGGAGGCTGGGGCAGGAGGATCGCTTGAGCCCAGGAGTTTGAGGTTGCTGTGAGCTAGGCTGACGCCACGGCACTCACTCTAGCCCGGGCAACAGAGGGAGACTCTGTCTCAAAAAAAAAAAAAAGAAAAGAAAAGAAAAGAAAAGAAAAATTCAAGTATCTACATACCCTACACAACTAATGCAATAATCCCTTCTCTTCCTTTTCTCACTGTAATGCCTAACTTTTTGGAGACATCTAATATCTTGTTTTGTGACTTTCATGGCATTTTGAGAGAGCAATAGAAGAAAGAGAATCAGAAATGGGAAAGGAAGGTGGGTCTACGGCCATACCACCCTGAACACACCTGATCTCGTCTGATCTCAGAAGCTAAGCAGGGTTGGGCCTGGTTAGCACTTGGATGGGAGACGTGGACGAGGTGGGATATGGGGACAAACGTAGTGTCCCGGGGAGGTCACAAGGGAACGTGGGTCTGGGTTACTCAGGGATCCTGCTAAGGTAAGGGAGCTCCTCTTTGGCTCCTTATTTAGCTCAAGAGGAATGTAGTTTTTAGGGTTTAGATTGAATAATCATTGGAAGATCATTACCCTATTGCCCTCCTATCAGCAGGCATTAGAAATCACTTCTAATTGAAATGCTGAGATTTTTCACAATGCATTAACTTAAGCAGAGAATTTCTGCCACAAATTTTATCATCACATCAAGTGATATGCAAAAAATGAAAGCTATGAGTTAAAGTTACCAGCGAACCCAGACTCAAGACATTTGGATAACTATGTAGAGAGTAGTTTAAAAGAACTTCATACGCTAGTTAGCGGTTAGCAAGCCTATTTCTCATTTTGACATACTGAACTAGAAATTCTCCAGAAGTTATACCGTTCCTTTGATCTTCCAAAGCTTTAGATTGTAAATTGTTCCATTGTACTTTCATTCCGTGTGGTGTGGCGGGCTAAATGCAGCTCTTGTAAGGGATAAGTATATGGTTTGCAGGACACATGTGAACAGAACTACAAGCATTTTGCACACACACATGCTGGCACAAACAGTGTGAGCACAAGTGGTATATTTAGGCAGTAAAGTCAGTAATGATCTTGGAATTTCTCACCCCACACTTACTTAAAGACAAAGGTACCCTGGCATGTCCCCTCCATAAGAGATTTCCTGAAATTTCCTTCTCATCACTCTCTTTCCCACCCACCACAAACCAATCACACGTTTCCCCCCCTCAGCAAGGTTGACTCAAGAGTCTTTTCCTTGACAGCTCTTGTATATCTGCTATTCCACCATGCTTTTTCTTCCAAGTTCCAATCAAGGGCTCATTTCTTATTTTTTTCTTTGACCTCAGGCTGTAACTTTGCTGTAACAATAAAACCCAGGGTTGTACACATCTGGGATACAGTTCCCATGGATTATGAAATCAGCAACTCACTGAACCTCAAGGGGCCTCAGTTTCCCCAATGACAAGATAATGCTAATGGCACTAGCTACCTGCCAGGCTCTCAGGGGACTCAGCAACAATGTCTGCAAATTACAAAGAGACCCAGTGCCATAAATAACAAGTCTTATTAATAAAATTAGTCCAAGACAAATGCCAAAAAGAAGATGGCAACGGCAGTAGCACATCACACTTGGCCAGAACAAAAGAGGGTGGAGAGATTGTCTGATCCTCATTCCTACTAAAACTGTTTCCCTTTAATGAAAGAAGATTTATTTAACTTTTGTCTAAAAGGTTGCTTCTACCCACACAACTCTCTTCATCAGGCATTACTTCTTTCCAAGTTATCTGCAGGCAACATTCTATTCAATGGTTTGGACAATGCAAGGCTGATTTCAAAGCATGTCCAAATATTGCCTCCAATTAAATTAATTACAGCTATTCAACCTCTCCGGACCAAATGGCTTCAAACCTATTTGCCACGGGACCCTCATTCCTGCTGTGCCTTAAAGAAACCCAAACTTCATTGGCAGCAGAATGGATCCAAGAGAAGACAATGTCCAAGCTGGCTCATCTCCTGACATTCGAGGTTGCAAGAGACAAGTAACACTCTGGGAATCAAAACCAGATTTCTGCTGATCTGAGGCTGTGGTCTTCCAGCTCTGTTCAAGTTACACTCCACCACAAACGAGGCCAAACGCTATGGCAATGAATGGGCTTCATGCCACTTAAAGACCAGAGATAAAACAATGACATGTGTCCACCTCCCCCCACAACCCCCTCCCCACAAAAGCATTAAAGATGGTACGCATAGCTCAATTTCGTAAAGTCTAAGGGACAGATGATTGCAACTCTTCGAGTACTTTCCCGGGACTCAACACTGGCTTCCCTAAATGAAATCAGCAGTCTGGGCTCTCCGGTGCTTTCCCACTTAGCAGTCACGCTTTTGGAAAAGGACGACACTTACGGATGCGGAGGAGGAAGGGAACCCTCAATCAGGTGAATGCAGATGTCAGTCCAAAATGGAACAGGCTGTCACCACCGACTAGCTCGGATTTAGAAACGTGCCTATGTAGGTTTTCTGAGCAACCCTTTCAGCAGTATTCGAACGAAGCCAGAAACGGCAGTAGCAGCCTCTACTGGGATGTTCCATTCATAGGGGAGACAGAGCCTCCTCCATTCATGGTGGGGTCAGGGAGTCCTTTACGGGCACGCAGGCATTGGATCTCGTTTCTCAGCAAGCAGCGCTTCCCGGGGGGCTGGCACGGCTGCATCATTCAGAATGGGGATGTGTATTAAGAAGCCACCACCAGAGCTATTAATAGATCAGCCATCCCTGGGAAATTTCGCAGAATATGACTGAATCTACTGAGCAGTTACTCTGCTAACGGGGGAGTGGAGAAAGGCACCGGCTTGCTGCTCACACACAGCGCTCTCAGAGCAGGCAGGACTGGGTAATCTTTGCTGAATTCAACATGCACCAGCATTTGGGCAGCTGCCTACGATACACAAGCGATGCATTTAGCCAATTTCAAATGAGCACGTGCTAAAGGGGGTTCCCTCCTGTCCTCCTCTTCTCCACTCCCCTTTTCTCTGCATCAAACTTGCTGCAGCCATTTGGAATGTAAAAAGGCAGTCAGTCCATCTTAGCGGTCCCAGGCAGCCTGCCATCAGCGGCCGGCCTCCTGCCACCCTTGTCTGAAAGGCCCTCTCCTGCACCCAAAGGACAGGACTCCCCTGTCACTTCCAGAAAATGTTTAAAAAAAAAAAAAACCAAAACATCCAGCTCTACCTACAGCAATGTCCTTTCCTGCCTCCCTGGGTAAATGAGACAGTGTGCGATTTGAGGTGCCCAAGGAAAGAGTGTGCGTATAGGGGGCAGGGCAGCAGAAGGCAGCATAGTATGTGCCCCACGTGGGGTGCGTATTTCAAAATTGTAACATACGCGAAATAAAAGACTCCAAGCCCCCAGTCCAGAAGAAGTGGGATGTCCCTTTGCCCCAGCCCAGCAGGAAAAAAAACGGAAAGAGAAGTGCTGCATAATCAACGCCTCCCTGCCATGGCCACTGGGAAACAAAGACACATTACCTTTTATTTTTTGCGCTTCCCGGGGAGCCGAGGAACTTCGGGCTGGAGGCGGCAGGTCCGCGGGAACCGGCGTCCCATCCGCCCCGGCGCAGGCCCGTGGCCTACCAGGCGGCCTCCGCGCCCGGCGCCGCCTCCCGCCCCGCGGCACCCGCAGCCGCCCCGCCGGAGCTGGCGCGCCCCCGCCCCGATCCGGTCCCCGCCGCCGCCGCCGCCCCCGCCGCGGGCCCTGCGCGTCCGCCCATCGCCCGCTCGCGCCGCTGCCGCCGAGCCTGGCCGCGCGCCAGGCCGCACCGCCCCGCAGCACCGCGCCCCGGCCAACCCCGGGCGGCCACCGGGTCGTGTGCGAGCCGGGCACCGTCGCCCCCGTCCCCGATCCGGGACCGCAGCGCGCGCCCGCCCCAGCCCCCGCCTCCGCCTCCGCCCGCAAAGCCGGGGACGCCCCGAGTGGCCCCAGCTGGCTCCGCGTCCCCGCCCCTCCCCGCCGCACCCGCGGGCGACACAAAGTTCGCTCCCAACCAGGCTGCCGGCCGCGCGCGCGGGGTGCCCGGCGCGCGGATCCCCAAACCGAGCACCCCCTGCCCCCTCCACCCCAAGCCCACCCGGACCCCCGCGAGAGGCCCTCGCCTACCCTGCGAGCCCAGAGAGGCGGCTCCCTTGGCTGGAGGCGCAGCTCTTACCCCTCGATCCAGTCCGATTGTCTTGAATTTGAATCTCCCCCCAACTCGAATGGAAGTTGCTGGGAGATAACCTAGTCGTGGGGCTATTGTCAAGGATTCGCGACAATCGCTGCGAAAGGGAGACTTCCATTTCCAGCTAGAGCCGGGGGAGGGGACCGGGCTGACACGTTCTCCTCCCCAAAAAGAGAAACAAACTCTGGGAAAACCCCCACCAAGAACAATAACTCAATTCACACTGTGTGTCTAAATGTTTATTGCTTGAGCAGCTCAATTTGCTCTTAGACACATTTTTTTTTCATGAATTGTCAAAACACGGGGATAAAGGGAGAAGCAGGCGCCAGCATCCGCTGAGCAAAAGCTGACTTGTTTCAGGGGTAAAATCTCTCTCCAGGACCCGCTCAAGTGTCGAACTCCCACCGTGCATCCATCCACTCCTGAGGGGCGAGACTGGTTTTCCTCCCACGGTTGGAGGCCCTGGGTGATCTGGCACCATCATTTCCAGGGCACCAGCAGGCTGTGAAGTCTTACAAACTTCCTAATGAAAAAGAAATCTCTCACATCCCACCTTCCAAACCGACTGAAGATGAACTCTTTCCAGACTTAGGTCGTGTATTCTTTCCTAAAGATCAGTGGCGAAAATTTTTGACAGTCTCACGGTCAAATAGAAAGGAAACTTCGGGAACAGTCAGGGTTGGAGCAAAAGTTGAACACCAGTGTTAAGGATCACCAATGTTACCGCAAGCTGTGGTGATCACCTAACTGGTCACTGGGGACTTGACTTGCTGATCTGAATCTGAGTAATGGGAAACCAGGTTTGAAGGAGATTTTCCGGTGCTTTTGGAGTTCTTGAGGATTGATTCCATGCAAAACCTGGTTCTTTTGCAATGCAATTGAAGCCCCTATCGCCTGGCATTCTGCCGCCCTCAGAGGGAATATTGTTGCTTTGGGAGCAGGCCATTTCTATTCAATAGTTTCTGGTTTGTTTTGACTCCAACACTTAGGAGGAGGCAATGAGGAAATGTTCAGACCTACCTTAATTTCCTCCCCATCCTTAGAGGAGCTGCTGGGCTCCGTCCATGTCCACACCTACTGCTTTTGCATCTTGGCCACTGGAGTTTTCTGTGTGTCCTAAGCTGAACTTGTCCCACCTGCAAATCCTCTTCTCTTACTAAGTAGCACACTCCCTCTCCTCCCCCAAGGACAGAACGGCCTTTTCTCTCCTTCCTTTGTCTCATTTTTCACATTCAACTGATCACCAGTCCTGTCCTCATCAATACCTCTTCAAAGTTCCTTGAGAGCAGCCCCTTGGCTGACTTAGGCCAACAGTGCCTGGGGATTAAAGAGGAACCGCTGTCCCCAGCCGCCTTCAGTGCACATCGCTTCTCACCGGATGTCTGCAGCAGGTCTTGTCTCTCTCGAACGCATCCTCCGCACGACCTGGACCAGTCTCCTAAAGCTCAGATCGGAGCCTGCAACTTCTCTGCTTAAAACCTGTTCAGGGCTTGCCTGGCCTTGGGGACAAAGTCCACACTCCTTCAGATGGTCCTGGGCACCCGACCCTCCTGGGCCATCCGGCCTTAGCTTTTGCCACCTGACCACACCAGAGACCCTGCCATCCCCTCCCCTGCAGCTGCACCACCCTCTTCCAGGCCCCTGGTCACCAGCAGCTGGGCCTGGAGAAGCAACTCACATCACATCACGGCTGTGCTTGGTTAAAACGGCGGTGGCTTCTCACTGCCCCTGACGCATCCTCTGTCTCCCTCACATGTTACTCTCCCGTCCCTCACTGTGCTTTGTCACACAGGCCTCATGTCTGCCCTGGAACCTCTCTTGCCCTCTTGTGGCTTTTCCGGTTCCTGTTCCCCCTGCCTGGAAGGCCCGTCACCCTCCCTATCCCACTTTTTGGTGGCTGGCTCCTTGTCATCCTCCAGGTTTTAATAGTTCAAATGCTACCTCCTGGATAACCTTTGGTGATCAGCACATGCGGATGCCCATCCCCTCCCTCACTTTATGCATCACCTTCGTGTTTATTTCCTTCTTAACACTCAGCTACCATCCATCAATCAATAGATCGGTATTCACAGCTCTGTGTTAAGGGCACACATTGATGCCAGACTGCCTGGGCTTGAATCTTGCCTGGGCCACCTCCTAGCTGTGCAATCTTAGGCAAGTTTCTTAACCTCTCTGGGCCTCAGTTTTCTCATCTCTGAAATGGGGTTGTTATGAGGATTCAATGAGTTAATATGTGTAAAGCACTCAGAACAGGGCCTGGCTATACCAGCACGAGGCCTGTGAGGGCCTTTAGGTATCTTATTCTTTCTGTATCCCCACGGCCTCGACTGGTACCTGGCACAGGACCTCTTTGCTCCCTAAGCTTTGTGTGTTCAGGGCCTGGACTAAGAATGGATCAGAATTGAAGGAAGAAAAATTGTATTTGAAGAATTCGAAGTACTTGGAGAAATAGGCCATGGTAAAACTTGGTGAAGGAAATGCAATTCAAACTGGAGTTACCTGGAAGTTAATGAAAACCTGAAAGAAATGGATTCTCTGTTTCACCAGTGGTTTTTGTTGGAGTCCATGGATAACAAGCTTTGCGGGTCAAAACTCCATAATGGTCTGTTCCCCAAAGAGCAGCCAATTCCACTTTATATTCACATATAAAGAATCAAAGGGTTTTTTGCAACGTGTGGGGCCACCGACTAGCCCTAACATGTAGTTGTGATTGAAAAATACAGAATATTTTCATTTCCAGCCTGAGTTTAATACTTTTTCAAGAGTCTCACTGAAAAGAGAAGCGTGGCGGGCTGGTTTATGGACGCTCGCCTTGCGTTTCTGCTGTCATTGCTGGAGAAGGGTCAGAAAGAAGGACAAATACCTTTCTTTCTGCTGTTCTAGTGGCAAGCGGGATTTTGAGACCTGAGTACTGGGGTGCTCGTTGCCTCTCTTACACAGAGTTAAGGAGCTTTGTCTCGCAAAGAGCTGAACTCTCAAAGAGAGGAGAGGTGCTCTGAGGCTTGGAAATGGGGGAGGCAGGATGGCATGGAGAAGGGCATTGCACCCCCCGAAGAAGGAAGGGATGGCATCTGCGCAAGGTGTGCAAATGACAACCAGACACTATGCCTGCTGCGGGCATCAAGAGGGGGCAGTCATCTCAGGGGACACGGGGACCTCAGTGTGTCTAAATTCTAAGAGGCGTGTCTTAGGCACAGCAAAGGATCCCTGGCTTCGACTGGGAGGGACAGAGTCTATGGCCTTCAAGTGGACTGCAAGTCCTTGGGCACCGAGCACCTTAGTGGCAACTGTTGGGCTGATGACAAGAGACCCCTTTCCTGTTTTGAGGTACAATGTGAGCTGAGGGAGAGGACACAGGGAACAAACTCTTGCCATCTTGGCGAATGAGTGAGGATATAGTCAGAATTGACCGCATTAAGAGAAATACATTAATGTGATTTTTTTTTCATGCCCAAGTTATGGAGTGAAAATGATACCTTTTATACTAATAAAAAGTACCAGGTTCTTAACTCTGGGGTCTGAAGCCAAAGCTTCCCTAACAAGCTCGGGCCAGTACACGAGGCAATCAGGAGACGATTGCTCAGCTCTGATATTATTACAGCTAGGGTCCTGCTGCAGGTGGGGGAAGGTGGCTTCCACGCCAGCCTCCGTGCATCTGCCTAGCTGCTCGCTGAGGACGCACGACAAGGTGAGGGTGGATCTGAGCCTGGGCTGCATAATCCTGTCCTAGGAGCCAATAACATGGGTCAGCCCTGGACTCTTGGTCCAGCGAGACTTTGAATGAGTCTTCTTTCATTAAGCCTGCTCTCCTTACCTTTAAAATCAGCCTGATAATAATACCTCTCTCCAGCTTTGTGAGGACAGCACATAGTATTTCCCAAACCATACGACTGATAATAATGAACAGTTGTAGGAGTTGTAACGGTTATTACGAGTACCTACTCGGTGCCAGGCACAGGGCTAAGAACTTTCCAAACATCAGTTCATTTCATCATCACAGGATTCCTAGGAGGTAGAGACTATTTCATCCCTCTTGTACAGAGGAGGAACCCAGGGTTTAAAAAGATGAAGCCACATACCCGAGATGATTCTGCTAATCAGATTTGAAACCAGAGCCATCCTTTTGAGACACTGAGCTCTTATCTTCCATGTTTGACAACCACAGACAATACACACCAAATACATTGGCCGTCACAGCAGACATGAGCACGGATTGACTTTATAGAAACCATTAGTTATGGATGGAATCCCAAAGTTGGATGGCCCCTGGGAGTTGACAGTATGCTGTGTTGATCCAATAATTCCTAACTTGCACCATGTGGGCATAGCTTGATATCCCATTTTCTGTATTTCTGGTGAATAACACTTTCTCTTTCATATTTCAACCAGGTTTTCAGAGCAGAGAAAGAGCCCTCTGGGGCAGGTTCCAGTGCTTGGCTGGTTTCAAGTGAACCCCATTATATTTTTATACCCAATACTTTTTTCTTCTCACTCCCAGGTCAATTAAAGGCCAACTCTGAACCACTTCAATCAAAAAGAAAGGGCCGGGCGCGGTGGCTCACGCCTGTAATCCTAGCACTGGGGAGGCCGAGGTGGGCGGATTGTTTGAGCTTAGGAGTTCGAGACCAGCCTGAGCAAGAGCGAGACCCCGTCTCTACTAAAAATAGAAAGAAATTATCTGGCCAACTAAAAATATATATATAGAAAAAATTAGCTGGGCATGGTGGCGCATGTCTGTAGGCCCAGCCACTCGGGAGGCTGAGGCAGGAGGATCGCTTAAGCCCAGGAGTTTGAGGTTGCTGTGAGCTAGGCTGACGCCATGGCATTCACTCTAGCCCGGGAAACAAAGCGAGACTCTGTCTCAAAAAAAAAAAAAAGAAAGAATACTGTCTCCTCCCACCGCCTGTGATCAAGTCCTTAAAAGTCCCTGGGGTATAGGAAGAAATGATATAATGCGTGTTTTCTTTTAAAAAATAGCTATGTCCTTTTAAAAAATAACTATATTTTATAATTTTGTTGTGTTCTCACTACATTAGATGGTTGCACATTCTTTTTTCTGATTGGGAGTCATGCCTCAATTCATGGCAAAAAAAAAAACACACAAAAAAACCCAGGGCAAGGCTTTCTGAAACATAGACAAGAATCAATAAAAATATCACAAGCTAATTAATGTAACGGGAAGCCCCTGGGAGCGCGTCTATTACAGTGAGTAGCACAGTATAAAATTGGTTAACGACATAAGGATGCTCAAATACCTTAGGTTAGCTCTCTCACCAAACCTTTTCTGTTTATTTACTCAGAAATATATATTAATAAGAATAGTTAACGCTCAATTGACACTTACAAGAGCCAGGTACTGATTATATATTTTACATATAATAACTCAATCTTCTCAACAGCCCTATAGATAAGCACTATTATTAACCCCATATAAGTGAAGGAATTAAAGTACTCATAGAGCTCTGATAACCCACCTCAGATCCTATAGTTCAGAAACAGGCAACTGCCCATTGTCAAACTCCAGCTGTCTGATTCCAGAGCTGTTGTTCCCAACCTTCACACATGTTCTCTTCCAATGCTCAAGCATTTGGAGGCTTTGCATCCCTTCTAGAGCCCAGCAGAAATAGTTTTGATTTACCTATTGGCCCGTCACCTCATTGCAAAATGCAGTTAAGGCAGAAATGTTTGTGAAATTGAATGGAAAGGATTTTCAGCAAATATTCCTTTTTCAGTTGTAACTTCTAATAGTGTGCAGGCTGATGTGCAGGTGACATCAGTCAATCAGTCTCGATCGATCTATCAAGCGAGCAATAAGACTATATTGAAAGGAAGCCCCAGAGCCAAAAGGAAGAGCCCAAACTTTAGGAGAATATGTGCCCCTTGGCCCCAGGCAGAAAAGGCCGGTTTCTCAGAGTTGGGACAGGGCTGGAAACTGTCATCAAGTCATGACTTGGGAGGTGACCATTTCTCCTTCCACCCAGTAAAAGTCAGACCTACTCCAGATTATAATGGCAAATAGTTTGTTGCTTAAAGAATAACATGAGGTTGGGCGCAGTGCCTCACACCTATAATCCCAGCACTTTGGGAGGCTGAGACAGGAGGATCGCTTGGGGCCAGGAGTTCAAGACCAGCCTGGGCAACATGGCAAGACCCTGTCTCTACAAAAAATAAAATAAACTAGCCAGGCATGGTGGTGCACACCTGTAGTTCCAGCTCCTCAGAAAGCTGAGGCAGTAGGATCGCTTGAGCCCAGGAGTTAGTGGCTGTAGTGAGCTGTGATGACACTGCACTCCTGCCTGGGCAACAGAGTGAGACTCTGTCTCTAAAAAATACAAAAAAAAATTTTTAAAAAAGAATAACATGAATTCAGGATAGCAAATAGCAAATTTCTAAGATTCTGACTTTACTAAATACAAAGATGGTTAGGCTATTTGTTGAGATGGGGACTGGATACACAAGATTAGAACCCAAAAAGAGATATCTGGGTGGAAAATAAAAAAGGTTGGAGGGCAGTTAAACTTACAGAAATTGATGTTTAGGCAAAATACCATAGAGAGAGAGAGAGTACCTCACTCTAAGGCAGTGGTTTTCAGACCTAAGCTAACATGAGGATCACCTGGAAGACTTGTCAAAACAGATTCCTGGGTCTCACCCCACCTCCCGCCCCCAATCCAAGAGCTTCTGATTCCTAGATTGGGTCAGGGATTAATAATTTCCATTTTAAACAGGTTCCCAAACTGTCAACACTGCCAGCCCCAGGGCCTTTGCACTGTCCCCTGCTGGGAATGCACTTCCCCAGATACCAGTAGGAATCAATCTCACATCTTTCTCAGGTCCCTGCCCAAATGTTACCTTATGAGTGAGATCTTTCCTAACTTCCTTTACTAAAAATAGCAACTCTTCCAACCCCCACCCTCCATCTGCTTTTCCTGTTCCTAACCCCTTCCTGTTTCATTGTCTCCATCGTCCATATCACCTTCTAACACCCTGTACAATTTATTTACTGAGATAGATACTTTGTGTATTGTCTGTCCCTCCCATGAGTGCAGGAATTTTTGTCTATTTTCCTCTTGCTGAACCTCCTAAGCCTAGAACAGTCCCTGGCACATATGAAACATTCAACAGATATTTGTTGAATGGGTGAATAAAATGAATGAATGAATATTCTTGGAATGTAGAATTACAGTTTTAAGAATTGAATTCTGATGGAAATGCTTCCTGATTGTCTCCCTATTTAAAATGAAGTATGAGCACAGGCTGTTCTGCTTCTGAAAAATCTCTCACACCCAGGGTGAAGCCAAAACTCCTTGGCGTTGGTCCCTCGCTAGGCATTGGTTGGGGCTGGGACATGGCAGTCAACAGACATGGAGGGGCCCTTGTCCCCTTTTGCTCACAGCCTGGTTGTAAACAGGATCTGCCTGCCTGTCCGGCCTCACCAGCCACCATTCCCTGCTGGCATGTCACCTCCCAGCAAATGCGAAGCTAATGCACGTCCCTGTTGCTTCCTGCCATCTTGCTTTTGCTCAGTTGTACATCTGCACTGAAGATGTACTTTCACGACCTCCCCTGCACCTGCTTAATTCGCACTCGCTCTTCCAACCCAGCTCCCACACCCCACTCCCTTGGACACCGTCCCTGAAGGTCCCCTCTTCCCAGCTCTAAATAACCAGCGCACATCTCTGCACTAGCACTTTTCCATAAGCATCTTCGCATATGTCTGTTTCCTGCTCTGTCGGGAATTCCTCGAGGGTAGATCACAGTGGTGCTTTTCATCTTAATATTATATTTCAAGTCCTCAAAACTTGGTAATCTGCACACGGTGTATAGTGTTTAATTTTGCTTTATTGCTTTCTTATACAGTATGGTTATGATCTGGTAGGTTTTTATAGTTCAATCCATACAGCTAATGAAAACCAGGAGAGTCTGTGATGGTAGAAAACAGTGCTTGTCCAGTGTTAGTATGAATTCCATATCATTGTTTTAAGACAGGCAGCCAAAATGATAGGCGATCTGAGACCGTGCGTGGGCTCGCTCTCTCATAAATGAACCCGGGCCAGTCTGCATGCTGCAGGGCCAACACCAAAGCCCACTTTTGGGGGACATCTGCAATATGTTCTGAAGATTCCTGGCAGCATTCGTGGGGACCTACTAAAAGCTCTTAATAATTGAGCAGGTGGGATTTCTGTCCTGAAATGGACATCCTTCCATCTCTCCTCTTAGTCTCTCCTTAGTAAGCTCTCGATTGTTTTGATGTCTGCTTGGGGACCTGCATCCTTAGGGCCATATGTGGCCTTCTAGATCCTTGAGTGCAGCCTTTTGACTGAATCCAAATATTACACAACAAATCCTTTTAGGGATTTGTTCTGTGAAGTTTGGATTCTGTCAAGGAGCTGTACTTGGGGATTTGGAGGGCCACATGTGGCCTTGAGGCCACAGGTTCCCCACCATAGGAAGGTACACACAGGTCTTTTCTCAAAAAAGAAATTGAGTTCTCAGTGGAAGAGGAAATACACAGTGAAGAGAAAAGCTAATTTTTAATTTTTTTGTAGAGATGGGGTCTTGCTATGTTGCCCAGGCTGGTCTCAAACTCCTGGCCTCAAGCAATCCTCCTGTCTCAGCCTCTGAAAGGGCTGGATTACAGGCATGAGCCATCACACCCAGCCCACAGTAGGAATTATTAATTCCCATTGTATAGATGCAGAAATCGAGGCCCAGGAACATTAAGTAACTTGCCAAAAGTCTACACAAAGAAAGAAAGAGACTTGAATCCAGCTCTGTCTCCATGACCTCAAAAGTGTGTTCTTTTCACTGTGGCTTAATTTTGAGCAGAAGGAGAACCTGGGTCAATAGAAGGCTGCCAGTGAGAAGAGTCTCAAGACTGGTTCTGGTGGAGTCGGGGGGCGACGGGGTGTTGAGCAGGGAATGGAAAGTGGGAAGCACTGAAGATCATGTTCAGCAGTGGAACATTTTTGCTGACGGCGCAGGGAGTCAGAACCGCTGCACCCAGGCAGAGCGCCTGGAGGGATTTTGGACCAGCAGGGCCAGGGCCAATGTCGGGACCCAGGCTGAGCCTCTGCTGGCCCCCGGTTCGCAACCCTGGCATAATTCTTGCTACATACTTTAAATACAGATATTTATGGATTTTTTTTTTGACTTTTAACATAATCCCAGTGACTATCACAGTCACATCCCTGATTACGCTCCTCCGCCCTGTGCAGCTTTGCACAGGTCAGCCAGAATTTCCCAGCAGGGCCTTCCATGTCTGTCTACACAGCAGGCTGAAACTGGTGTTGCAATCCACTTTCCTGCCCAAAGACGCAGAGAGCAATCGCACGCACAGTGGTTAGAAGTGCCAGCTACGGCGGTACTAGACTACCCGGATTCGAACCACAGACCAGCAGCTTACTGGTTGCCTAACCTTAGGCAACAAGCTCGGAACGTCTGTTAATCTCAGTTTCCTATTCATAGGCTTGCTATGATGATTACATCGCATAATGTATATATAGAGAGAGTTTTTGGCACAGAGCATGTGTTTAATATTAATAAAATATACACTATTAGTATTATTTGCATTATCTCTGTCAACTAAGGGCATGAAATCTGGCAGCTCTTGTCTGTGTACAATGCCCGCTTGCCCACCACGCTAGATGTTGATTCTTGGTGTGAGCCCTATATGTGAGTGTCCTGAGCGGTGATGAGATGCCAGGTGATTACACCAGTAAGTAAACCATAGGAAACGTCCTTGTCCTAAATAATTGCGCCCATTATTCCATCCCAGTCCTCTGAGTGCACCGTGTGGCCTCTTCTTGCAGAGAATGTTCACCTTGCTCATCTGTCACTAACTTAGGAGAGAATTCAAGTGCATTAAATAGCCCACAACCTCCATCAGCAAGTGGGGGGTGCGCTGTTTGCTTTCAGCGGGTGCACAGGGAAAGCCGCCCCGTCACGTGAAAGCGCTTGCTCCGAACACGAGCATTTACCCGGGAAGCGCGCTGCAGCTCGTGCTCCGGTGTGCGGGGCAGCGCGTCCACGTGACCTTCCGCCTCCTTCTGCCCGCGTAGACCCTTGCAGCCCTCGGCCACGCGGCCAGTCGGCACCAACCCCGCCAAAACCGATGCAGAGCCGCCAACGGTTAATTCTATTTTTAAGGATCAGAACTCAAAAGTCTATTTTATATAGGAAAAAAGTCTGTAGCGAGAAATAGCAAACAAGCCTGACTTGGGCAAGTGTGTTCAATCTTCATTCAGTTCAAGGAGAAACCCAGGGCAGGTCGCAGATCAGACAGAACGAAATGCCACGACATTGATTCTTATGACACTTGCACTGTGCTAGCGGCTGTTGTCTTATTCATTGTTCCGGGGAGCGCTTTGAGGGTTGAGGGCTCGTGTCCACACCTCCACCCGACCGATGAGGATTCGGGCACCGAGACGTTCCCCGCCTGCCCGAGGGCTCCTGGTGACACTATGGGACATTCAGAGTGAGAACACCCAGCTCCTCACTCTGGGTCATGAGCCATGTTCCCCGATAGCTGTCACCTGCCAGTAGTGGTGAAGGATTGTTGCTAAATCAAATGTTCACACCATCGGAAGTTACTTTCTACTGCAGTGAGTTCCTCGGAATACAAAAGTACCTAAAGTTGTGGTTTTTAAAAAAAAAATTTTTGAAGGCATTTAAAAAAATATTTTAAATAATGAAACATTACATGCATTCAGAAAAGCACAAAGAATATATCAGGTCGCTATATAACTACCATGAGGGTTAAGCACTGCTTTATTTGCTTTAGGCTGACAATTTCCTAGAGTTGGGGTGGATCATTCCTGTGTTTGTTTTTGTCCCTTGCATATGAATGTAGTCATAAACAGCACACACTGTGCTGTGTGTTTTTCAACCTTACAGAAATGCAACCAGAACGGATTTATGTTTTCCCAATTTATTTTTCATTCGACATAAGGTTTTTGAGATTTATCAATATGGGCATATTTGGATTTAGTCCATCTGAGGGATTCCATCGTGCGAACACACCACAGGTTGTTAATCTGTTCTCTTGAGGAGGGACGAGTCACTTCTAAGTTTTCACTGTTACGGACAGTCAGGGTCCTTGCTCCTACTGTTTCCTCTTCCTGCCACGCTCGTCTCCCGGTAATTCATTCATTCACCATCTTCTCATCTCGTCCACTTAATGTGCTTCCTGTTCCTCCCAGGGTTTGACTCATTTGTTAGGAGGATTGCCAAATAAAATACAGGATGTCCAGTTAAATTTGAATTTCAGATAAGCAAGGTAGTGTGTCGTATAAATACACCCCAAATATTGTACACGATGTAATTAACAAAAATTCACTGATCACCTAAAATTTAAGTGGGAATCCTGAGTTTTCATTTGTTACATCTGTAGCTCTAATTGTCACGTTCTCAGGGAGGCCATCCCTGCATGTCCTATTACATTTTTAACCTCCTCCACAACACTGCTTATTCTTCCTCTCTTTTATTTTTCTTCATAGCCCTTATCACCAATTTACCTGCAATACGTCTTCCTTATTTATTTCGCTTATTTTCTGTCTTCCTCCTCTAGAATGTAAGTCCCCCCTGAGGGCAGGATTTTTATTTATTTTGTCCTTTGTTCTACCCACAATATGTGCTCAGTAAATACTTGCTGAGTGAATGAATAACTGCATGAAAGAAAGCAGTGACCATCTTTGCACGTGTCTCCTTTGTACTGTCTGAGAGTTTCTCTAGGACAAAGACTTGGAAATAAAATTGCCTTTTATAGGGCATGTGTCTTTACTAGGTATCGCCAATTTGCTCTTTGAAGTCATTGAACCAATTTCCATTCCCATCAGCAATGTATAAAATCCCCCATTTCCCAATATCCACAGTATCCTTCTTCCTTTACCTTTGGAATTACAACAACCTTAATTTTTGAATCAATAGTCGAAACCAGTACAGAGACATAACCACTAGTAAACTACAACTAGTGAGTTCAAAATAAACAGCAGTTGTTAATCCAAAATGTGTCAGATGTTCTTAGGTGCTTATTTAAAAGACGGGTTAATTATTATAGATGTGCAAACAATCCTAAGCCATGGTGTCTCTTGTCTAAGACAATAAACAGAAATTGCACAAACCCATCACTATTGCAATGACATTTAAAAGCCCATAATTAAAAATTTTGAAGAAAAACTACCTTACTTATTTTGCAACTAAAAAGGAGGAAGTCTTGGCTAAGAGGAATAAAATAAACACACACACACAAATACACAAGTTGCATGGCATGTTCTTTCCGGTCAGTTTCAGAATTGCCAGAAACATGCGGCTCATATCGAAAGAGAAAATTTGATAAAATCCTTTGTTATAGGTACAGTCAATCTTTTTTAGGTCCAAAAGACAAATTTAAACTATATATAAAGAAAGCCCTGCAACCAAAGGATACAACAAAATGACACACTTCCACATGTTCTTAATACATTCTTGGACAGTCACGAAATAGATTGTAGTACATTGCAAAAATGGCCACTATCCCTCACTCTTTCCTGTATCCATACCCTTTGTAATGTGACTGTAAAGTGATGTCTGTAAGTGAAGTCCATTTTCCCTTCTCTTGAATCTGGACTGGTCTTCTGAATTGCCTTAGCCAATAAAATGCAGAAGTAATAATGTATGAGTTTGAAACTTAGGTCTCAAAAGTTCTTTCAGGCTTCTAGTTGATCTCTTGGAACACTGCCTAGCTGCTATGTGAATAAGCTTCAGCTACCTTGTTGGAAGATGAGATAAATCTCAGGTAAATCAAAGCTGAGACAGCCTAGTTGTCCCAGCTGAAGCCTCAATGAGATGAGAGAGTGCAGCCAAGATCAGCAAAGCTGCCTGCTTGACTTGCAGCTGACCAAACATGCACGAGGGAGACCAGAAGAACTGTCTTGCTGAGCCCAGCCTAAATGACCAACATATGCAGTCACGAGCTAAATAAATACTGGTTATTTTAAGCCACTGCATTTTGTGATGATATGTTACATAGCAATGGTTAATTGGGACAGTCTAACTCAGTTCTTCACTCTGCAGAAGCTGCTAATTTCATTTCCTTTTCTTTTGCTATATTTATGCTGATGAAATTGGTGAATATATCTTGATTTGCAAAGGACTTGATGGAAAAATAACTGACTTTTTTTTTCAACAAATTTTGTGGATATTTTGTTGAGCACAATAACAACTGGAACCGATAAACAATTGTGTACACAGCTGGGCACGTCAATGACAGACACACAGCTGCATCCAACCGTCTCACCCCATGCATGATGCACCAGCAACCGTTGCATCATTCACCAAAAACATGACACTGTTAACTCTCTGGGAGTTGCATGAAAAAAATCTAATGGTTTGAAAACTTTTTTTTTTTTTAAAGGAAATCAGTAAGAAAATGAAAGCTGCCTCTGAAATTTGACTTAAAAAAATAGTATTCTGAGCATATCTTCTTCCGTCAGCCAGGGGAAAGTGCTGGTGGGAGTTTTCAAACTCAGAGATGAATTGTTAGTGTTCTTCACAGGAAGCAAATGCACACAATCAAAAATCCTGACTACAGCTTTGAAAAATCCAAATAAATAACGTTAACTATGAAGAATGGTTCACAAAGTGTTTTTCAAAGCTGAGCTTTCACAGTTAGCCAGTGCAAAGCAAAGTTATGAATGTTTTTTTCCTGCATGTAGTAAGATCCCATCTAAAAAATAAAGCTCTACAAAAAAAAATGCAAAAGGATGATGGGGGACAATTATTATAGTATTTTGTAACTCTTGAGTTTGGTTCACGTTATGAAAAACCATAGTTCTGGGAGCAGAAATAAAGAAAAACACCCTCCATTATCTTACTTCACTGAAATAGTCTTAGATCTCTGAAAATTTAAAAGAGATTGACTAGTGGACTGGAGTTCAGTTCACCATATGCAAGAAGATGCATTTTTTTTTTGACAATTCCACCTACAGAAACCCAAAGATGTGCCACATTTGGAAGCAGCCTAATGAATCCCCTTAGTGACGATGCTAGCCCTGCAGGTACAGCAAGGAGATAATTGTTTCACTTTGTACCCACATATTTACATGAGTCTAGATCCTCAAATGCAGAGGTACCAAAACAGAGAAGAGAAACTTTCTGGACACTGAACGAGACAGCTTTAGCTTTCTTCTGTTTTCTCTAATGCAACTCAGTGTTGCAAAATGATTTGGCACCATCCAAATGTTTCTCATTTTTATTTTTCCTGATGGTGAATAATTTAAATTCAATAAATGAACCCTTTATGTTATGGAAAAGAATGCAAAATTTGCAAGGAAGATAAGATAAACAGGGCAACTAAAAAGAAGCAGTCTGCAATAGCAGCTTGGGTGAGAATGAGGAGAAATCAGAACTGTTCGCTGCTGGTGGGAACGTAATATGGCTTAGCTACTTCAGAAAACAGTTTCTCAAATGGTTAAACACATTGTTACGATACGATCTAGCAATTCCACTCCTGGATACATACCTAAGAGAATTAAAAACATACGTCCACATAAAACCTTATGTGTGACTATTCATAGCAGGTAAAAGCAGAAACCTAAATGTCCATCAACTGATGAGTGGATAAACAAAATATGGTCTTTCCATATAATAGAATATTATTCAGCCACAAAAAGGAATTAAGTACTGATATATGTCACAACATGGATGAACCTTGAACACATTATATCAAATGAAAAAAAGTCAGTTATAAAAGACTACATATTGTAAAATTCCATT
The DNA here is from genome assembly GCA_028533085.1 of Varecia variegata. Lineage (NCBI taxonomy): Eukaryota > Metazoa > Chordata > Mammalia > Primates > Lemuridae > Varecia > Varecia variegata. The sequence goes on from CM052453.1 coordinate 9,256,284, forward strand.
TATAGGAAAAGTACAGACTAGGTAAATCTATATATACAGAAAGTAAACCAGTGTTTGGTGAGGGCTGAGGGGATGGGGTGAATGTGTAGGGGGATGATAGCTAATGAGGACGATAGCTAATGAGGACAAGCATTTTTTTGGGGGGGGATGATAAAAATGTTCTAAAATTGATTGTGGTGATGGTTGCGTTATTCTGTGAATGTACTACAAATCACTGAATTGCATACTCTAATGGGAGAATTGTGTGGTATGCAAATTATATCTCAATAATAACAATAAGCGTAAATATCTGGATTTCAGTAGGACACTGTCCCCAGGCTCTGGAGCAGGCTTTGCTCTTCTCAGCCATTAGGGTCTTTGGTGTTCGAGGGATTCTATAATTGTAACAAAGGTCTAATGACACCCAAAGAGGGGTCTAGCCAAATCCTTTTAATTAGGTAATTAACCCCCCTTCATTCATTTAATGACTTTATTTTAATTTATTGAGATCCCACAACATGTCAGGCACTAGCCTTAGTACTAAGGATACAGTTAGTGAACAAAATAGACTCCCCAAAAGTTGGGACTCTGTAATCCTGAACTTGACGTTCCAAGTGATGGATCTGATAATGAAAAAATGAGTAGATAAGTACATAGAATGTTGGATGGGCATGAACTGGGGCTGGGGGAGGGAGGACAGACAGACACCTCTGAGAGACAGTTGTCATGACTGGGTAAAGAGCCTGGCAGGTGAACTTGGCGGCAGGTGCGGTTCGACCACCTGGAGACACAACACCTGCCCCCTGCCAAATTTATGACTTTAAAATTGTAAAATGACAGAAAAAAAGAGAGCTAAAAAGCAGGATTGAAAAAGGTAGGGCAAGAGAGACTGATGGATTTAACAATATGAAATGGAGATTGAATTAAAATAACTACATATATGGAGGGTGAGAAAAGCAATTAATATAAAAAAAAAAACAGGCCAGGCGCGGTGGCTCAAGCCTGTAATCCCAGCACTTTGGGAGGCCAAGGCGGGAGAATCACTTGAGGCCAAAAGTTCAAGATCAGCATGATTGAGCAACATAGCAAGACCCTGTCTCTACAAAAAAAAAAAAAAAAATAGAAAAATTAGCTGGGCGTGGTGGTGAGCACCTGTAGTCCCAGCTACTCGGAAGGCCGAGACGGGAGGATGGCTTGAGCCCAGGAGTTTGAGGTTGCAGTGAGCTATAATGATGCCACTGCACTCTAGCCCAGGTGACCGAGCGACACCCTGTCTAAACAAAACAAAACAAAACAAAATAAAAAAAAAACACCAACCAACAAACAGAAAAAACCAAACACAAAACCCACATATTCTAAATTGTACTGACAGCAAGCTGAACAGACACTAAAGTGTGATATGGTGGACCTTAGAGCTAACACAATATTAGTATGTAAAACACAGGGCATTCATAGGACCAACATATTCAAAATGTTATATGGAATCCGGGGTTCCATTTCATAGCCTACATTTTATGATGGATGTTTGCAAATTTGATTATGTCAATTAAGATGAAGAAACATGCATACAAGTAGACCTACCATTTGATTCAGCAATCCCATTATTGGGCATCTACCCAAAAGAACAAAAGACATTCTATAACAAAGATATCTGCACCTGAATGTTTATAGCAGCACAATTCACAATTGCGAAGATGTGGAAACAACCCAAGTGCCCATCAATCCATGAGTGGATTAATAAAATGTGGTATATGTATACCATGGAGTACTACTCAGCTATAAGAAACAATGGTGATCTAGCACCTCTTGTATTATCCTGGAGAGAGTTGGAACCCATTCTACTAAGTGAAGTATCCCAAGAATGGAAAAATAAGCACCACATGTACTCACCATCAAATTGGTTTCACTGATCATCACCTAAGAGCACATTTAGGAATAACATTGAT
>CM052453.1:9258708-9313909 GCA_028533085.1 Varecia variegata
GAGAGTTTTCTCTGAGAGATGAGATGTGCATGACAATAGGACCCCTGCAAGGTGGCAGGGTCAGGCAGGGGGCTTAGGGATGGATAGATTTTACAGCAACTGCACAAAGGGCTTTGCACAGCTCAGAGCTGCCCCGTGACGCGATGGCTTTCTGGGAGGCAGTGGGTGGGCGTCCTGTCGCTGGGAGTGTCCCTGCAGATGTCGGGCACCACCTGTGCTCCTGCTGTGGCGGGAATCCCTTGCTCTGGGTGGGCAGTGGGACTCCTGACCTCGGAGGTCCCTTGTAGCTCCTGGAGTCAGGGACCAGGCACCGCAAACAAAGAGCTCCAGTTGGGAGGTTGGCTCAGGCACTGTGGTTTCCCAACACTAGTAATTTGTATTCAGAGAACAAACACAACATTGTCTGAATTTAACCTCTGCTGGAGGCACAGACTTGGAGAAGTAACCATTATCTGGAAAGGCGCTGACTGCAGGTCACTTACAAATGCGCTGTCTCTCCAAGAGGAAGCAAGCTTTTCGTGCATCGAGACCCGCACACCCTGTGGTGGCCTGGCCTGGCCTGGCCCCACCCATGGCTTTGGCTGTGAAATCCTTTAGAAAATGTCATTCCATCTTCTCTCTCCTGTGACAGTGTCTTAAGGAGCCCTTCTCAGCTCTGTCGTCTGAACCACTCACTCCAATCTGCCTGATCACCTCTGCAGACGGTTCATTTTGGTTTTGATTCCTGCCTTCTTCCATGGGGCTTTCAGACGGTCCTTACTCTCTGAGGCTTGGGGGTCTCATGCTGCCTTTGGCTCCACGTGTGCTCTTGGCGTCCAGCCCTGCCCACTCCCCCTCCGGATTTGGGAGATCCTAGTCCAGGTCAAGGTCTTTATTGCCCCGGAGAAAAGGTCCAACAGCTGTGTAATTGTCACTTACTAGCCCCATAATGGTGCCATTTATTGACTATTTAATATGCGCCACTTAGTCTGTAGTTCATGGAGTCCCCATGGTGACATTGCAGAGCGAATGTTACGCCCATTTTACAAAAGAGGAAACTGAGGCTCAAAGGCTCAGTACCTGGCCCAAGCTCACTCCATGAGCAGAACTAGAATTCAAACCTCCTCCCTCTGCTTCTAAAATCTATATTTTTCTCCGGTGTACCCTGCTGAGTGTGCTTGTTTTAGGTCAGCATCTTACTAACACGATGCCGTATTTTCAGTACATATGTGTCGATCATTTCTTTTTCACTTGCTTGCTTGTTTTTAGGAGATGAAGAAAAATACTCCACTCATTTCCAGAAAGAAAAGGAAAAAAAAAAAAAAAGAAAAAAAGCAGGCAATAATCTTCCATGGCTTTGACCTAAATGGTGGTTGAGCGCATTTAAAAGGAAAGCTTTGTGTTTGACAATCTGCTTTGAGGTTTTATACTCGGATCCTTCTAAGTAGGAAAAGAATTGCCTCTGTGGGCTCACCGAACTCTTGGCTCTCAAAAAAGTTTTTTAAAAAAATTTCAGTATAGCCGGGATGACTCATTTTCCTGGTAGAGATTCTCATCACCAAGAAGGGGCTTCAGTGTGATGAATACCAAGTCCGGTGACAGCCCAGATGACACATGTATGTGGCTCCCTAGCTGGTGTGTGATTTGAGATTGTTAAAGATGGGAGGGTTGAACACGCTGATGCTGACATTGTTGGAAGACTCTTCAATTTTCCCCCAATCCTTCTCTCTTGTTGTATCTTAATACTTGTTACAGATTTTATTTAATAATAAATATATGCTGTACTTTTATTCCTCTTAGGGAGAAAACCAACCAACCAACCAGGAATTGTAAACATCTAACTCCAGGAAAGAGCTATTCTGAGCAGGACACAGACACAATGGCACAAGCTTCCTCATTCCCCCATTGGCAGGGTTGACACCGACACTCTTTTCACCCCACCAGGCAAAAGGGACAGGAAATCAGAGCCACAGCTGGGCACCAGCGCTCTCGGGTATACGGCTTGGCCAAGCTATTTAATCAGTTTCTGACCTTCAGTTTTATCATTGATAGAATGAGGACTATCCAGACCTTTGAACTTGCTACAGACAAGTTCCAAGGAGGCGATGTGTGCAAACACATTGTAAATTGCAAAGCACTCTACAAAAAGTGATTACTATCACCTAAGCCAACAGACTTTTTTCCAATGGGGAGAATTCAGCTCACCTGCTATTGAAAAGGAGCCATCCCATCTAAAATGGCCCCCAACACTGTCTCTTCTCCATCACTGATTTATGTTTCTCCTTTGTTCTCAATTCCCATACTACGTGTTTTGTTTATTTGTCTGTTGCCTGTTTCCCTGTATGAGGCTGGGAATTCTGTGAAGACAGGATTTCTGTCTGTTTTGCTCTCTGGGGTATTGCCTGAGCCTTGAACAGTGCCTGGCACACATTAGGCTCAATAAATCCTTGTTGGATGGATGGATGCCAAATGGCAACTATAGTCTAAACGACTCCACCCTAACCTTTTAGCTCTGACATTGTGAATAAGTAGTTAAAAAAAATCAGAGTTTTAGGCACCTGACCTTTGGAAGCAGGATATGAAAGCCGTTCACTTATCTATTCATTGATTCACTTGACTAATTCTTATCGAGTATCTACTATGTGCAAAGCTCTGGGCTCTGCTACGTGTCTGTCATGAGTATCGGTCGAGAATATTGTAAAACAAAGCAAAATGGTTTTTGTACAGAAAAGATTTCAAGTACATATTTAAATGACATGTCCCCTTAATTCCCTATTCAATCCCCAAAGCATTCTATTTAGTGTCTTTATAGCCTATTGACAAACACCTTTGCTTTTGGTGGCTGGTTTTTAGAATTAAGAGGCTTGTCTTAATTTCCAAAGCAACATCCAGCTCGATGCTGAGGGGAAGGTACTGTAATGTCTGATTTTTTTCCATATTTGCTTCTAAACTCGTTGCAATTACTCGAGATATGCAGGGTTCAGAGATGGCATTAATGAGTACAGATGACGTGCAGAAAAAGAGTCCCTTGGCAGGAAGGGTTGAAAACAAAATCCCTGCTCTAGCGTGATGAGTTTGAAAGGAGCCAGTTGTCTGCGACTTTGTTTATGCTGCAGTTGGGTATCATTTCACTCAGGAAGTTGTTCATTCATCATGGTACTAATGAGTTAATAAGCACCTAGACGCCTGTATTTTCCAATTAGGTGCCCCACTTTATTTCTCTGTAGTAACAGTGTCAACAGTTTGAAAGGAAGAGTCCAAGAGAGAAGGAGAACTTAGAAGTATCTTAGAACCTTTAGAAACATATTTGTGGCACAGATCTCTCAAAAGATAACATACTATCACTGGACTCGGAGTGTAGAAAATGCATCACAATTACATTTCTAATTATTATATATAAAAGTTGTACGGGCCGGGCGCGGTGGCTCACGCCTGTAATCCTAGCACTCTGGGAGGCTGAGGCGGGTGGATCGCTCAAGGTCAGGAGTTCGAGACCAGCCTGAGCAATGAGCGAGACCCCGTCTCTACTAAAAAATAGAAAGAAATTAGCTGGCCAACTAAAATATATATAGAAAAAATTAGTCGGGCATGGTGGCGCATGCCTGTAGTCCCAGCTACTCGGGAGGCTGAGGCAGTAGGATCGCTTAAGCCCAGGAGTTTGAGGTTGCTGTGAGCTAGGCTGACGCCACGGCACTCACTCTAGCCCAGGCAAGAAAGTGAGACTCTGTCTCAAAAAAAAAAAAAAAAAAAAAGTTGTATGTATGTGTGTGTATATATGGTCAGTAAGTTAAAAAGTAGCAACTAAGTAGAAGAATACCTGTTTCAAAATCCTAAGAAATTTTTTTAAAAATTGGATTGAAACTATACCCCTGTACGTGCATCTGACCTGGTTCATACAACACAAAAGACACCATTAAAGAAGCCAGTGAAAACTCCAGTAACCACGTCCTGAGCCCAGACAGGTTAAATGACTTGTTCGAGGTCACACAGAAGTGTGCACAAGTGGTAAACAGATGGTGGTTTATTTTGTAGGGCTAGAAAAGATTGTTTTCTAGCTAGAAGGTAAGTGGACTCTGTTCTAAAAATAAGAAGCTCTCATCCTCCTCAAGCCTTGACTCGAAGTAAAAAGCAAAATTCCTGTTTTATTATTCCAGTGACAAGATCGCACTGCTTCTGACGAGGAAAAGCCGAAATATAAGATAAAATTAGCATCCCGTGATGCCTGTTAAAAATTATTTAGACACTCACAAGTTCAGCGCTTTGTAACTTCTCTCTCTCTCTCTCTCTCTAGGATATTGTTGGTAAAACTGAATCGTTACAATGAGGCATGTGACAGAGATGGTGACTATTTCTGCCACGTCTGTCTATTTATGACTTCTTCAGACTACAGCAATTGTCAGCAATAAATAGACCGTATTCAAGCAGCAGGGCTGATCTGTATTATAAACAACTGTGAGTAGTTCATTCTCTGGTTGAATTATGCGCAAGAGGAGTGAGAAAATGGGATGAAAAAAATGCACTCAATTCATAATGATAACCTAGGGTGATCATGTATTTTCTTGAAGGAAATAACGGAATGCACACCCTAGACACATAGTAAATAGCACGGTGGGAAACCCCACAGTCCAGGGTCTAGGTCAAGCAAGGCTTTCCAGGGCGATTTTACCCCAAATCTCTGTCTTTTTGTTTGAATTTTAGAAGCATCCATGCATGTTTCCTTGAAGGTGACTATTTAAGGTCTTCCCTTTCATTTTAAGGATAATCCGCAGTATATGCATAAATACGTGTTTTTCTTCTTCAGATATTAACAAAGCCCAAGACCAAGTTACAAAGTCAAGGACCACGCAACAGCCAGCCTCCTACAAGTGTTTCTAAGTGTGGCATCTCCTGCTTCCCAATTCCTCAGATTTAGGGTCTGCTGGCTGGGCCCCTGTTCCGATAAAATAGGAGATAAAGTTTCTGCTCACACATGTGTGCACGTGTACACACACACACACACACACAAACCAGGTATGTCAGTACAGCACCATGTGTACCATATGATGCTTTTGTTCTGAGCAGCATATGGCCCAAGCCTGTGTAGACTATAAGACCTTATTAACTTTTTTTTGAAAAGCAGCTATATTACACTTATGCCTCAATTTGATTTTTATTTCAAGGTCTCCTAAAAATCAAAATTTTTTTTTCAACCTGGACTACTGCAAAAGTAGGCTTTATTTATCTTATACACAAGCAGTTGATTTTTAATATATTTGATCTTATTGGTGCTAATCAGTGCTAACAGATTGCTAAAGAACTCACTGATTCAAAGAGGTGTTGCTGAATCGCTACAGTCTCCCAGCCCTGGGGAATGGACAGGAGAAGTGGCAAAGGGGAGAGAGACGAGGAAGCCCACAAGTCACAGAGCACGGTGGTACCAGAGGTGGGCGTGTGCCCAACATTCATGACAAGCCACATGGGAGGGTCTAACCGTACAGTGGGGGGGGGGGGGAGGGGGGAGGGGCAGTGGAGGTTGCTATTTGACTTGGTTTCAAGAGCTAAGAAGTAGCCTTTTTAGATCTTGAAGTTGTTATTTCTCCAGTTTTATACTATTTGCAAGTTTCATGAACACACTATGTTGCCCAATTAGGGGATGGCTAAAAATAACTGGGGCTATAGGACCTGGCTTCCTTTAGTATATTGTCCATGATGCCTTCAATCAGAGAGTCCTTTAAGGTCACAAACCAGATTGCATTATGCCTCAGCTCAGATTCCTCCAATATCTTCCCATCTAATTAAGAGTAAATTCCAAAGTGCAGACACCAGGCTACAAACCCAGCATTATCTGGCTGCCCCCTCCCACCCCACCACCCCACCCCTGCCCCTACGCCATCTCGTCTCCTCCCACTCTTCTTCTCTCTCCCTCCCTTTATTGCAGTCGTGGGACAAGCCACGCTCCCACCTCCAGGCTGCCGCACGTGCTGTTCCCTCTGCCTGGAACTCCCTTCCCCCAGATAGCGTCTCTTCTCTCAAAGAGGAGCAGTCCCCAAGCACACAGTCGAAAGCACATCCTTTTCCCTGCTGTTACTGTCTATCCTCCCAGATGGCTTTATTTTTCTTTATGCCATTGCCCATCATCTGACGCATTAAAATAGTACAGATTTGCATTTGTTTGTTATTTTCTCTCTGCTCTGGGTCCCTTCAAAATGGAACTCCCATGAGAGTGGGCACGGGCATGTTTTATTCCTGCTTTATCTCTGCTGTTTCGAGGAGTGCCTGGCATATAGTGTGTGTGCTCAGCAGACATCTGTTGAAACAACGACTTAATAGAGAATGCAGTTGGAAATTTCTTCATTAACACGGAAATGCTGCATGTCTGCTTGGTGGCACAAGTAGTTAGAACACGGTGACTTCCTTCAAGGAAGAGAGATTACCGAGATGGTGGAGCTTGCCCCACCCCTGGCCAGGATTTAGACTCACTCACTGCACCAGAGATGGGACTTGAACTTGACTACTGGACCAAAAGAGAGAGAGAAATACAGACATCAAAGGAAGAAGTTCTCCTATCATAATATTTACCATCAACCAAAAGTACTTGTATGTTTATTTGTGTGCACAAAAATTCAATCTCATCAATCTTATCACTTCCACCTTTGCTTATTCAGACTGTTTTCCCAGAAAAGTTCATTCGTGCAAGAGGTAGCATGCCAATGCTCTTTAATTTTAGTTTCTCTCCCTCCATTAAAACCCATTTTCCACCTTAACACTGTAATGCCCAATGAAACGTTCCATCGTAGTGATTATTTTTTTTTTAGCATAAAAGGTCCTTTATCTCATGCAATTTCCTGTTAGCAATCCGTACTTTTATTTGATTGATTGAATACAATGTGTGGTAAACATTTGCTGCTCGAGGAAATCAACTTTGCATTTCTCCTTTTAGGTGTCTGTTCATCGTGTGTGGCTGCAAGAAGAAATTCGTGGCTGCAGAGATGTGAAAACCACAGTGAAGGGGAATATATTCAACCTGATTTTGTCTGCTTTTGCAGAAGGAGCGTTAAATAGAAGTGATGTGAAGACATAGAACAGAAGATAAAATGAGGCTGTGTACCGGGAAATATTTGTCAACGTGCCCTGGCGGACTGTGACCACTGATGTCCACTGAGCCGGTGAAGCCCTCACCGTGGGGGGCATTTGCAGCCAGACTGGTCCAGATACTTGAGATTTCACTGCAGGGAGTGATCCTGTCCGGACCCCTTAAGGCCTGGGGAAGGGCTGGAGGAGGATGATGTCATACATAGGCTGCTCCCTTTCATAATGGATATTGATTAATGCCAACGCAGTACCAGAAGCAATTCCAGTCCTTCATAAAAAGCAACACAAAGGCAGTGCCAATAATCAGTCAGCAATGTAGAAGCCAACGTTATTTATTTGCAGGCTTCCTACTGCCACATCCCTCAAACGCCAGCATAAAGCGCAGTGTTTCCTTTGTGGTCCGCCAATTGCTTTTGAAACAGAGTTTTGACGGTAGCAGTAAGACAGGGAGTTTGTATCACTCGGAGCTCACTGAGCACACGTATCTTCTACTGAGATACTTTCCTTACAATAAGAAAATTGTGTCCTAATGTACAAGAATGCACAGAATGAAGTTAAGACATCTAGCAGCACCACCAAGCCCCAGAGAACTGTCAAGGCAGAGAGATAAATCATCACCGCGGGGCCGCTTCTAGAGTTTCCATCTTTAGTCCCAATTATTGAATCCTTCCAAAGAGGGTGGCATGGCTAAGTTCTCCCAAGTCCAAGGAGTTCTACGTAAGTCTTCATTTCAGATTTCTATTTAGAATGAAGCCCAACGTCATCATTTTCTCCCCCGCTAACATATAAAACCATCTATTCAGAAAGACTGATTCTATTAAAATGGAAATGTTTTCTACAAGTTAGACTTACCCTAAATTCATGTCTTCCCATGAATTTCTGCTTGAAGACTGATTTCTACAGCTTATAAAGTCAGACACTGATACCTGATTTTTTTCACACTATTCAAGAAGTTAAGAATTTTGAATTTCAGTTGGATTCATGTAGTTTCTTTCTTTTCTCTAGATACAAGATCTACAAGGAGCAGCGAGATCATTTAAAAATAGCCAAGAAATATCCTCCATTTGGGGGAAGAGTGAGGAAAAGGGTCTAGATATTTTTGGTAGGTTGTCCTCTTTTAAAAATGAAGCTAACATGATAATACATGCAAAGACTCTATAAATTCTGTAAATGTGTAGAGACTCCCCATATAGAAGGCTACAATTTCATGAGAACATATGGAAAATAAACACAATTTGATCTTTAGACTCTAAAATAGTTGGCAGGGTGGGAAATGCAAGAAATCTGAGCTCTTTTGGAACATGTACATGAAGCTGGAGATCATAAGAAATGTAACTGATTTTTTTTTTTCTGTTATCACTTTTAGAATTCAACTGAATTGTATTTGGGATTTAAAATCATAGCTCCATGATCTATTTGAAAAAATGAGAAGTTCAGCCAGAAGAAAAAGGATGGTTTTATTTAACACATCTTTAAGCCAATTTCACAACTGAGTTTTTCTCTTCTACCTAAAAAAAAAAAAAAAAAAAAAAAAATCCTAAACTCTGAATTCCAATCAATGAAAATCAAATTTGCACCAGTATGTGGACTGGCATTTATATCCTGGCGAATGATCTAAATGCACGTTTTTTGTTGTTGTTGTTTTTTTTTAAACTGTGGGATTAAAAAATAAAGATGCTTTCCAGGAAACTAGTAGTTGGGTTTTTTTTTTTTTATTTTAGTGGCTCCATTTCATTTCTTTTTACATTCAGAGATAAATGGAGATCATATATTCTCCTTAATGGCCTGTTCCAAGATTTTGCACAGCGTTGAGGCTGGCTGATGGCTCTAAGGATGTGTGGAGGTGTCACCGGGCGGGAGATGGGATTCTGCTGGGACTCACGTGCCATCCCCCAGTGCCGAGGGCCAGCTGTGGCACACAGCCACACAGCCACACAGCCAGCCAGGTGGGTACAAGTCATGGGGCACCTCTAACTTCTCTTTTCCTCTTTTCTCCCTGCCTGTTCACAGATGTGCAACAGAATAATGAGAAGCAGAAGGCCTACTTGGAATAATGTCACATGGAATTCTTAATTTAATAAGGCCTCGAGTTTGCTCCAAACACAATAGAGCATTTGGTGGCATAGTAGAAATCGGTCTGAAAGTGACTGGACATGCGTGGGATCCTTTTCTTCCCATGCCAAGCCGTTTTGTCATTCTCACATTTTATTTCCTTACCATTCCGGGGAATGTTTGGCCACACCGCAAGTGACACATTATTTGTGGGATGGCAGCCTGCAGTCATTTTTTTTTTATTTTTAAATTAAGTTGCCACTTGACATACAAATTGTAAATTTTCCGTAATCATATAGTCACAGTGACAGGCTCATGTTTCATAATTCGTCTGGTCCATTCTGTTTCTGAATGCTCAGCAGGCCGTCGGGAGGACTTCCTGCCAGCGCTCCAGGCTGAGTGTGACCCTGAGACTACCCTGACCTGCGGGTGCGCTGTGTGCCTGGGCACCCGTCATGCACCTGCTCACGGGAGTGATGCCCCTCGAAGCTTTCAATGGGAAAGTCTCGTGGGGAAGCAGTGTTGTCACGTCCAGAGTGAAGACCAGTTTATTAACATGAGAACTGACATCACCTCTGGAAGGAGAACCCAGGACAGCTGGTTTAACTCCTGGATTTGGCCTTATTTTGCCACCTGAAATAAAAGAGGGGCTGAAGAGGAACCGGACAGTCCCCAGAGCTGGACGCCTACCTTCTACCGTAAGCTCTAAGCCATCCCAAGTGTGAACTTCGGCAACGTATTTGTAACTTTCAGCATTTGAGTTCTCAGCAGATAAAACGGCAGTAAGGTATAGTGGTAAGAGCACAGGATCTGGGTCAGACGCTGTGGGTTTGACTCCTCCTGGCTCTGCTACTTAGTGGTTCTACGATGGGGGCAAATGAAGTCAAACTTTCTGTGCCTCAGTTTGCTAATCTATAAAATGGACACAATAACCGTCTCTCTCATAGGGGTGTTGTGGAGGATTAAATTTGATATTCCATGAAAATCACACAGAAAAGAGCCTGGTGTACAATAGGTAGGCAATAAATATTAGCTATGATGACTATAATGATTGTTATCCGGTGCCGGGATATATAGTGAGAATTAATCCTTTTCCCCAAGAAGAATGCATTGGATTTGCAGAAAGAAGGGATACGCAATGATAATGCAATATTTCACGCTTGGTAAGAAGACAGAGATGGCTTTGCCAGTGCACAGAACTATGCGTTTGTGGAGCATTTGCAGCTGCAAATCCCAATCGGCTCGGTCAGGTGTGCGCAGGGCTGAACTAGACTTTGCCTCTGTTGCACCCTGCTTCCATCAAAGGCAGCTCACTGGGCTTGGTGGCGTGTGTGTGGCTCTGGCTCAGAACTGTAATAAAGAGGTGACGAGTGATAAGAGAGGGCTCCTGCTACTATCCGACTTCTCCGCTAAGTGTCTGATAATGCCGGTCTGTGCTAGATAAGCCACAGGGGTTACTTTTCCTGTGTGGGCCTTCCAAGGAATCAGAAAGGAAGTGTCAGCTCCGCAGGCCCGCTGATGCCCTCAGAGACGCGGTGACACAGCCTGGGGATTGTTTTTGAGTGAGGTATGGTTTGTCCCTATGGTGTCGTCGACGATTCTCTCTAATCTGCTGTAAAATCCAGTCCCATGCAAAGAGCGTCACTGCCAGACATTCCCAAAGGGACTGCAGGGAAAGAGGCAGATAGGGAGATTTTGGCTTTAGGGGAAAACGTTGTTTGAGGGAAAGAACATTTAAATAGGAGTATAACAGCGCAGAATGAAGAATAAAAAGGTAAATGGACCTTTTACTGCCTTAGAATCCCAGAGCAGTGGTTCTTAAATTATGTTGTTCTCTAGAAAACTTACTAACATTTTAACGTTACACCCAAGGTGTGATGGAACAATGTCAAGGTCAGGTGGGAGAGGAGGGTAGAGAGAATTCAGGCCATTGATACGCTGCCAGGAAAGGAAGCTGAGTCTCAAGTGCCTCCATGAGTTGCCCAAAGCCCCAGAGCTAAGTCAAGGTCAAGGCAGAACTAGGGTCCAGACCACCTGACCTCTGGCTCCGCACCTTCCTGGACCCTCCACCTGCAAGCTCTCCGCCGGCGAGAGCTGCAGTCCGGGACTGATAAAATCCACCCTCCCTCTTGGCTTAACACATCGTCATGCCCTGGGGACACAGATACCAATGACCCTGCCTTCCGATGAGTTCCTCTGCATCCCGCATGTCTCTGCATCCAGAAGTCACCATGTCCCTCCTCCCAGGAAAGGCCTTCCTGATACCCACGTGTAGGCTTCATGCACCTTCCCTGCACGTATAAGAATCCATCACATCTCAGATGACTACACAGCTCACACAGGGCATAGCTGCCTCTTCTTGAGGGAGTTTTTTTAAAAAAGCAGGTAAATAGAAACATAAAGATACAGAATTAGGAAATAATGAGGCAAATGGCATTTTTTTTAATTTCCATAGACTTATATAGAAGTAGTTCCCAACCCAAATGATACTGCCCCCAGGAAAACCATTTTCTCCAGATCCCTTGACTAACTCTAAGTTTTGCAAAAGCAACAACCTGGTCCTCTGCCCTGCCCTGGGTTTCCCCAGGTTCTAGGACAGTCGGTGGCTCACGGAAGATGCTCAACAAATGTTTGTTTAACCAAAGTTGAATGAATGCCTTAATATTAACTAATTAGGAATTGATCATGTCCTCTCTATGTCTTTTCTATTTCAGGGTGAACTTCTCTATTTTTTCTGTTGCTCATAGACAGAGTTTCTAGAGTCTTCACTCAAAAGCCTCTTCTGGGCAAACTAGAGATTCTCAGAGGTCAGTTTAGCTGGTAACTCCACAGATGCGACACAGCGCTCCTCAAGGAAAAGGCTGGGCTGGCTCGCTCCTCCCACAAGCTGGTCCCTGTGTTTTTGCGGAAGTGACTTAAAATTGTGTTGCCTTCCTTAATTGCTGGGCAATACTCTCAACTCCTCTTGAACTTACAAAGCCATTCAAGACCATCCTGTATTTTTAGAAGGCACTGCTCTCAAGGAACTTACAGTCTATTAAGAACACATATAAAATGGTAGCAGAAAATACGTTGTAATATACAGGTGTGTATGTGATTACTCAAAAAAGTAATTGCCTTTGTTCATTATAATTTAAAAAATAGTTGTTCTGAGGGCTGTTGGTTATTGTTAAGCTGATTAACTAATGTTAATGTCTCCCCCTGCTCCAATACCCACATCTGACTAGCTTAAAAAATATTTCTGACTACATTTAGAAGAGTGAATGGTTTCCAAATTTCATACATGACAGAACTCAATCTATGACACTGGCATAGAGAGTATGTCAATAGGGGAAACAGATGTTTTGTATTTTTATTTTTTAAGTAATTAATTGCTTTTAGAGACAAGATTTTTCTCTGTCACTGAGGCTGGAGTACAGTGGCATGATCATAGCTCACTGCAGCCTTGAATTCCTGGGCTTCAGTGATCCTCCTGCCTCAGCCTCCCAAGTAGCTGGGACTACAGGTGTGTGCCACCCCCTTGGCTAATTTTTTTTATTTTTTGTAAAGATGGGGTCTTGCTATGTTGCCCAGGCTGGTCTCAAACTCCTGGCTTCAAATCGTTCTACCTTGGCCTCCCAAAGTGCTGGGATTACAGGCCCCGATGTTTTTTTTTTTTTTTTTTTTTTTTTTTTTTTTAACACCAGATTAATCTACATTTAAAAAATTTCTCTTCCAGATTTTCAACATAAAGCACAGTTTTGTTGTTTTTGTGGCTATTTTGGTTAATCACGGCCAATGCATGATGCCTCCCTCCTGTATCTCTTCCCCCAGGGGCCCTGGAGGCACAGCCAGAAAGTAGGCGGCCTCCCCAAGGACTCAGGCAACAGACAAGCTGGCCAGGGAGGCGGAGGCAGGTGTTGAAACAGACGGGGAGGAAAAGCTCATTTCGAGGGACCATCGGGAAAGCTGAACTCTGGGCAAAATATAGAAACATCACCGGTATAACTGTGTGGGAACATACAGAATCCTTGACAGCTCTATAACTATTATTCAGAACATAGCAGCAGCCAGGATCAACCAAGGTTGTAAAGGAACGTTAAAAAACCCTTATGAATGAAGATCTAAAAGACGAGATCAAAAAAAGCACTATGGAATTTGGCAAGCCCCTGTAGGCAGGGTTAATTAAATTTTCACACTCTGGAAAGAATACAGGAGCTCTATGCCTAAAAATAAGCCACTGACTTTGACAGCATTAAGGGTAGTGAGCAATAAGGAAGGGACTTAAAAATGGCTAGAAAGTGCTTTGTTTTTAGGGACCGTTGATCTCAGTTATTATCATATCTAAATCAAATGACAGCTAGAACGAGGAACAGCTTCTAGTAAGGTATGGACAATCTGGCTTCTAATTGTGCCAGTGGAACCAAGAGAACTATTTTTCTCAGTGTGTGCACATCAGAATTTGGAGAAAAGTCTAAAACTTTCTCCTTCCATAAATACCTAGGAATCTACTTTAATCATTGAATTCTCAGATAGATTAATTTGATAGCTGGAAAAACAGGGTCTGAAAGTATCTTAGCCATCGACTTTAAAATGTTTTGTAAAAAATGTGAGACATCAGCTGTCCTTTCACAAAGGATAGAGAGAAGCAAACTTCATGGGACAATCCCACTTAAATCTGTGTTGACAAAGATCAGAGGTTCCCGAGAGTCTAAGCTTTTTTACTCCACAATTGCTGTGATAAAATGGCTTGTCCCTTGGCTGACAATCTCCTGCAGAACACTTTTACATATATAGTGTTGACAATAGAATGCGAAATCATGTTTTGATTTTGTTCAAACTAGAAATGGAACCCATGATAATGAATTTGTAAAAAATTCAACATCAGGTTAGGAAAGAGAAGCACGTGTCTTAGTCCCTTCAGGCTGCTATAACAAAATCCCATAGACTGGGTAATTTATGAACAATAGAAATGCATTCTTCACAGTTCTAGAGGCTGGGAAGTCCAAGATCAAAGTGCCAGTAAATCTTGGTATCTGCTGAGGCCTCTGTGTGCTTCACAGATGGCACTTCCTTGCTGCACTCTTACACGTCGGAAGGCCCAGGCAGCTCTCTGGGGCCTCATTTACAAGGGCACTAATCTCATTCATGATGGTGGGCTCCCATTCATGAATTTTGGGAGGACACAAACATTCAGGTCATAACACCACATAAATCCAAGACTAAAGCAGCAGCTCTTGGTTTCAAAGTGATACCAAATGATCAATGATTTTTCAAGAAATTCCCAGGGCGATCTATATGCAATGTATTTGGTAAGAATATTGTTGCATATGGTGTGCCATGTTTTCCCGGGAATGGATAAAGACAAATTTATCGTCTCTGATGTTTATTTTTCAGTGGTGAAGTGAAGCAAATTCCAGTAAGTAGGCAGCAGCCTCTAGAAGCCCTTTTCTGAGCACCTGCTATGTGCCAGGGCTACGTCGTGTTCTTCCTACTTATTGTCATGTTGGAGTCTCATACCAGCCATGGCAGCTTAGGTACTGCTACCCTCCTTCCTACAGACAAGAAACTGAGGCTCAGAAAGCTACAGGAATTCCCTAAAGGTATGCATTCTGTAAGTAGAAAAACCAACATGTGAATCCAAGTCTGTCTCTCTCTAGAAGCCACGTGTGCTCCATTGCACCAGCTTGCCATGGCTAGAGTGTTTCTCTCTCCTCTGCCCCCTTGCAGCTGCCGCAGTGGTAGATTTGTGTGAATAAAGGAAAATGTGTGTTTGCATAAGAAGTATTTTTTGTTTCTTCTTTGTCCAAGCCACTGAGTCAGACATTAACTCAGGTATGTTGAACAAGATATAAGATCTCATATTGAACAAGATAAAAGAAAGTGGATGTAATTCCTACCCCACAGGTGCTTGTACACAAAAAACCATTAATATAAGATAGATGAGTACAATCCAGGAGAGCTTCCTGAAGGGGGCAGCATATGAGCTTAGGGGAAAGTGAAGAGCTTTAGGGGACTCCTTGTGTCATGCAGGACAGAAGTTATCATTCTAAATCACCCAGGGGTGGTGGAGTGGCAAGAATGGCCCGGAGCTACAGTCCAAGGACCCCGTTCTGCCACTAAACTGGGCTCCTTGGCCCAGTCTCTTATTTGCTTTGGGTGGACTGAGATGAATGGCTCTGTGCCGTAGACCAAATATTTGCACTCTCCCCAAATTTCTGTGTTAGAATCCTCACCCCCACGGTGATGGTGTTAGGAGAGGGGTCCTCTGGGAGGAGAACAGATCATGAAAGTGGAGCCTCATGAATGGGATTAGTGTCCTCATCAAATAGACCCCGAAGAGCTCCCTTGCCCCTTCTGCCACATGAGGACACAGTGGGAAGACAGCGTCTATGAACCAAGAAGTGAGCCCTCACCAGACGCTAAATCTACCGGCACCTTGATCTTGGACTTCGCAGCCTCCAGAACCGTGAAAAATAAATTTCTGTTGTTCGTAAGCCACCCAGCCTATGGCATTCTGTCCTAGCAACCCGGATGGACTAGAACTCTCTTCCTTGTAAGTGAGGGGGGAGCCAAGGAGGCTTGGGTTGCTTTGTGTCCCAGAGATGTGAGATTCTATGTGCTACATTGATTAAAGAAAAACCTTTCTCATTTTGTTGTACTCTCATCACTTACGCAGCACACGCATGTTAACTAAGCTTTTCCCTTTAAATAAACTGTGTTGACATTTCTTTGTGCTGCCTCTGATCCACTTAACAGATGTCGCTGAGGTCTCTGCGGCCAGTGACGGGGCAGGCACTGATTGTGCTTCTTTCTGGCTGTGCTAGCAGAAGGGGCCTGGGGTCCTCTGCAAGATGGAATCACTCCTGACAGCAAGTGGGAGGCTGCAAAATTTCTCCGGGAGTGACATTGCTGCAAACCTTTCGTCAGGTAACTGCCTCGATCCCTGGAAAGCATCAAACACTTGTCATCTCCAGGAGCTACATGTCTTTGCAGAGAGGCAGGGACAACACTCATCTGATAAGAGCAAACCTCAGGTGGGTGGAGAAGGAACTGCCCTCTGGTTACACAGGTGCTTCTGCAAGGTCTGAAATAACTGTCCTGGCAGAGAATGTATTCCATTGCAGAAAGCAAGGAGGTCAAACAATGGTTAGCTAGTTAGCAGATGAACTGAAAAACAACTTGAGGTTCATGTGCATTTAGCTAAGAACTCTTTATGCTGTGAAACCCACCCTCCCAGCCCAATGCCTGGCCTTTGAACGCTCTACTTAGATTTAGGGTGTCGTTTCTTTAAATGCGATCACCAGTTAAGAGGGGTGCCTTTTAGGTTTAGACCCGCCTCAAATCGAGTAGCAAATCTCTGATTCTTTTACGTTCAAGCTGCATTTGGGTTAACTGCGTAGTGATATTCATTATCCTTTGTGAGTGAGTACCCCGAGGCCGTCTGGGCATCGGTGCTCGTAAATTAATATTTATGATGAAGATTAATAAAACAGAAATGAAGAAAGGGACTTAAAATTAAAATTTAAAGAGCCCTTCAATCTGTAAATCCATTTCCAGTGAAAGGGATGGAAGAGCAGTTAGTGCCACCGTGTGTCCCAGAACATTTATCAGTAGGCAAATCTCTTAATTGTAACCATTCTATTGTGTTATAAATGACCCGCTAATCTCCCAGTTTCATTGTCCACTGTTTCTCATTTAAGTATATTCTTGTGTTTTTTTCCCCATGCCTAGTTCTTCAGTTAAAGAAGGAAAAAAATAACTTCTTGTGAAATAAATACTTTTTCTTTGTATTCTTAGATACTCACATGCTTTCCTACATATCCTTTTTGTTAAATATGAAAGAAACCAAACAAAAAATCTGAGCAAGGACTTTAAGAGAATTCCATTCGACTTATTTGTCCCTAAAGCACTCATTACAGATAATCTACTAATCTCATTTTTAAAGACCATCAAAGAATGGCACGGAATATATTTCATGATGAACCGTCTTAATACTAGAAAAGTTTTTTTTGTGTTCAGAATGCATTCATGTTGTGGTTTTAATTTACCATTTTGTACTCTGGTTTTCTATAGCCTTAACAGAGCATAATATCATATATTCATCTGGCACAAATTTTATTTTATTTTTTTTTTTTTTTGAGGCAGAGTCTGGCTTTGTTGCCCGGGCTAGAGTGAATGCCGTGGCGTCATCCTAGCTCACAGCAACCTCAAACTCCTGGGATGAAGCGATCCTACTGCCTCAGCCTCCCGAGTAGCTGGGACTACAGGCATGTGCCACCATGCCCGGCTAATTTTTTTTTTCTCTATATATTTTTAGTTGGCCAGATCATTTCTTTCTATTTTTAGTAGAGACGGGGTCTCGCTCTTACTCAGGCTGGTCTCGAACTCCTGAGCTCAAACAATCCGCCCGCCTCGGCCTCCCAAGTGCTAGGATTACAGGCGTGAGCCACCGCGCCCGGCCTGGCACAAATTTTAGGTCGAGTCTTGGCAAAGCTTTGTACTGAGCATGGAGGGGTTAACGGTGGTTCTCAACCAGGGATGATTTTGCACCCTGCCCTCCCCAGCCCATGGGTGATGTTTGGCAACATCTGTAGATGTGTTTGGTTGTCACAACTTGGCACCAGTAGCTAGAGGGCAGGGATGTTGCTAAACATTCCACAATGCCCTGAACAGCACCTTCCCAACAAAGAATTATGGGGCCCAAACCGTGCACAGGACCAACACTGAGAAACCTTGGGTTAAGAGCAAGTGGCCCCCACGTGGGACTATGAGACCATTGCAACAGCTGTGGAGAATTCAACTCTGGTACCAATGGTGTGGTTCAAATCGTTCAGAATCTCCTGGGATTAATCACTGTAGGGTGGGATTAGGGAGAGAAACCAACCTGGAGATCATTTGAGGTTTTTGAGAATTGTTAACCACATGGTTTTAATTCTATTTGGATCTACTTCTTATTTTATCGTGAGATTACCAATCCAATTTGCTTCCATTTTTCATAAGGTGGAAGCTGTCATGCATTATTTGGGAGTTCTAATTTTTCAGGAAACATTTTAGCTTGGCAAGCTTAACTGTCAGCCCTTGACATGCTTTGCTGGCATAATGAGCGAATTTATTTGTAATATAAACTTCTGGCGCGTTAGTTCCTGGCTCTGACTCTTCGAAACTGCCACATTTTTGAGGCTTGTACTTTCCCAACATTAATGGAAGAGTCTGAATGTTTTTTTTTCCCCCCTCCAGAAAAATGTCCATATGGCAAAGGTCAGTGATATAAAAGTATCCCTGATTCAATAGCAGGCATGACTAAATATAGAATGGAACAAAACCCTGGAATTACTCTGCAGAGCCAACAATAACAGCAAGAATCATCGATGCTGCCACGCAGTAACTCTCCTCTCTGACAACTTCTCAATGTGCCACATTTCTTTTCAACGGGATGACCACAAGGGAAGTGGATATCTAGACTGTGTGATATCAGATTTCCCATCCCGGCAGCCAAAAGACTTTCCCATCTCATCACCTTAGTTGGAAAACAAAGCTTACTGTCCTGGTAGTTGAAATACCTTCTAAACTGTGAAGGGATACACATTTGTAAGAGTTATATTAAGATACTAGTTTCTAATTATTTGACCAAGCAAAGAGTGCAGCTCTTTGATTGAAATAAATATGAGAAAACAACTTAATCCTCGTTGAAGTCCTGTCCGCCATGAGTCACTTGGCCCTACGAGTTAGGAAGTGAGAAACATTCCTACAGCCCATGTATATGGTGGGACAATGAAGGAGTCTGTGCCCTGTTCTTGCTTCCCTGAGGGTCTGACGATGGCTCACTCAGAGTAGCATCAACTGAGGCCAAGGTCATGGGTTGACTCCACCATCCATGGGCAACCAGCTTCTTCAAGTCCTGTGGCCAAAGACAGTCCCCCTTGCCTTCCCTGGCTGGACAGGGTCTTGCTCTGTCACCCAGACTGGAGTGCAGTGGCATGATCATAGCTCAAGTGATCCTCCCACCTCAGCTTCCCAAGTAGCTGGGACGACAGGTGCATACCACCATGCTTGGCTAATTTTTTAATTTTTTTGGTAGAGATGGGGTCTCATTATGTTGTCCAGCTGGTCTCAAACTCCTGGCCTCAATCCCTTCTCCCACATAAGCCTCCCAAAGTGCTGGGATTACACATGTGAGCCACCGTGCCTGGCCCATCCTTTTAAGAATTGAGAATTGCTATAAAGGAAGGGGCTAGAATGTGGGGTCTTTCCTAACTTCCATGAGAGGACATCATTTCACATAGTGTTCATATTCAAAAGAAAGGAGTCTTTGAATTTAATTTGACGTCACATATGTCATCCTTTCTTATTCTATTTTTTAAAAATGTCCTTGTGTTGAAATTAGATTTCTGCATAATGTCCATCTATTGTCCTTGGAATATTTCTCTTTCCAAACCTCCATGCTCTGAGTCTGGAACAGGAATGGTTCTATCTCTGCTTCTTCACACCAGGCTAACTCTCTCACCCGGTGCATTCCGACAGGACTGGGGCATGCAGGTGACCTGGGTCGTGGTGGCAGGAGAATGTGGTGAGGCAAAGGGTCTGGTTGCTCCCTTTGGAGGACAACAATGCCATGATGGGGCTTGTGCACTTGGCCTTTCCATGCAGCCTGACCCTGTTGCCTTATCTGTAGACTCCTGGAAGGTCACAGCTCAGAAATGTCTCTATGGTTTTCTAGTCCAACCCCCCAGTGAAACATGGACCAGAGTGGTTGAGTGTGTCCTTCGATGGCCACACAGTGGTCAGTGGCCAGGCTGGGAGAGTTCTCTACTCTATAGCACTACTGACTATGAAGTAAGAAGAGGGATGTGAGGATTCCACTGACCTCACAGGAGGACAGAGATGGAGAGGAAGGACTTGACACTCTAGCATCCAAGAACCCAGGGACTCAAAAGAGTCCAATTTAATTCAACACAAGGTAGGTGTGAAAAAGCAAACATATAGCCTTACTTTGTCAAAAAATGGCATCTTAAAGAAGTACGAAGGCTCAAAAAACAAAGCAAAACAACACAAAAAGGCCAGAAAAGAATCTCAGGTGGTAGCTGCCTGACAGGTGAACTGGGGGGGTTTTCTGCTGCCTGGAGGCTGGTGGGGTTACAGTCAGGATTTGTGCTTGTCCTTGGAGGGGAGGTGGCCACAACCTCATAACTGCACCTGGAGTGGCGTGAGGCCTCTCTTTCCAGCCATGTCACTAGGACCTGTTTTACCCTGGCCTGGAACCACCCTGTCTCTGGGACGTGCCTGCATGAGAGGAGCATGAGGGGGGTCAAGTGCAAGAGCAGAAAGCCCCGACGTCTTCCAGCTCCCTCCCTCAGAGGTGCCCGGAAGACACCACACCCTGCTCCAGGCCCACGAGTACCCCTGCCTAGCATGTACCTGGGCTCCCTGTTCAGGTGAGCTCTGAAAGGGGCCACCTGCCCTTGGAGCCCGCAGAGCTGCAGCAGGCAGGCCCCCACGGTCCCAGCCCAGCACTGTCACCGCTGCTCTGGGTGGCATTTTCCAGGCAGTGTCTTTGTGATGGAACAGCCCTACCCTTCTCATGTCTCAGAACGGCTCTGCGACGGGGTAAATGATTCAGAAAGTTTCTGATTCAGCCACAAATGAAACTGGGGAAGGCTCATTAAAGACACTAACGAGCACTCCCTTTCACCCAGGCATTGTCTCCATGTCTCCAAAGCTGTCGCAGCAAGAGCAGCAAGGGCTGACCTAGTGGGGTTGAGCTCTGTGAACAAAGGACATCTTCCGACTGAAAGGCAAGCTGGTGCTGAAGGCATCCGACAGAGATCGCCAAGCTTGGATTCCTGTCATTACAACAGTCCACAGGACACAGGGCTGGCATTTTGCTGCCCAAGATGCCTAGGAAAGGTGTGAATGAATTGTTTTTTTAGGTCATTTTACAAAGATCTCTGAATGTTGTGCGAAAACAGAAAGCCTTCTTCCCAGATGGCAAAGAAAGGGTTGAAAAAAGAGAGCTGGGTCTTCTGCTTTTATTTTCCTTGAGAGAAGCAAGATGTGTTGTGGTTCCTGTCATGAAATCTCTGATCAATCTTACAAAACGGGGGCTGGGGAGGGGGGGTTTCGTGAAATGTAAAATGCTGGTACGTCTCTCTAAAACTGGGCTAGGTGCTTCCTGTTGCACAGTTCTGTTACATTTGGGAAGAACTGAGCTTTCTCACGTGGCCAGATGTCCAGGATGAGGACACAAAAGCCAGATCAAAGTAGATAATTTGATGAAAAAGAGACCCAAATCAAAGAGTGATGTTTTATGTATAACTATAAAGTGAATGATTTTCATTCTTTCCAGATAATACAGAAACCATATATTGATTGTGTTTTTAAAAATATCCGACATGGAAGAAGGTTTGTGTGGATGGGATAAATTGCTGCGGAAAATCCAACTTAGAGTGGCCATGGAAAGTGCCTTTACCGTGGTGGCACAAAGGAGTGGACCATGAATAATGTGAGTCGTTGATCAGAGCACTTGCTCCTTCCACCTAGAGACGACAGAATTAGGGAGCTGGACAAACCAGAAGAAGCCACCTGTCCCTGTCCAGGACCTTTTTTGGCCAGGTGAACATCAAAACCATCAGTGCTGTCTATTTCTTGGGAATCTTGTATAGGATCAGGACCACACACCCTTCAGCACAGGTCTGCATAAAGTTCAAGGTGTTTTCCCTGACATTAAATAGAAAAGTCTTCTGTTGATACATTCACAGTTATTTCTGCGGACAAGTGAAAGTTCCTTTATAAAAAGGAAAGGCTTAACAAACACATTGCGATGGCGTGCCTGCTCTGCCATGCACCCAGGATCAAACAGAAAGCGACTCCTTATCCTTCCCATGAAGAACATTGAATGAATATCTGAGTCTTTGCCAGATGTAGCCTGATGGGAACCCTGTGGTGTGGCTCTCCCTGTGGGGATGTCAGCATCATCAGGTTGAGCCATGTTTACGTGATGTCACCTGGGCAGGGATTAACACTGGCTTTACTCAGGCATCCCTGTAATTCCGGTGGTCACTCCTCCTGCCTCCTACCAGCAACGGTGCAATGGGAATCACAGGGAAACAGACCCGCGCCCCGTAGGAGGTTGGGAAGGCACCAAGCCAGCCAGGCTGATGCCAAACTCAGAAACAAAAGGGAAGAAGTCGAGTGAATGGACAGAGGGATAAAAGAAAGGAATTTCTTTGGTAGGTATGACAAAAACAGCCAACTCCATGTCTTAAATATTTTCTCTCCAGTAAAATTTTAATCTATCACCTTGGGATGGGGTCTGGGTGGTTAGACTCCTTCTAAACATGGTTCCAGCTGCTTGGTTTGGTCACATGATATATTTTTTTAAAGGAATGGTGACTTTTTAATAGGTTGCTTTCTTCTCTTTCTCTCCTATGACAGACCCAGGAAAAGAGCTTAAACCCAGAATGGTATCAAACCCTTTATGAAACATTTGGGGCTAATTACCCTTGCTGGAAGTCTCGGATTTTTTTCCTTGCCTCCCTCCCCCTCCCCAATTATAATGGAACACAGTTCAAGTCTCATAAATGCTTTAATATGTAGTCGTAAAGTTTGAGATGTCTCATGGGCACCGCTGTCTGCAGATCTGCCAGGCAGGGCTCTGCAGAGGTTCAAATTCGAACCGGTTTCCGCCTCTCCAACAGTGTGTTATACAAGCTGGGCTGGGAGACTTTACATGCTCCATGCAACAAGTCATTTAATAAAGCTCGCTCGATTATAGAGCCAGGGTCACCCCAGGAAATCTCGCCACCTCCCCCTTCACACAGCGAGAGGGAACTATGCACTTGGCGGTTAGCCCCAGGAACGGAGCCTTCATTTCCTTGCTTATTACTCTGGGCTTGGAGGAAGAAGCCAGGCCGGGTCGGGGTCAGGGGCCTCAGTTCCACCTCCATCTGGCTGGAAACAAAGCCATCAATGGGAGCCCTGACATTATTTGCACATCCCCTAAGATTTCCTTCTCCTCTCTGGGAGCAACACACCACCACGTGGTTAGGGAGGTAAAAACTAGGATTGCCCCAGTGTGCAACATCAATTTCAGGTCCCACAACTAGGAGTTGGGATCAGAAAGGGCAAAGCAAGGGACCCCGTTTTCTCATGATCCTGCCCTGACCCAACACGCCTGGGGACAGCCGGTGAAGTGAGAGTCCCGGGCAAATAATTCCTGAACCTCAGAGCTAGAAGAACCAACTCCGCTAGACTTTCAGGCAGGCCCTTCCCTGAACACACGGAACCTTTCTGAAGGGTTGAGGGCTGGGGCCGGAACCACAAAGTTGGAACACCCGGAAGCCCCGTCCCGACCTCCGCCATCTTATCAACAACTCCACGGACGCTGGAGGCTTCCGGGAGAAGAGAGGGTTTTCTCACCATAAAACAACGGGTGCTCCCGTGTGACTGTCACTTGTGTCACCTAACACAATTTTCCAAAGTCGCATCAATGTGTCTTTTATTCACTAGACACATTCTACTTCCCTCGGGTCGTTCTACAAACCCTAGTGGCCACCAACCTTTAGCGGTGGTCCTTTACTGAGGGAATGTGATCCAGCCTTTGTTTATTCTCATCCTTTCTTTCACACCCCCCAACTTCCGGTGCTCTTCCTTTACTGGCCCTTTCCTTGCCAAACAATAATGTGATCAATCAGTGAAAATCAGAGTGGCCAGCCTAATATGGTCGTACGAAAAGAACTGGCGAAGTAGGGTGTGAGTGGCGTGAATGGTGCGTTCAGTCTGTCCATCTCCGTGTGTCTACCTGCCCACGTCCGTCCTGCACCTGGCCTTGTGCTCTGGGCTGGAGATGCAGCACTCAACAGCAGCCCTGGCCTCAGGGAACTTACGGCACAAAGAGGAGAAAGACAGACATTAGATGAATGATTACAAGCAAGAGGAGTTGCTTATGTGGGGGCTTCAGGAACATATGTGAGCTGCAGGACTTCAGAGGCGGGAGTATTATCGGATGTGTAGGGCCATCACAGAAGTCTTTAATCAAAGCACCTCTTAAAGGCTGGGTAGGAATCCAACCATCTGAAAGAAAGAATTGTATTAGCTCCCAGCATTCCAGGCTATAGACAACCTCAGAATGAAAAGCAGAGATCCGAGTGCTCCAGGGACACAGGGAACAATTAATAGAGAATTTGACTTAAGCGGAAGCTATGGATATGTTAGTAGACAGAGAGAAGCTTGGAAATATTAGCACTGGCTAAGTGCATTGTTCTGTATGCACTTCATCTTCACCAGACTGTCATTGTCTTCAGTTAAACAGACAAGGAAACTGAGGCACAGAGGCTGACTTGCTCAAGGTCTCACAAGCAGTAAATTATGGAGCGGGATTTTAACCTATGGAGGTAGGTCCCAGAGTTCATTTACTAAAACCAGGCACTCAGTTATCTCTCCTTGTGGAGTTGGGAAAATCTTGGATAACCACACCAAGGTCTGTGGTTATCTGGGATGACCAGGGGATTCTGTAAAGACTGGATTTAGTTGTCATTAAAAAAAATACATGCACACAGACACACACACAGACACACACACTGTATTTAAAAACTATACCATGTTTACCATTTTCACTCCAATATGTACCATAGCACAGTGGAGGCCTCCAGTGTTGAATCTATGTTGTCATCAAGAGTCAACAAGAGTAACCCTATGCTGGCCTTTTCAAATATTCCAGTCTACTCATGTCCACTCATATTAAAAAAAGTACTTATCAGAGTGTGCCAGGAATTTTTTTATCATGCAACCAAATATGGTTCCCATTCAGTGGCCTTGTAATAAATAAGTGTTATTCACTTATGCTGTTAAAGTGTCATTTTTGAAATCTATTTTATATATTGGGAGTTCGGCATATGGTTCATAGAGTTTTGCTTCTAAGACATCTGACCCTGAAATAGACATTAAGCAACCAATACAGATATTGATATTGTAGCAGACAAGTGGCTTGTGTGGTGATGGGTCAACTGGATTGAAGGTGAGGATGGTAGGAAGAAGGTGGGAAAGAGGTTAGGAGTATCGTGTGGGCAGCTCAAAGGTACAGGATGGGGAAAGAGTCCGAGCAGAGAGCAGATGGTAGGGATGGAGGGAAGGCACCCACCGAATTGATAAGCTCATGGCAAGAGAGGATTGTTTATAAGTTAAAATGCAAATAATTTATTTGCTCCTTCAAATATTACTATGACATCTGCAATCGGTGTTTGAGCTTTTGTACACCTATTGCAAAAGTACAGCTGTCTGCTAGCACTTAGGAACCGGAACTTGTTCATTTTTAGTACTGGTTAAATCTTTTGTGGAATGAACACAATTCAAAACATGCCATGTTTTGATTACTACATAACCACTTTTAAAGGCCTTTCATTTTCAAGATCTATGAACTCAGTAAAGGCAGGTCTGTCATGCCCAGGGTAAAAGAAGTTGTTGGCCTTGCCATGGGGGAATTTATGAGAGGAGTTCTAGTGATTAAAAAAAAAAAAATGGGATAGGGTAAATGCTTGCATTTTCCAAACCTTAACTTTTTAAGTACAGCTTTGCTTTCTTGCACAACAATTTAGTTCACAGGGGAATTTGGACATGACTTCAAGCTGAGTATTTTTTATGCCCTCATCCTCCAGTGGTGGGAAATAAAGCATGAGTCCTAGGAGCTCACGTCTAGGGTCTAGGGCCAGACTTAATCAAAAGGAACTCTTGGAATATTTTGTTCTTGTAGCTCCACATCATGAAGACCAGAATTGCCAAGATTTTTCAAAAGCCTCAAACTTACTTACATTGTTTAAGACGCTTTGCAACTTACAAAGCAATCTCACAAACTTGTGGTCTTCCTATCAACCCTATTGGATAGACTTTATAAATCCCTATTTTATAGACAAAGACACTGAGACCCAGAGTGGGTGAGGGACAACTCAAGTCACGCATTTAATAAATGCTACCAAGCTGACACTGAGCATATGTTTTCTGACTCCAAGCTGCACCCTGAACTATGGAGATCTCACAACATCTTGTTTCAGGAGCTCTGGGTATGGAAAGAAGTCACTCACATCTGTGTATTTTTCTCTTTGGAATGCGTGAAATAAGATGCTTTTCATTTTCCATGTCATCAGGAGTCAACACTTTCTATGACAGATCACAGCATTTTGGAAAATGTTTCTTTAATTAGTGACATTACTGACTTCACAATGTGTAGACCATTTCTCCAGAAAAGAGTCTTTCGGGTTGACTCGATCTGACTTTAGCCTGTGTTAGGACCTCTCCACCCACAGCTGGTCCTGCAGAGATGAAAAACATGCACACGCCCTAAAATCCTGTCCCAGATGGGTGGCTTTAGGGGAATGCTGAATTCCCAGGCAGGCGGAGGCAGAAAAGAAAGGGACATTTGGCCTTAGTCGAGGTGACTAAATTTTACTGATGTTTCAGTGTGATGTTATTTCTGGCATCATCTTGATTAGTGACTCAAAAGCTGGTTTTAACTTGGGAAAAGTCTGAATCTTCACAATTCATTTCTGTTTTCTCTTATCTCCTTCACTGAAATTCAACTAATTTAACACTGTGTTGATCTAGCGCTGTTAAGGGATAGGAAAATGCGGTGCCCAGGGTAGGCAGGACACAGTAGACACGATGTAAATAATTGCAAATAATGCCATCGCAAGGCAGAATGGGCCGGGTAGCAAGTGATGTGTAGGTTTCACATTTCCTGGATGAATCTGCCTTTCCAACCTCTCTTTCTTCCACACTCCCCTTTACTGACTGTGCTCTAGCCACACTGTGTTCCCTCTGTCCCTACAATAGGCCATGTTTGTTTCTGCCCCAGGACCTTGGCACTTGCTCTTCCCTTCTGTCCCCTGTTCCTTCCCTAGAACTTTGCTTGGCTCATTCTTTTTCATCGTTTGGGTTTCAGCTCAGATGTCATCTTGCCAGGAAATCCTTCCCGGTGACCTTATCCTACTCATTTCTTTACTTATCATCTCTCTTGCCCAGCAGAAATGTAAGCTTCCTTTTACATGGGAGTCATAGGTTAACTATGCCAAGAGCATAGTAGGACTCAAAAATACTGAGATTCGAAAAGAGTAGGGAGAGAGAAGGGAACAAGGTTTGCTCTTTGGGTTTATCCGTGTTGGTGGGATGAGGAACAAGAGAAACCAGCCATGGACCCAAGAAGCCTCAGAGAAGAAGGAGGAGGAGGAGGAGGAGGAGGAGGACGAGGAGGAGGACGATAGTTCAGAGAGACTAAAGCCAAGGGCGCTGGACCTTCCACACATAGAGGCAACCAAAGCTGCGGGAGCACTGAGGCAGGTGGGGAAGTGCATGGTCACCGGTGGTGATCTCAGCAGGGCAGAGGCCAAGGTTACAAGGCGTAAGGAGTGGGTGGTGAGGACATGAGCCTCTAGGAATAGTGTGTTGCACCTGGCGTTTGGCAGAGAAGGAAGGAGGGAGACTCGAGTGTGCAATCTTGGAATCACAGCAGGCATCAGAGAAGCTATTTTTTTAAGATTGTTGGGAAGATCTAAGTTGAACTACAGATGGAGAGGAAAGCCCTAGGAGAGGGGCCATTAAAGTTGTATTGATGGAGAAGGCTACTGAGAGAGGTGGAGGGGAATCCATCCCACCAAGTTTGGAGGAGGTGTCCTCTTGACCAATAGGAAAAATGTTAAGGTAGTGAGGTATCATGACCTAAAATTTCACAGAGAAGTGGTAGGTGCGAATATTTGTTCTCTTTGCTTTTTCAAGTTTTGGGTTCTTTTCTTAAGATGTTCTTTAAGATAGTCATCTTAATTAAAAAGTGGCTTGTTTTAGAGCCAATTAAATCTGGTTTAATTTAACATCTTCAAGATGAAGCAAGTGTGATTTGCTTCCATATATGTGTTTTTCTCCCCTTTTTATGCTTTTAGTTTTCTGATTTTTCGAGTCATACAGGCTCATTGTTAAAAAAAAAAAGTTGGAAAACACAGAAATGTGAGATAAAGTTAACATGTACCTGTAATTCCACTACCCAGAAATGTCTGCTATACTGTAGTGTAGTGACAGAGTGCATGAATTCTAGAAGCATCTGCCATGGTTCACATCAAGCACTGTCGTTCTTACCGAGGTAGGTGGCAAGCTATGTAAACTTTGAAGCCTTGTAGTCCTCATCTGTAGGATGGGGATGGTGGTGACAGCCACTGCCTGGCTCTTGTGAGGACTAGATTATGTGACATCTCTGGAATGTACAGCCCTGTACTTTGCCTGTGGGAAGGACTCAACAATACCTGCTTTTATGATAATGCCATTCTCCTCCCGGCTCTTCCATATAGATGTTTTCCCCCTTGTGAAAATGGGATTGCTTTGTAGGAACAGTTTTGTATCCTGTTTTGTTCTCTCCTACCACTAACTTGTGAACATTTTCCAGTAACACTGACGTTTCCCTTTTTGTTCTAAAGAGAGCCATGGCATGATTCACCCAAGGAAGCGATAGAACTGCAGACAATAGCCCCCCGCCACCTGGGTTTTGCTTTCTGAGGTTTCAGTTACCCATGGTCAGCCACGGCCCAAAAGTATTCAATGGCAAATTCCAGACGTAAATGATTCATAAGTGTTCAATGGAGCACCGTTCTGAGTATTGTGATGAAATCTCGCACCATCCTGCCCTGCCCCACCCAGGATGTGAACTGCCCCTTTGTCCAGCGTCACCCCCACTGGTCCCTTAGCTTTGCAGTGATCAGATCGACTCCTGCAGGATGGCAGCGCTTGTGTTCAATCTCCCTTATCTTATTTAACAATGGCCCCCAAGCTCAAGAGGAGTGATGCTGGCATATTATTATAATTGTTGTATTTTATCATTAGTTGTCGGTGTTAATGTATTACTGTGCCTAATTCATAAATGAGCTTTATCATAGGTATGTGTGTATAGACAAAAACATCGTATACATAGGCTCAGGCACTATTCCAGGTTTCAGGCAACCACTGGGGGTCTTGAAATGCAGCCCCTGAGGATAAAGGGGGGACTACTGCATATTGTCATTACCCTTGAAGTAGCAGGTATTTTTATCCTTTTTACCCTTTTGAAAGTTTAAGAACTCATTCATTCATAATCACACCAGCAGCTCACTGTGCAGAGAGTCACCCCAGGGCAGTAGCTGGGATTTATTCCTTCTCTGCAAAAACAGATCAGAAGCAAAAACAAAGGCTCCAGCCCCGTGCTAGGATGTCAGGGCAGGGCCAGACCAACGTGTGCACAGTGTTCAGTTCCCCACTCAGCCTCTGCTGCTTCTCTGTAGGTTGAGTTGTGTTTGTACAGAAATAAGCGAAAGGAGAGTCCCTCCTAACCAGTTTCCTACAGTGCTAGGAAGAGGAATCAAGATGAGAAATGCGGCCGGGCGCGGTGGCTCACGCCTGTAATCCTAGCACTCTGGGAGGCCGAGGCGGGTGGATCGCGCAAGGTCAGGAGTTCAACACCAGCCTGAGCAAGAGCGAGACCCCGTCTCTACTAAAAAATAGAAACAAATTATCTGGCCAACTAAAATATATATATAGAAAAAATTAGCCGGGCATGGTGGCGCATGCCTGTAGTTCCAGCTACTCGGGAGGCTGAGGCAGGAGGATCGCTTAAGCCCAGGAGTTTGAGGTTGCTGTGAGCTAGGCTGACGCCACGGCACTCACTCTAGCCCGGGCAACAGAGCGAGACTCTGTCTTAAAAAAAAAAAAAAAAATGAGAAATGCAGCCCCAGCACCGCCAAAGCCCTCCCAGACCCTGGTTTCACAGCCCATGGTGGCATTTTCCCATCCATTGCTGTTGGTGGCCGGTGTGAGTCGTTGGGGTCATTGGCAAAGCTCCACCAAGACCTGCAGGCTTGGGTCCAAAAGCCCAAACCAAACCTGTTCAGGGC
The DNA here is from genome assembly GCA_028533085.1 of Varecia variegata. NCBI lineage: Eukaryota > Metazoa > Chordata > Mammalia > Primates > Lemuridae > Varecia > Varecia variegata. The sequence continues at coordinate 9,288,687 of CM052453.1, forward strand.
ACCCGTGTCCAGTGCAGGGTCTTCACACAAGCTTGGCTCCTTTGTTACACTTCTAATTTGTGATGCCTTAGATCATAAATGGGCTCAAAACCATCGGCGCCTCGTCTTTAAAAGCAATTTGAATGTTCTTCTAATAAAAGACATTGACTTCAATTCGTTTAGCCATGGACACAATTTTCTTTCTTAGCTGGGCCCCATTTTTCAGATGTCACGGGATCTTAACAAAGCATACATCATATTCAATTGCATAAGGTAAGGTAGTCATCCAAAGTGATTTTAATAATTCTTCTCTTACATGCCATCTGATGGGCGATGCATCGTACTCCTAAGGCAAGTCACTGAAGTCTAAATGCACAAAGGATCTGGTGGCAGACAATACAGCGGGTGGAGAAGTTTCTCTCCGGTTCCAGGCACTTCCATCCCGCAGATGAGCTGCTATATTAGCCTGCAGGACTTTTGCATCAGGCGAACCCTTGAAGTCTGGGGCTGCGGTTTCCTCCTTAATTAAAAACACGTTGCAATTCCAGAGGTGGCGCCGGATGGCAAGCTTATTTGCCAACGTGGAGCCAGTGCCCTGCCGGGGTCTACTTTGTTTTGGAATTTCTAGCGTATTAAAGGCCCTGCAGAGAACTGTGTTCCATATGTGGAGATACCCAGCCTTCCAGAACAGCGCAGTGAGACAGGGAGGCGGGGGCGGGGTAGTAGTCCACGCTGGGAGGAGGAGGACGTTATTAGTGTGCATAAAGCCGTCTGTACAAAGAATCTTCCTGTCTCTCCAGGCTCTCCTGTTCTCGGTTTGAAATTGGTCATGTGTATGAAACATATCCAGGTGGTTTTTATTTTAAGCCCTTCCAAATGCACCTCTAAAGTTGCTACAAAGGGCTTTCCCAGGCCAGCCAGATTTCTAGCAGTGTTTAAATGATGAATAAAATATTAATAATGAAACCACTACCATTTAAGGAGCACCTCGTACGTGCTATACAGTGTGCTAAGTGATTTATGTGGGCTTCCTCATTCTTAAAACAATCCCACAAGAAATCGATGTTGACCCCATTTGACAGAAGATAACACTGAGGCTCAGGACAATGAAGTCGCTTCCCAAGTTCATGTAGGAGGTAAATGACGCGGCTGGGATTTGGGGCTGTATCAGCCTGACACCAAAGTCACCGTGAGCACAAAGGAAATTATTGTGGATGCATGGCTACATACTTTCCCAGTGGCACAGAAGATTGTTCATTGACCAGAAGATTTAGCAGTGAGTTTTAAGATTCAAATGAACTGGCTTCAATTTTCCGGTGGCATAAAGATGTTGTGGAACAGCCAGAGGTTGGAGGAGAAAACAAAACAAACGGGCTACTCCCAAGGCTGGCCCTTAGCAATGTCCTGGGAGTGGCAGAAAGTGTAGATTTTGAGCATTTTTTGAAAACTGAGATTCACAATGAGTTCCACATTTGTTCCGATCCTCCGGCCTCCATACAAGGCCTGAGTACTGGGTGTCTGCTTGTCCAGAACATTCTTGCTAAATAACTGGCTTAGAAAGGTGTGAAAAGAGTCAGTAGGCTCTGAACCCTAGGGTAACCAAAGCAGTCCGTGAAGACCAAGATTGGTCCTCCTCCTGGCTGATGGCTCTGACTCAGCAGATGTCGGTGGGAAGGCCAAGTCAGCCTTGAACCTGAAAGATTAGACAAATAGGCAGATGCCTCTGAGAGGCTCCGCTGCCCACTGTCTGTGTTTATGGACCTTACCTCTCCTTTTTGCGTAGTACTTTAGCATAGGCAGAATCCAAAGAAAAAGGAGAAAGTGTATGCCTCCCCCTCGCTGGGAATTGGAAATCTTGGTATTACTATTTCTGCCAGCAATATTAATTCACAGCGTTGAGCAAATTGTTAGTCCTTTTGCATCTTCAGTTTTCCATTACATTTATTTCTTATTGTTTCCTTGCATCTCTTCGGTCCCTAAAATGTGTGCGTGCTTGTGCATGTGCGCTCTCTCTCTCTCTGTAGTGTAAGGCACTTAGGAAGTTGAGTATATGCGGTGACTATGAGTATACTGTTTTTTTCCCACCCTCTTTGCCTTTGTTTGCACTGTTTTTCCTATTTGGAAATCCTCCCCGTCCAATAGTCTCTATAAATCCCGTCTGCTCTTCACCTTCCTCCCTAAATCCTGCTCTGAGCACTGGTCCCTCCTTCCTCTGAACCCCAAGTCGTCATTGTCTGAACTTCTCACTCAGCCTCTGCCGGCCACTATCATGCATCGCCAGGTATCTTTTTCCTACTCACCTGACTGATTTACCCGGCTACTTTGAAAGCCGTAGCTAATACCGCATCCTGTCTTTTGTGTTTCTGCCTGGGCACCAGCACGCCGACTGGCGCGTAACTCAGATGTTGGTTGAGTGGGATGTAAACCGGCCATGTGAAAGCAGCAATGGCCACTTTCATGCGAGGGTTACTGTCCACCAGAATGATGCTAAGGGCTTTACATACAGCAGCTCATTCATGACAGTAAAATGCTGAGGTCGTATTATCCCCGTTTTACAGGGGAGGAGACTGAAGTTAAGTAACAAGAGAATGATCACAAAACCAGTAGGTGCTGAAAGTGAGATGCAGCCCATAACCTCCCTGCCACGCTGCCCCCAACAAGAAATACCTGATTAAGTAAAGCGTCCACGAGACGAGGCAAGGCTGTTTGAAGTTATAATTCACACGGCTGAAGCAATGGCAAATGGCCAACTTCGGCGGCAGGAGGAAGATGACGGATCCTACAGAAACAGCTCTGTGGCCAGCGACTGTTCCCACGAACCGCCCCCAGCAGAGCCACACTGCCTAGTGCCGCAAACCCTCCACTCTGAAGTCAAACTGCCTGGACTTGAATCCTGGCTCTACAACTCGCCAGCCGTGCGATCTTGGGCAAGTGATTTAAAGCTCCCTGTGACTCAGTTTCCTCGTGGGTAAAGTTGGACCACAAGGTGCCTCTCTCATGTGGCCGCCTTGAGGATTAAATGCATACGTGTGAAGTATGCACACACACACATCCAGTTACACTAACGTCAGCTGTCACCAAGAACCTCTGACTTGGAACAAAGCAATGGAGTCCAGGCGTTAAGGCAAAGTTGGCTATTTTGTGAGAACTCAGCGGCTGAGAAGGAGCCCTAGTTTTATCCTTTGGCCCTGATTACCGCAAAGAAACTGCAGAAAGATAGTTTTAGAAGAAGACAGAAGAAAGCAACCCCATGGCTGTATTTTAAGGACAACCAAATGTACCAACGCCATGCTGGCCGGAAAATCACTGGGACTAAGGCAGAGAGAGACTTCACTCAGTGGCTGTGTGTGCTAAGGGTGGGGGCAAATGAAAAGGATCTCATGGTAGTTGGTTAACACCGCGGTACATGAATCAATGTTTTCTACAATTGCTAGACACAGCAACGAAGAGTGGTCTCACATCTGGCCTCTGTGTGACCTTGGGCTGTCACAAGCCTCCATTTTCCCATCCGTAAAATGGGGTAATTAATCAGAGTAGCTGCCTCATAGGATCATGGGGTGAGTTAACATATATGGAAAGCACCTGGAACAAAACTAAATAAGCACTATTTATTTATTTTATCTTTTATAGTGATAACCAGTCTAGACTGGTAGTTTCTTTGGTGTGGTTGGGATATAGCTTTGACAGAAGAAAATGAATGACACTGGACTGAGTTAGCAATTGTGCCCAGCACTCCAAGTATTTTTATTCTACGAAATGCATTAAATATGGGAATTTTACTGGACAGCATTGGCTGGGATCCTCAGCCACGAGCACTCGCTGGTGTGAGAATCCCATCTCAGTAAAAGTCCACCCTCCCTGCAACTATGGTAATCAGATAAAGTCTAGCCACATGCGGAAGTTGGGATTTTTTTTTAAGATCTGAAATCATCAGGTGACAGGCTCGATATCCTTCAGAGACCTTTTAGAGGACGGTATTTTAGACAATGGCCAAGTCATGTCACAACAGCTGAGCTGATTTTTTTCATGGGTTTACTCACTTTATGAGCTTGGGAGGCAAACCAAATTTAACACAGTTGTTAAAAGGAGGGCACTCCAACTTCATCTGCGTCCTAGATTTCTGCCCCGGAGCACAGTAAGAGCTGGCGCTCTCTGCCCTTCCCGCCTTTCCTGGACCAGAGCCCTTCCCCTCAGGCTCAGCTGCAATCTGTCCCCCAGGGTTAAGTATCAACCCGCACTTCCCTTTGCTCAGACAATGCTTGGGGGTGTCCGACGCTCTGGATTTGGCCAAGAGAGAACATGAACTTCAGGTTATTTGGCTCACAGGAGCAGATGCTATGGAAAAGCCACAGTGGCTGTCCTAGAACAGGAGAGTCACAAAATGCAGACCTTGGGAAGCACAAACAAAGCCGCGTGGTGTAGGAGAGGCAGCCCCCGCCTTTGCAGCCAGGCTTGGAGGAGGAGAGAACAGCGGGCTCTTTAGATGTCTAGGAACTGCTAACTTTGTGACTTTCACTGTACTGTGAGTCCCCATCAGGTATCTGCTACTGAACACACCAACAATTCCTGCCTAGAATCCTTGGTAGTGGTTTGTTTCCTTTCTGACAAAAAGTCCATCAAAAGCCTTCATCGAATTTCTCCTGGAAACATTAAGGAGGCTCAGGATGGTGATGACACTATAAAAACAATTCTATATTTTGGAAATCGAGGCTTTCATTATCTGAGAAGTGAGGGGATATTGTTCTGTATGTCTACTCATCATTTCTCAGATGACACAAAAGGGATCAGGTTTCTTGAATTTTGCTTTGATTTTGTAGCAAGAGGTGAAATTGATAATCATGGCTTAACGTGGATTGAACATGTACTATTTATCAGGTTTGGTCTAAGTATTTTATATATAATTTTTTGATCCTAAGGATAACACTATGTGGGAAACAGTGTTTTTCCATTTTATGGATGAGAAGATGGGCTCCTAAGGGTAAGTGATTTGTCCTCAGACTTACCCCCTTGGAGTCGGGACTTGTACCCAAGTCACTGACTCCAGGGCACATGCCCTTAAACCCATGCTAAGGTGACTGTCTGGAAAGGGTTGACCACCCACCTGCACTTCCACCTGTCTGGCAGTTGGGTGTGGTCATGTGACCGAGTTCTGGACAATGGGCTTGAGTAGAAGAGATGAACCCCATTTCTTGGCCTGACCCATAAAAATCTCCCATGGGGCTTTTCCATTCTCTGTCTGTCCTCCTTTGCTGACTAAATGAAAAGGCCACTGAGACCCTAGAGGGGGACAGAGTCACAAGATGAAATTGAACAATCCCACAGAGTTCTATCTACCAACCAGAGCATGTTGAACTTTATATGAGTACAAAATAAAATTCTATTGTGTTCAGTCACTGAGATGTCCGAGTTATCTGCTGTAGAAGCTAAAGTTACTTTTATCGACGTACCCTATGATGAAAACTGTGCACAGTCAAAAAGTTATTGGAAGTGGACCCATATGCCAGAATTTCCACCTAGTTCCCAACTGCATGCTCTCTCTCAATCTGTAGGGTATGTGACCACGACTAGGAAATTCTCCTCTAACTTAGAAAGATGAGAAAGAGATTCCCTGTATCCTGTTTCCATCTTTCAAAGGGAGTTAGCACGACATGAAAATAATCAGATTGCACGATGATCATTCATTGGAAGCCCATCTGGTGTGGCGATGAGCTCACCCCCTTGGGAATGAAGAAAATTCCCATCTGAGGCTGGGTGGTGAGGCTTCCAAAACAGGCTAGCTGGTTTCCAAAGGTTCAGTGGTAGATTATAACAATGCTTCGAAGACAGGCTCCAGTGGCCAGGTAGGATGGGCAACGTTACTGTAAATGATTTAAAACACATCACACTTATTAAATAGGGCCATGTGACTGTTCAGTGAGCTTGTTCTCCTGTCTGGTACAGCAACTTTGGTTTGGTACCTCATGTCCCTCCTGTCCACCCACCATCCACACTCTCTGTCTGGTTAACTCGCACTTATCTTTAAGATAAAGATTTGCATATGTAGTTTACTTGGTGTAAAAACTTGTCTCGCAAATGATGGAATTTTGAAAAGATACCCATTGGTGAAAAATGGAAAATTTTGAGGCCCTTAGGCAAATAGACTCTCCATTTAGTTAAATCATTACCTTTTCAAGGCAATGGCAGAGCGATTAGATTCCCCATGGTCTCCATCAGCTCCACCCCAAGAAACCCCCCTGAAAACACACGATTTAAGTCAAAAACTGGCTACTCCCCTTCCAGCAGGATGACTTTCTCTGAGCGCCACCTAAGTAGACCTTTAGAAGCTGTCACTGTTCAAAGGTAGCTGGATGTTGATCAAATGCTCAAATTCTGAGTGATTCCCACAATGCTTTGGCAGTAGATGAGCATATCTTGGGTTGGGGGGACAGACCCCAATCGAGTGATGGCTGATGCCCTAACTGGCAGCTAACTTTAAACCTCTGAGTGTTGCTTTCTCACTCGGAACAAAGAAAAGTGCTTTCAAGGCAAAAGAAACCATCCGCCATGTCAGATTTAAAAATGTTTTAAGAACAAAGTAAAAACTGAGCTATTACATGGTTTACAAATACTGTCCACATCAAGGAAGAGCAATACGAAAATTCCAGGAATGAGAGTTTTGCTTTCAGTCCTATTGCAAAGATACGATTCTGTAACAGGATAAGAAAGTACGGCTGCAAAAGACAGAGTGTGCAATTCTAGCACACTGGTAGAAATACAAACACATCGTCCTTTACCGACAGGCACCAACAGCCTTAGTGAATGACAGAGAAAGTTAAGCAAATGTGCAGACTTAACAAAGAAATCTAATAAATTCGCTAATTGTTCTTTCTGGGTGTAAGCCTTTTCTTTTTTTCTTTAACCATAACACATGTTGTAGATCATCAGAGAAAAGCCATATGCAGGCATTAAATAATACGAGGGCATCACCCTTTAAAACGTACATCGCCATAACGAAATGATGAAAGCGCAACAGCAAAAATAGCAAATTGCGAATCAAAGCTCAGCCTCGCACATGTGGAAACATTTGTTTGAATCATGGCATAATCCATCAACCCCAGATCGGCAGTATTAGTTGTTGCAGAAGGTAAAAAGACGAATCACTGAAAATCCAATCTCACTGGGAGAACTGACCACGGATACCATCCCAACCAATCATGCAGATAGTTGATAAAGTTGCATTTTCAAAATAATTCATGTTTCTAGAACCTCTCCGTTTCAGAAGCATGCTGTCTGCAAAGAAGAAAACACGTAACCTGTTCTTTGGGACTACAAATCCTACTCCAGGTTGGTAGGTGATCTCACATATTAGCTCATTTGTTTTTCTTACGGAGTTTGCGGGAAATTCTGTAACTGTGGGTCATGGCAGGTCTGGCTCCGTGGTCCACAAAGAGCCAGTGTTAGTGCATGAGGTTAGAACTGTTATATAGATTTTTTTTTTTTTAAAGTACTCTCCTTAAATTTCTAACACTTGGGTGGTCACTATCGCCACTGGTCCATACTTCCTTCTAGAAACAGCAGTGATGGGATGATCTTAAAACCACGTGACATTCAAGTATCACATCCATACTCGGAGGAAGGTGGGAATGTGTCGTGATACCTCCAATACAGCTTACAGCTCCAAACCAGGGGCAGAAGAGGACCAGGTATTTGTGCTGTGTCAGCAGGCATCAGAAAAGAAACAAAACCAGAAAGTTCACAACTCTTATGAAGGATAAAGTTTCTACAAATAGACCAAAAGAAAAAAACTTCCAAAAAAAGAACCAAATACAACCCCCCACCACCAAACTAATGACATCCAACTTAAAAAGAAAAATCTAAAACAGGTTTACATATGCCAGACATATGTGTTCTACATCTTTGGGGCCAGAAGCAATTTATGGTAGGCCAATAACTCAGAACGTTCGTCTTATTTATTTTATTTTTCGTCTAGTTTATACTGCACGGCCAGGAGCGATGCGGGTTGGGAGAACACAGAGGTCAGCTCATCGTGAAGCTAAGGAAGCTTAAACTTCAAGGCTCCTCATTTCTTGAGGTCTCTGTCAAGGTCACTTGGGGTGATTCCTAGCAATATGTTCACATGGTCACTTTTGCACGAATGAGATATTTTAATTGTTGTCAGTTACAACTAATATCTCCTTCTACTTGGACTTCCCGTCTTTAAACTTCCCTTCTTGATCAGGTAGCAAGAGAATGGCCATGGACACTTTTTTGGGAACTCAGCTAAGGGGAAGTTGAGTTAGGATACATTCAGTTTGGGAGCAAGGGATATATTTATGAGGTTCATGAACATTTCCACCTAGAGTCAAGTTACTGTGAGTTGCGGCTAGGTAGGAATAGCTTCCAGCAACAGCCTTCACCCCTAAGTGTTGCTCATGAAGGACCAGAGATCTTATCAAGATGTGACTTCTTATCAAGATGCTTTTGTAAGCAGCTTATAGCACCTGGCTGTGAAGGTATGCAACCAGCAGAAAAAAAAAAGCTCTCTTACAATGGTGAGAGCCAGAAGCTGATCTGGGGAGAAATCTTCCAATCATCAAGACTGGTAAAATTATATGTAGGGAGTTCTGTTCTCATAACTCCCAGTCAAAGATGGAAGTTTTTCCCCAACTAGAGTATATATAACATACAGCATATACAATTACAAAAGCCCTATATAATTTTGTCTTTATTGAAGGGATAGAATATAATTGGATATTCCCACAATTCTTGTGTGTACAGGGCACATACCTGTAGTTTCACTCTAAAACAGCAAGCATGTCCTGCAATAGATCGTATATAAAAGAAGGCTGGATGCGGTGGCTCACACCTGTAATCCTAGCACTCTGGGAGGCCGAGGTTGGAGGATTGCTTGAGGCCAGGAATCTGAGACCAGCCTGAGCAAGAGTAAGACCTGTCTCTACAAAAAATAGGATAAATATCCGGGCATAGTGGCATGTGCCTATAGTCCCAGCTGCTTGGGAGGCTGAGGCAGGAGGATCACTTGAGCCCAGGAGTTTGAGGCTGCAGTGAGCTACGATGATGCCACTGCACTCTAGCCTGGGCAACAGAGCAAGACCCTGTCTCAAAACAAAAAAACAAAAAACAAAACAAAGCTGGAGAGAAGTCTTCCCAAATTCTACAATAATTCTGAAAATCTGCTCAATGTTTCCAATGACAAGTTGTGAATCTTAAAGAAACCTCTCTAAACTATCAGTAATGCAAGGACACATTTTGATCAGCCATGTTTAGAGGAAAGAGGGACTTACCTTTCCTGAAAATATGTAGGAGAAAATGGATAATAGGGATGGATTAGGCAGTTAATTATCAAACTTATGTTATTTTTCTGGATTTTGTGATGCTTCTCCTATGTGTCAGCTTTCTTATATTTGGAACTTGTGATTTTCCCTTTCACATCTAAATTTGTACAATTTTTCATTACTTTCCTTTTAAAGCATCCCCCCTCCCATCGTGGAAGTTGAAGGCCCAGCCATTAGCCCTTGTTTGGGTGAGTAATGTGGTCAAGATGTGCCATGTAAGAGACACAGACGAAAGTTCCTGCTGAGAAGGGATGGAGCTGCCCACGGGGCTGCAACACGTGCACAGCGTGGTTTGGGGAGTGTGGTTTGTAAATGTGGACATAGGAGAGATTCCCCCCAGAGCCAGAGCTCAGTCTTGCTGGGAGAGAGACGCACTGCTAATGCTGCGTAACAAATCAGACCTTCCTCTTGCCTCCCAGTGTGGCCTTGGGTGACCACATTCATTCCCGTGATCTTAAAGCCACTAACATGTTACCTGGTGCTTCGAATGTGTCAAGCACTGGGCTTAATTTGCATGATCTGAGTTAATTTCAATGATCATCTTGTCAGGCCATTGCTACGATCCTCATTTTTTAGGGGCCACACGATACTTTTTGTCCTCAGTACTGGTTCCTACTGATATCAGGAATCACATATTCAGAATACAGATTGCCAGACCCTACCCTCAGACAGGCTTATTTGTTAAGTCTAAGGTGTGGCTTATGACACTATCAATTTGTGTGTGTATATATGTATTTTTTTTTTCTTCTTTTTTTTTTAAGTGGCCCTGCATTGATTCTGATGCTGCCTGTTTGGGCTTTTGTAAGCACCTACCTGCTACCCGACAGTAGAATGAGGCCCTCCAGTCTGGTCGCTCTGGCTGGTCTGTACACTAAGATCCCTTGGAGAGGTTTGAGAACCCCAACACCCAGACCCCAGATGAGTGACATCAGAATCTCCTGGAGTTGGGCCTGGACGTGGGAGTTTTTCAAAGCCCCTCAGGTGAATTCATCCAGAGATGGAGAACCACCAACTTAGCCAACAGAAAAACCGTCAACCACGAAAGCATTGCTTAAACATAATCAATGAAAAAGTGACCATTCATCCGTAGTTCACTAATAAACAGAGGCACTCTGGATGAATTTTCCCAAGATGAAAAAGCAGTAAGAATACCGTCTACTAAGCAACAACATTTCACATTTGTATATTCTATAGTATTCGCAACACACCTTCATGTACCTCCCTTAGTCCTTACAATGCTATGAAGCTATTACCTCCACCCTATAATGGAGAAAGAAAGCAAAGTCCAGGAGAGATTAAAAGATCTTTTGGGTAAAGTCTTCCTTGAGCAAAGTTAGCAGCTCTCTGCACTTTTCTCAAAGCCTGTGTTTGTTGAAATGCAATGATTTGTGTTCTTGACTCTTCCCCACGAGGCCACGAGCGGCTGGAGGTGGGCCAGTGTGTTATTTTAGAAGTGCCCTACACCAGCCTGCTTGCCAGGAGAAACGAAGGCCGGGCGCAGGTACAGGCTGCCCGAGCTGGTGAGTCTCGTCTGGAACTCATTCAGACCACCCCTGGGCCGGCCGCGCAGCTGGTTTTTGCTTTTGGTTTTCCCACCTTCCTGCAGCAGCCCCTTGGCCTGGCTCTGCGGGCTGCGAACCTGCCCCGTTGTTTACTGAAGCCTCCCAGGTTGGTGAGCCGGTGTAGACTTGCTATCCTGGCTTTCCCTCTGCAACTGGTTTCCGGACCCACCTGTGGGATTACCCCTGGGCTGCTTGCATCAAAGGTATTTCTGCCCCCACGGGCCGGCTGGCTCTGTTGGGACAGAGCCCAGCCATGGCCAAGCCCGAGGAGTGATTAGCCTTTGATTGTCCCCGACAGGGCCAGGCACATAGCGGCTGCTCAGTTAGGGGCTGCAGAACTGAATCGAGTTGTGGTTGAGCAGGAATATATTTTTTCCCACGCCTGGTGGCTAATCATTCAATGTTTCCCCCCAGTATCCTCACAATGTTAATGGAAGTCCCAAAAAAGCCCCCTTGAGGTGGGACTAGCCCACCCTGCTTACATGATTTACAAGCCCAGCTTTTATATAACTTGATGAGATGGGAAAAAAAAAACAAGAGGGAGATGAAAAAAAAAAAAAAAAGCAGAGGCAAGAAGCCGGGGTCTGGAGATGCATTCGTAATCACTGGAAAAATGGAATTACCCCCAAATACCAAGCTGGGGGACATTTGACTCCAAACCAAAGTCTCAGAAAAGCTTCACATGCACAAGCCAACCATGGTACTGCTTGAATCTCCCCAGCTGAGAATTTTTCTTATTTTCCCCAAGAATTATTTCAGATTCACAACTTGTCATGGGAAATCTTGTGTAAATTTTTTTGGATGGTTGTCAAAGTCGGGAAGATTTCTCTCAAGTTTCTTTTCTCTATGATCTATGACAGATACACTGGCTGTTTATAGTGAAGCTTTAGGTCCATGCCCTTCAAGCACAAGAATTCTGGAAAAATCTCATCTCCAGGAGTTTGTGAAGGGTCGTCACCCTACCTGCCCACGGGCAGACGGGGAAAGCAGGCGCAGAGACCCTGGGGGCTGTGCCAGCTGTGACATCGGCTCCACACCCCTGGGGATGTCTTCAAGGAGTGTCGTGGGGGAAAATACACCCCAAGGGGCTGTCCCTTCCTTGTCAGTCCAGACATTCCAGGAGGAGGGGTGGGGCACGGGCGGCTGGCTGCATGGGCCGGAGTTGTTTAGCCATTGTGGTTCATTAGGGATTATGAACTGCCAAATCACGCCTAAAAATACAAAGGCCAGCTGTGCCCGCTCGGTTCCAAAGAGAGAGGGGGCCAAAGCCACTCAAGTCGACTTAAGGAAATAAACTGGGTTACAAAAAACGGCTGAGGAAAAACGAGTGCCACCCCCACCCACTTCCAGAGCCAGGCCAGGGAAGTAAGTTCTCCCTCCGATGTCAGGGCGGGCTGTCAGGGCTGCACTCTGTGGCCAGCAGGGATGGGGCAAATGCCACCAATCTGGACTGCTGGCCAGAGGGGCAGATGCTCTTGTCCCCCCCTTGAGAATGCTCTGCACCCCTAGCCAACGGATGCGGAAATGCTGTTCTCCTGCAGGAAGTTTCTCTCTTTTTCTAAGATTTGGTGGTGGCCTGCCTGTGCCTGCATTCAGAGCTACTGTGCAAGGGAGAGGAAGGTGAGGAGGGAAAGGAGACTCAGTACTGTTGCTGGGGGCTCTTCCTCCCCCCGCTTGGACTCCCCTCACCAGCTTGTCACTTGTCACACCCCCAGCACATCCACACACACACACACTTTGAGAAAACATCATCCCTGTAAGAGGAGCATGAATTAGTGCAAAGAGCATCCTTTTGTCTTTGCAGCCAGATAATCGTTAGTTTAAATCACAAAGCTCTGTCATTTACTCGCTGGTTGACTTTGAACCGGTGACATCTTTCTCCCAGTTTCAATAACCTCATCTCAAAATGGTGACATACACACTCCTTGCTAGGGTGTGGCTTTGAAAGCAGGATTCGGGTGTGCCTGGCACCCAGCACAGGACGCCCCCATCCATGCTAACCTGCTCTCTGCGTAATGGGACACGCTGCAGAGTCCTGAACGCATGTGACAATAGTGCACGCCCCTTTGCCCGCTTTCCCACGCTGCAAAGAAATATAAGAGGAGCTTCAGGTCCCACCTGGTAGACGGCCCTGGAGACGCACCACGGTTTCAGCATCAGCTGCAGGACCCGAAGGTTTCCCGCTTGGCAGGTCCTCAGTGACCGGCAAGTCAGGTCCCAGCTACATGGCAGGTCCTCAAAGCCCAGCGGCCCGGTGGCCATGCCAGCTCCAGATCCCGCCAGCACCCCTCTGGTCCCGGGCCGCACACCCAGGGCTGTGTTCTTTTAGTGACACAGAGTTCCAATGTCACTAAGATTTAATCAGGCAAGGAAAAAAAAATGCAGTCAAAATAACTCTGCTTCCTCTGGCCCTCCCCGCCCTACCTACCCTGGCCACCACCCTCGCTAATCTTCAGGGACCGTTTTCCCTCGAGGATTAGCAAAAGGCTCCTGCATTGAAATGTTTTCTCCATGTCTCTGGGGACTCACCAGGGACGAGGTAAAAATAAACCTCAGTGTTCGGATAAGGACACATCCCTGCCTCCCGGTGGACTGTCGCCGGCGCCCGGGCTGGCTCTTTGGGCAGGTCAAAACGGAATCCAGGCAGGATCGCGAACCCAGAGACATCACCGAGTCTCGTGGTCCCGGGACCCCCTCCAGGGCGAGCGAGCCCGGAGAGCAGAGAGCTGCAGGCTCCACGGCCAACATTCCCAAGACATTCCGTCTATTTTCTTAACTCTTTACAACTTGGAGAACCCAAGAGTTTCTGCACGGCCAAGCAAAGAGCCCAGCTTCCTACCAGCACTGGAGAAATTTCTATTTCTGTGGGCAGTTTGGAAAAAGCCAGGCATTTTCTTTGGAAACATCCCAAGTTTAGGTTAGGATTAAAATGGCTGTTAAAACAACAACAACAAAAAAAAAAAACCCAAAAACCAAAAAAACCAAAACCAAAAACCCCTTATCTGATAGATTTAACATCAACATTCAGGATTTTGGAGGAAAAGTCAACCTATCTCAGTTTTCCCTGTGGTTTGAGTTGTTTCCTACAAAAGCTCTTGCTACCTTATTACACGTCAGATATTCAGGTAAACGTGTTAGAACTATTTGAGATTTCAATTAAGTCGTTGCGATGACTGATTATTTTTAACCATCTTTCACAAGTGCGTCTGCATCCTAATTCAGCAGGTTATGTATGTACCAAAAGATGAGCTTCCAAAGCTGGAACAACACAACTGGACACATAAGAGAAGGGGTACATTTAATCTTAATGTCATTTTGGTTGCATGGTCCTGAAAAACCATGTAGGTATTGAGACATATTTGCCTCCTGAACATTTTTTAATTTATTTATCTGTCTCTTCAACTCTAACCTTTAATAGCATCAGAAAAGTAGTAAAGCATAATCTACTAGCCTACGGGAGTGTCCCGAGGTCAGATATAACCTGAGTTTGAGTTTGGCCCTATCACTTCCTGTGTGACATTGGACAAATTAATCAACGTCTCTGACTTATTTATCTGTCAGATGGAAGTAATACTTACTTCACTGGGTTGTTGTGGGAATTAAATGAGGTTATGTACTTAAAGTGGACAATGAAGAGCTTGGCACTTGGGTGATGTTTTTTTCTGCCCCTAACTTACCATGATCTGGTACCTACCACTGATAATATGAAACTCTTGAGATCAAAATTTGTGTTTCTCTAAATCATGTTTTTCAAAAATCCCTTTTCTCCTTTTGCCATGGATTTATGTATTAATTAGTGTGATTAATACATGGAGGCCATTTTCATTTAAAGTATTTTTGAGGGAGTTTTATCATTTTTCCCTGAATAATGGCTCTAGGGTAAAACACTATGCATAATTTTATTCCTGTATACTATTCCTTTATTTCTACACCCCTGCAATAAAAGGCAGGGGAGGGGATACTAGAGAATCTTGCCTTTCTACAAACACCCCATCGACAGAAACAGTCTTATCTAAAAGGAAAGAAGGAAGGAGGGAAGAAGGGAGGGAAGGAAAGAAGGAAGGTGGAAGGAGGGAGAAAAAGAAACAGACTAAATTAAAAAGCAAATAGTATGCAGAAAATGATGGCTCCATTAGCAGTAGCTAACTGCCTCGGTGTTTTCAAGAAAAAACAAATGCAAGATCTGTCATAGTTAGCTTCTGCCTGTGTGCCCTGAACTAACACTCTCTATCCTCTGCGGACTTGGGCTATGAACCAGGCTCTTATTCAAGGCGTGCAGTTATGGAATAGATGGGGACAGTTCTAAGACATTGTTTTATTCTGTGATTAAATAATGTGACTTGAAAAGTAAAAAAAGTTAAATATATATTTAGCTTGTGGTCTGAGAATCTTTTAAGTATAAAGGTGCTGTAATAAGCTTTTAAAAAATATTACTGAACATAAGCATAAGAATCCCTTAGAACAGTAAGACCTATGCAAATTGCCCTGAAATCTTCACCACTTGGGGGGCGAGTGTCATCCTCCCTGGGGGCTTGTTCTGAGTCTGCGCCTGGTGACATGGAAGCTCGGGTGACAGGGACTGGAGTGCCCAGTGTTGGTGGACGATGCTGTCCGACTTTTCTGGCCTCATCACTTTGTTGCCTGATTCTGCTAATTCAGAGCTGCCCAGGGCAGCCACCCAGATGGCCTCTGAGAGCTGTGTGCACAAATGGCACGGCTGCCATCGACCACGACGGCCTTGCTTTTAGAAGGGATTTAGAAACCTCAGAGCCATTCAGTACAGATGTGTGTCTTGTGTGAGGGCAGGTCTGTGTGTCTGAGTATACATGTGTGTGTCTACATGTGTGTCTGTGTGAGTCTCTCTGTGTCACTGTGTGTCTATGAGCATCTGTATATGTGTCTGTGTGTGTTTGTCTATTGTGTGTCTATGTCTAGGTATGCATGTATGTCTGTCTCTGTGAGTCTGTGTGTGTGTCTGTGTGTGTGTCTTTGTGTATGTCTGTTGTGTTTGTCTACGTCTGTGTGTGCGTCTCTAGTGTCTGTCTCTATGTCTGTGTGTTTATGTGTGTCTATGTGTCTGTGTGTCTCTACTGTGTGTCCCCACGTCTGTGTGAGTGTCTATGTGTGTGAGTCTGTGTGTGTCTGTGTGTCTGTCTATTGTGTGTCTGTGTGTCTGTGTGCGTGCACCCCTTCAGTTGGCAGAGGAGGGAGCCCCGGTGCAGAATGGTCTCCCCAGCACACAATCGTGGAGCAAGACACCAGGGCTCACCAGGCGAACCAATGACCCAGATTTGCCTTACTGACTCCCAGCTCCTTTTAATGGCTTTCTTTACTCTTTCTTTGAAAGTAACAGAAAATAGGAGTTTTCTAGGCAGTTTACCACTTAGATGCCGATCACAAAACTTAAAGAGCAATGAATAGCGACAGGGTGACCTCTCGGTGTCTAACAGGAGAGGAACAGCAACTTAGACAGCAGGAAGAGGTAGCTGGGAACGATCTCCACCTCACTCCCCCTCCCATGGCACTTCTCCACTTGCTGATATTTGAGGCGGGAAGAGTCAAGTACGGAGTGAGTTGGCTGGAAGGGGTTAGCTGCTGCGGTTTGCCGAGTCCCCTGGGGGGACATCGAAACTTGAAGGGGCTCTGCATTTGGGAAGTGGGGGCTGAGGCCGGGAACCCCACTCTGAGGCTGGCCTGGGGGGGAGGCAGGCGGTGCAGTAGCCGGGAGTTCCCGCCCACCTGAGGACAGAGCAAACGAGGTGGTGGGACCTTGCACAGCACATAGGACAACACGGACACTGTCCTGCGCCCCCTCCCCAGCCCTCTCTCCTGCAGCCCCCACCGCATCCAGCCGGTATCATCTCCCCTATCTCGGTGTTCCGTGTTTCCCTGTTCCCAGACCCTCCTTCACTGCTTTTGTAATGACAGAGGAATCCTTTTTTTTTTTAAAGCAATAAATGCCTTTGCCTGACTCTGGGAATGTCTTAAGACATCCCATCATTACTGCCTGGAAAAGAACTTGGAAAACCGAAGTTGAAAGTAACGTGTAGCTCAGTTATGAACAAAATTTGCAAATATACAGGAAACAGCCCACAGACAGAAGTATATTTATAGCAACCAAAGAAATATATTCAGAAGCGCCATCTCACGTGACCCCCCTTAATCATTCAGTGATTGTCTGTTGCCGTCTATTCTGGAGCATGTCAGCTGTACGACTGGCTGAAGCACTTACTCTGTTGACCAAAGTCGTCTACCGGGGAGCTCAAATGGCATTTTAAAAAAGAGTCTTTTGGATGTTTTTGCCTATCTTTTACTGATAGCATCTGAGGGTAAAGAGTGGTTTCTCCAACATCAAAGCCTAGTGCATTTGTGGCCCGATATAAAGAAACTTCCAGGGATTAAGGCTTTAGCATAAGATCTATTCTCTTGGAAGAAATCAAGATCGCTACATGACTTATTCCAAAGAGAGGCTGGACAGGGATGGAAAAATAAATAAATCCACATGAGCGAGGGGGGAAAGACAGGGGTGTGCTCAGAAATGCCCGCCGACTGTATCTTCAGGTTTTGTAGAAAGCAGATTTCTCCTGGGTTTTGTGTACACTTCACAGACACCTTCTACGTCTGTGTCCCATACGGACTTTCTCAGCTCTTAGCTACTAATCCGCGTTTTAATTCCACATTCCTCGCCTGCCGTCCAACACGGGGCTCAAACGGAGGTTTAAATTTATTGCACGTTTTTTTTCTTTCCATCCACTGGATGCTTTTGTTAGGAAATCTCCACGCGTAATGAAAATGCCTGGCGGGGGCCGAGTTGGAAGCTTTATTCTTTAAATGAAGGGGGCCCAGAACCATTTGCTAGTGCTCTTAAAAAAAGACAAAAACCAAAGATACCTTATCGAGATATAATTGAAGTATCATCCACTTCGCCCATTTAAAGTGTACCAATCAATTGTTTCTTAGTATATTCGTAAGATTGTGCGACCACCTCCACAATCTAATTTTAAAACATTTTCATCCCCCCACAAATGAAAGCCCATATCCATTAGCTGTCACTGTCCCTCCCCATGTCCCCTTGTCTCCTCCTCCAGCCACTGGCAACCATTAATCTCTTTTCTGTCTCTATAGATTTGCCGATTTTGGGACATTTTACATTCATGTGGTCTCTGTGACTGGCTTCCTCCATGTAGTGTAACATCTTCAAGGTTCATCCATGTTTTGTAGCATATGTCGGTAAATTTTTTCCCTTTTCCTTGCTGAGTAATATTTCATTGTATGGACAGACCACATTTTGTTTATTCATTCACCAGCTGATGGACATTTGGGTTGTTCCTACTTCTTGGCTGTTAGGATTGAATCTGTGAACATTTGTGTATATGTTTTTGTGTGGATGTATTAATATGTTTTTTGTATCTCTTAGGAATGTATATACCCAGGAGTAGAACTGCTGGCTCAGTTGGTAACTCTATGTCGAACCTTTTGAGGAACTGCCAGACTCTTTTCCAAAGCAGCTGCACCATGGTCCATGCCCACGGGTAGTGTATGAAGGTTCTGATTTCCCCATGTACTGGCCAACGTTGTTTTTGTTCACACCATCCTAGCGGGAGTGAAGGGAAGTGAAGTTCTTGTTTTCCTAACTGGATTCTATGACATGGCCTTTGGGTAGGATAGGAGAAAGGGCTGCTTTTAGAGGGATCCACTGTTCTCTCTGACTTAGCCTCCAGCACGCTGCAACAGATGGACAATGGGGAAACTGAGGCTAGAATGTGGAAGAACCCAGCATTTCCTCTTTCTCCCTCAATAGCCCTTCCCTACCACCCCCTTCTGTTCCCCACACTCTCATACCCACTATGTAGGGCAAAAAGTTCCAAACACTTTTGGAAGTGACCATTCATTTGTCACTTTCTAATCCCAGTTCCAGCTCTCTGGGAAGAGGATATTTAGAAACAGCCCTGGTATGGCTAAGTGAGTGGGCGATGTTGCAAAACCCAAACCCAAAGAGTTTTTTTTTTTTTTTTTTTGAAATCCTGAGGCATTTCAGGACTGCTCACTAACACATTTAATCCCATATTTGGGTCTGGAAAACGTCCCAGCTCCGACAAAGCGTCATCCTTGCATCATCATTTTTCAACCTGAGAACCCAAAAGACCCATTTATATGAAATGCCAGGGAGCTTACTATGTTCATTTTGGGGATAGGAGAATCATTTTTTTTAAAAAAATGCTTGACTGTGGATATAAAAATATTTTGGGTCCCTGGGAAAGGACAAGAGAGGCGGGGGCTGCCCTCTGGCTTAAGCTCTCCCCAGAAACAGGCCAAGAGCTATGTTTAGAAATATTCCCCCCAAGGTCTACAAACCATTACACAAGCCATCCTATGGCCATAAAAATGATGTCATCTATCAATTACCCATTAGGAAAATGAGCTCCCCTGTGCATGCCAGCCTCCCATAGAAATAAAACCAGAGCAGCCTGAATTCAATCAGCCCAGGCCCTGAGTCGGAAATTAAATGTCCTCAGCCTCTCTTTCCTTAATCTCTTGTTATTTGGTTTCCATGGAACTCAGGGGGCCAGGATGATTTTGGAATATATATTTTGCAAGCATGTGTTCATGCCATCATAGCCCTAGGTGAAAAAAAAAAAATACCCACTTTGTTTTGTTCATGGATCACACACATTCTGAAGGGCCACAGCGTGGGGACTGTCAGGAGTGACGTCATAAAGTGGGTGTCCTGGTCACAAAACAGGAGGGCTTGCTGGCTGGCAAAACACGTCTCCAGGCAGAAGGGCAGGTTTACCTAGAGCCACTTCCTTTTCGCAGAGGAAGATTCGGCTGAGTCAATGCTCACAGGAGAGTCGTTTAGGAGATTATTAACTCTTTCCCTCCAAAGAGGAACTGGGAGGAGGTTAGGAAATTTGTGTCTAGAAGTGGGGAAGAGGAGAGCTCAGCGAGGAGAAAGTGAATGTCTCTTTGAGATGAGAAGGAGGGCAGCTGGAATCTATAAGAGGTAAATAGAGATAATAAAACCCTTGGATTTTACCTAAAGCTTAAATGCCTTTGAACGCTCCACCCACTTGGGGGTATGATGTTGTTTATAATAAGTGTCAGAAGAATTTCATTTTTTAACGTGCTATTCATTTCTAGTGGAGTCTCTTCCCTCTAAAACTCCTCTAATTTAGCAATCTTACTTTTTTTTTATGAGCATCTTGAATGTAAGAGGAATGTCATGACTACTGCATGAATGAAAATGTGTATTTTCTGCAGAAACACAGGCTGTGGTTTCTCTCGCTGCTCTTTGGTGACCACGCCTCTGACTCTGGCGAGACTTGAACTCCCTAATAGGCAGTGCCATTGTTCTTCTCGGGTTGGGGCTTCTCAAAGAGCAGACCTAGGAGGTTTAGCATCCCATCCCCTGTCTTTTATTCGGGAATGAAAACATCACATGCTACGGTGAGCGATGTTTGGCGCATGGGAAAGGAGGGGCAGCGCAATGCTTTTCGCAAGGGGAAAAGGAAAGCAGAGATGTAAGGGAAGTCAGGCCATTCCAAGAATCCAGCTGGGAGACTATCTGCTGACCACGGAGCTGTCCCTCCACAGCGCTTGGCAGCAAAGCGTCACTGAGTCCACAAGTTGGGGCTCCAACCAGCCCTTAGCTGTGCCTGGTGTCAGGAGGACTGCATCCCAGCAAAGATCTATTTTATTCTACTCCACCTTCTCTCTACCTGCTAGAGAAATCTCAGGCACCGTGTAGAGGAATTACAGGTGACAGGTGAAAATTTAAAATCTAGATGGTTTATTATGTTAAGGACAAAAGTCTTCCCATGAAACAACACCCAAACCCGCAATGACAGAGAAACCCAAAACAAAATAAAAAGCAACCATGAATTATCTACGCTGAGTTGGTTACTGGGGATTAGATGAGTCAATGAATCGGACTTTTGTATTATGAACTCAAAGTGAGCCAGAAGTGAATGCTTTGATCTATACAAAATCAGACCTATTTTAGGATAAGCTTACTAATTTAGTTAGTTGCCTTGACTACTGCTGAAGAATTTAAGCTGCACTTTCTCATTAAGATCTCTTATAGATACAAATATTTATCTGGAGTACTGTTCTTTGGAGCTGTTTAAATTAGCCTGACTATAGGTGGGGTGGTCTCTTCTGAATCGGGGATGACAGAGGATGGTTGATATGGGTTAGGATTTGTCAACAGAGCTTGGAAAACCAAGAATTATCTTGGGTTGGAGGTCTAGACAAAGAGACTAAAAGGTATGTGAAAAGGCAAACTAGGGTGGGCATAAGACTTAGGGGACAGTGATTCTAGAGGGGTAGAGCCTGTTTCATCTCCCAAGGGATTTTCTACCTTTCCTGCTGGAGCAGGGGTCAAGCTCCCAGTGGGGCCCCAATGACCTGCGGGTGGAAGGAGGTGATGGGTGTCGAGAGGAAGTGAGGCTGGCGTACCTGCCAGGTTCTACACGTCTTGGCTGTGGAGAGAATGCCCTGTCTTTGAACCTCTTCTATGTCCTGCCAATATCTGACACATGCCAACTGGCCCATACAAGTAAAATATTGACCTAACCCAAGTCTCAATGTCTCCCTGAATTTGAGAGGTCCTTTTCCTCATTTGGCACAAAGCGAAGTTCATCGTGCGCTGAGCCGAGGCAACCCCTGAAATTGCAGAGCCAGGAAGACCAGGGAAATGACTGGAAGAAAGAAATGTAGTGCCCTTGAACGATCTGAGAGAGAAACAAACGTAATCGCACCCTCCCAGGCCACGAAGCATCTGAAAATCTGTAAGGAAAACTAGCTGAGACTTTATTGTTTGATTCGTCATGAAAAATAGAGCATCCCAAGAATGGAAAAATAAGCACCACATGTACTCACCAGAAAATTGGTTTCCCTGATCATCACCTAAGTGCACATTTGGGAATAACACCAATTGGGTGTTGGACAGAGGTGGGGGAAGGGGGGAGGGGATGGGTGTATACCTACATGATGAGTGCGATGTGCACTGTCTGGGGAATGGACACGCTTGAAGTTCTGACTTGGGGGAATGGGAGGGACATGGGCAATATATCTAACCAGAACTTTTGTACCCCCATAATAAGCTGAAAAAAAAAAGTCTCCAGGTGGTATAGTTTAAGGTAAACTTCCACTAGAGAAGAAGGAAGTTGGATCAGGGTCTTGGTTATTTCCATCCTGATGCAGAAACAAAGGTGATTTAAGATGCAGAGACCAGGACGAGTGCTTTCTGTTAGTGTCTCTTAATAAGCTGGGGACAGTGGCAGGGATCGGGGCGCACCAGCTCCTTCACCAAAACACGGGATGGATTCCAAAGTGTTAGAACAAGAACAGCCCACGTGGTGGGGACTTTTAGAAACTGAGTGTGTGTCCAGACTGCAGACCCAGCCGTGGAGTTGTCCCCTGGGGCCCCGGGTGACACACCCTTCCTCGCTTCCTGGGCGATATATGGAAACATCTACCTGTGATGTCACGACCCCCAACCCTCTTGGTCCCAGATCCTGATTATTTTTTATTGGAGTAAAACATATATAATGTAAAATTTACCATCCTCACCATGTCTAAGTGTACAGTTCGGTGAAGTAGTTAAAAGAAATATTTTTTAAAAGAAGAAATAGACTTTTTCTTCCTACCACAAGGACCCACTTGCAGACCTGAAAAGACTGCATATTAGTAACATGCATTTATTTCTACATTAAAATGGATTCTTAACGCTGTGATATTTCAGTTCTCGAGTTGCCCAACGTCAGGAAAGAAGTCACCAAACCAAGACCCTGCATCACTCACCCCTTTGTCTCTGTGGACGGGAGGCCATACGATTCGGAGGTTACAATTTGCAGCCAACAAAGAGCATTTAGACTCTTGTTTTAGAAATGAGTGACTCATCCTGGGGTCATTTACTCATCTCTCTCTCCTCTTTCTTCCCCGACCATGAGGAAGCTGCAGGGGACACACTCACTCTTCTTTATCTCAACGCACAAAGAACACAAATGTTGCTGATCTCGGAACCTGACTTCCTGTTATTAAGGAGGACATCCTACAATTTAACAGAGCAAGATTTCTAAGCAAAGCAGAAAGTCTAATGATTTCAGACTTTCTTCCCACCTACAATTAACTAGGTCACAGCTGTAAAGGAAGAGAAAAAAATCAGATCACTCCAAGGCAGGAGCACTCAACATCATCTGTGGCTGAAAAATAAACACTTCAGTTTTTCTTTTGTACAGGAAGGAATTCTCAATCACAAGTTCATTTGAGATATGATCCAAAATGGAAAAAAAAAATCTGACCAGACAGTAGGCAAAGGCAGTGTCTCAGACCTACTTATTTTATATTTATACAAAACATAGAGGGAAGTTGAAAATGATCTGCTTCATACCTAAAGCCCATGATATGCAGAGGATGTCTTTAGGGTTATGCACAACCCAGAAAGTCTTGCACTTGGTCATGCAACGGTTACAGAGTTTTTAAAGCCCAGGACTGTTCAGGTCTGTAGAACTTCCAAATTTGGCAAACATAAAATTCTCATCATGGGCACTATGACCTTGGTAGGATGTCAGGGCGGCAGAGACCATTTCAGAGTGGATTGTATTGTTAAGTATTCACAGTATCCAAGGAAGGAATGCTTTTAAAACAAAACATTTCAATGTGCTCAGTCCCTTCATTTCTCTCTTAACAACCCCTGCACCATGGGGTTTGCCATTGACTGAGTTGGATAGTCACTACTGATCTTGTCTAAATGTTGGTGTAAAATAGTCATGGTAAAGATGATTCATGGTGGGTAAATAAAATATCTATATATGGATGGAAGGATAGATAGATAGATAACCTACGTATCCATCCATCCATCCATCCATCTATATCTGAAACAAAGATGAGAAAGAAAAATCATCTATGTGCACGTATATCAGTGAGGACACTTTAGACCCTTGACCTCAAAAGTGCCCTCCATGGACTCCAGCATCAGCAACTAATTGAGAGCTCCTTAGAAATGCAGACTTCATCTGCATTTGACAAGACCCCCAGGTGATTCCTTTACACAACTGAAGTTCAAGAAGCTCTGCTTTGAAGCACAACCTAGAGCAGTGATTGTCAGTAACTTTCTTTTCAATTATGGAAATATTTTCCCAAATGAAATCTTTGGTGGAGACATAAGAGATATCTAGGAAGCAGAACTCCCCTGAGGCAGGGGTGAGGGGTCTACGTCTTTCCAGCCCCCTTAGCGGCATCCCCTACCCCCACCCCATCTTAGCTTCGGTTGCTTCTGCCTCTGTGGGGGTGGCAGGGACCCCTAGAGCCTTTGAGCCACTGAACAACAAGCCCTGGCATACCATGGGTGCTCAAGCAATATTCCATGATTGTTAACAATTGATTTTAAAGCAAGAATATGTGGAGAAGCAGAGCTCAGGAGTGCCAGGGACACACACAGGAGGAGAAATGGAAGAAGGCAGGGAAATGATGTACTCACAAGGAGAGGAAGACAGGGTGGAAGGACAGAGAAATGGAAGTGACCCAATAGTTAAGGTTGCCAGGTACCATATAGGACACCCCAGTTGTGTCTGAATTTCAGAGAAACACCATGAGGACATATTTAATATTAAAGAATTATTTGTTGTTTATTGAAATTCAAATTTAACGGGGCATCCTTTATTGTCACTTGCTCAATCTGGCAATGCTACCTGGAGTCCCCCCAAAGGACACTTTCTCAGTACCTTGGGCTCTAAAGGGATCACTCTAGTTCAGACCCCAGTTAGAGTCCTTCTGGAGAGTTCTCTGCAGTCAGACTGCCCGGGTTCAAATCCTGGACCTGCCACTGCCAGCCATAACCCCGGACAGATGATTTGATCTCTCCATTCTGTTTTCCTCTTCCGTGAAGTGGGGATGGTAGTAAGAGCCAGGCTCCTGGGGCGGGTCTGGGGCTTAGAGGAGAAAATTATCCACACCCATTAAGCACATAGTAAGAGCTCATTAAATGGTCTTTCTATACTTGTCTATGGAAGCAAGCTCTTCTGGGTCTCAAGAGCTTCCTTTCTGCCTGAATTTGCTCCTGGTCCATTTCTTGGAGAGCTGGAACGATTTGGAGGGGAACATGGGGTGGGGAGGGAGGAGGTGAGAAGTCACAAGGAAGGGCCTTCCTCTCTCTCCCGAGGGTCCTGGCCTGGCTGGTCTGTGGGGCATGTCTGGGGTGGGCCTGGGAAGGAGGAGGAAGATGTGTAACTCAATATTTGCTCCTTGACCCCTGGTGACCCAGTTAACTCACTCCAGGATGGACGGAAGCAGGGCCTACTTAGGAGACCGTCCTTCCCCGGAGCATCTTGTCCTGACGCTCGGT
>CM052453.1:9314409-9361853 GCA_028533085.1 Varecia variegata
GGGACCTGCAGCAGCAAATCGTTCCCAGGAAGCTATTATTGTTTGTGCATCTGATAGCGTTCGGTTGAGCACACGGATGGCAAGATTTAGAAAGGGAAAGAAAAAAGAAGTGTAGAGTGAAAAGAACAAAAAGGAGGCTGCCGACATGCGGGTGGGAACTGAAAATCAGAAAACGCCCCTTTTCCAGCCCTCATCCCTGTGACCTTGGACTCTAGAGAACAGTCAGGCTCAGGCATAGCTGCAGCTTGCGTCGAAGGTGGGCGTCAGGGACAGAGATTCAGAAGGGGAATGTGCCCCTGCTGCCCGCCACCAGGGAAACCCCTCTACCGTGTATTCTCTGCTCTTCCCGGCAAGACCCCTTCAATGGCACCGCCCACAAGAGGCTGCGCTAAGTCCCCAAGTACACACAATGGGGTAGAATGGAGTGGCTCTATTCTGTCAGGGCCTAACATTCCAGATGAATTCATTTCCTTCTGGGAAAAAGAACTGCCTTGTTCAGAGCAGGATGTTCTCACGTCTCAGCTTACCTGGAAGCATTTTTGATACACCTGTTGGGACAGTACGTTCTGCTAAGAGAAGGCGAGCAGCAGACTTTGTTCTATTTTTTTTTACTCTCAATTGACTATGTTTCCATTGTGTTGGTTTCCCTTACAGACACTAACACAGACACATGAGAAAGTTAGTTATAGGATTCCATGCTGCTTGGCAGGAGTGCAAAATAATGCACATAAATATTTACGTGGAACAGGAGGGTAAACTAGGAAATTAAGGATAATATAAAAAGAAGGAAAGAGAGAAAAAAATGAGTTAAAAGTATGAGATAAAAGTGAAAAAGGGGCCGGGCGAGGTGGCTCACGCCTGTAATCCTAGCACTCTGGGAGGCCGAGGCGGGTGGATCGATCGAGGTCAGGAGTTTAAGACCAGCCTGAGCAAGAGCGAGACCCCGTCTCTACTAAAAATAGAAAGAAATTATCTGGCCAACTAAAAATATACAGAAAAAAAAAAATTAGCCGGGCATGGTGGCTCATGCCTGTAGTCCCAGCTACTCGGGAGGCTGAGGCAGTAGCATCGCTTAAGCCCAGGAGTTTGAGGTTGCTGTGAACTAGGCTGATGCCACTCACTCTAGCCCGGGCAAAAAAGTGAGACTCTGTCTCAAAAAAAAAAAAAAAAGTGAAAAAGGTATCTAGAATGAGCAACTACTGAGGTCGGGCCCCAACTTTAGCTTTGAGTTTCCTGACAGCAAAGGTGAAAAAGGTAAGCACATTGAATCACATACTTCTTATTATCTCCTAAAAGGAATTAACAGGGTGGAATTTATAAGGGTCACTGAATAACATATGGAACAATATCTTCCGTGGTTATTTTGAAAAAGGCTCTGAAGTACTTTTACAGATATATCTTCTGCTGGCTTTCTGAGCAAGATGGTACTTTACCCATCCCTTCCTTGCCCCCAGCCCAGACTGTGCCCAGACACACTGCTGCTATGCCAGTGGTTCATGTGGTTCATCCAGACTTTTCCTCTGACCCCTGCTTTGATTGGGATTTCTCTGGTTTCCAACTACTTGTTTGATTCTCGATTTCTCCAGCTGCATCTAACACGTCCTGTCTGCGGGGCTCGTTGTAAGGATCACGGCCAGCAGCTTTTACATTCTGTAAGTGCCACCCACCCACCTCTACATCTTGCCTAAGTCTCAGGTCACCTGGCCAGCCCCAGTTCAGACTCAGAATCAGTCGCTGCATATCCCCCCAAAAAAAGAACATGAAACATCAGCTCTCAATTAAGATGAATGAAATCTGAATTCCATAAAATAATTTCAGCAGGGAGTTGAGAAAATACAGTTCAGGAATATTGACATTTGATTATCTAACTTAGTAAGAATATAGTCTAAAGAGATTAAAGTAATGAATAGCCAAGCTATCCATTGATCTGCTTCTCTTGGGTGTCTGATACCCCAGGAAGCTTTTGGCTAAGTGCTGAAAGGTAGGAAATTCACAATTGCCTTGTCCGGGAAGAGGCAGAAGTGAGGATATTCTCAGATTAAAATGGAAGAGATAAACCTCTGCTGTGGATATGACAAGCGAGAGCTGATACTCAGAAGAGACATTTGAGAAGTGTGACCTGCAGCTGGAGCATCCTCATTCCACTTTGACTTCGTGGCAAAAGCAAGAGTTCCTCTGGGTAGAGCCAATGTTTTAATCAGAAAAGGAGCTGTGAATCCTTTCAAGTTCTTGCTCAAGGACTTGGCTGAGACCCCAGAATTCTCCTCTATCTAGCATGAAAGAGATGATTTAGAACTAAAAGGCTTTAAGTTCAGCTGTTACCAGTCAACCACCTTGATCATAAAAGACCCTCTGTCTGGTTTTGGTGCAACCTTTAGTTTCGAGTTAGGACCACACACTGCTGGTCTGCAAATTTGAGTTAGCAAAATATACCTCTAGGCAGTGCGGTGATTGTTTTATTGGATGAAATTGTTGGATACGGTTCACTTTAGCACCAGGGAACATCTGCCAAAGCCAAAAAGAATGTGGCTGATGATCAGTTGCTCTATCAGGCAATAATTAGACCGCAGGTTTAGCTGCTTCTAAAATTCTGTTTCTCTTGCTAGGTAATAAACCCATGCTGTCAGCAAAGAGGACACCATCTTCCTATTTCCCATAGCTGGGGGACATGTATTCAATTTATTTAAATGTATTTTAAAATTTGCATTTGACCTGTCAAGAGGTTTTTGTAAAATAATATTCTGATTTGGCAGGAGGATTAGGATGCAGCTGGGGGCCTGAGGATGTATTTCCAAGATTCTTTTTTTCTGTACGGAGATGTCTCCTTTTTATGAAATTCGAGACTGGGGAGAGAGCATACGTAGATATTTGGGCTGGGACAATGTTCATGTTCTTGTAGAAGTTGAAAACTGGCATCTCGTGGGCTAAATGTAGCCTGTTAACTAGGCTTTCTTTGGCATGCAGTGTTTTTCTTTATAGTTGGATGAATTGCCAGCATATAAAAATTGAGATATTTCATCACTCTTTCTTTCTCTCAAACACACGTACACATACACACATTTTCCTTAAAATATTAGAAAAATGTGCAAAGATTTTCTTTTGCAAAGCTAGAAGATCCAGAAACACCAGCCCCGATTTCCCCGTGGCAAAGCTGAGTCGTAGCTGGCCTCATTTGCTCGGGCTCGAGTCTTCCAGTTTACAATGTGCCTCCTTCCTTATTGTCCAACATTTGTTTTACCTTCCTGGCTCCTGTAGGCATTTGAGTTCGTAATGCCTGCATGAGGTCCTATTTTATAGCATGACTGGGGTGAACAGAGGCATAGCCTTAGGAGTTCAGATAAAGGATTACGTCCTGTGGGTACCATATGAGATAGAAATCAATTCTTGGAAATAGCCAGTTGGTGGGTCTCGGAAGGATAGAGCTTTTCCTGCCCTGCACAGACCCGTTTCTAAGACACATTATACATGTTTCTCTCATGCCACCTTAAGGCCGTTTGACAGAAGAGAAAAGGAAGTCATAGAGCCCCAAAGATATTTTTGTTTGCTATCAGGCTTAGTGGTCTAATACTGTCCAGAGGAGACTACAGAACACACGTCCAGGGAACCTACTAGAAATAAAACATAATTAAGAGGTTCTGCAAATGGACTCTGAACCAAATGCCATGAGATCTAGGTATTGTCCCCTGAGAGGTGATGTCCAGTGGGAGGGTGCATGCATCAGGGAGCCGGGGGCCAAGTGGCCCAGCAGGCTGGTGTGAGCATCATTCTGTGTTGTTGATTTCAAATCCACACGTGCCCTGGTGTGTTTCCAGGGGGTGTTTTTCTTAAGTAGCTCCTCTCCCTAAATGGTCTGCTACCTGGGAACCCAGAGCTGGGGTCAGCAGGACAACGGGGCTTCCCTTTCCTCCTCCTTCCTTTAAGTATTGTGTCTTAAACCATTCTGGTTTCTATGATAAACACCATCAACTGGGTAGCTCATAAACAACAGAGAGTTACTGCTCACGGTCTGGAGGCTGGGAAGTCTGACATCAAGGCAGACTTTCTGGCTCACAGATGGGACATTCTTGCTGTGTTCTCACATCGTGGAAGGGGCTCGCTAGCTCTCGGGGCCTCATAGGTCCCACCTCCTACTACCAGCACTTAGGGGGTTAGGATTTCAACACATGCATTTCGGGGAGACACGAAGATTCAGACCACAGCACACTGGGTTGACATCTTAATGACAGTGATTCCAGAACCTGCCACCTGCCTTGCTGCCTACGAGATGGGTCTGGCTTGGCAGCTCAGCCAGGGAAAAGCAAGGCTGTCACCGCACCTGCCGGGGAAGAGCTTTCTCAGCACTCCAGCGACTGCGCTCACCCACACTGAGGCACACAAATTGAGCTATGATCACAAAATAGGCTCATTCACAAACATCAGCGCAGAGTCGTACTGATTTGAACTTGACTTGCCGGAGTCACTTTCTTACCTAAAGGAAAATTATAGGGGTTGGGGAATGAGAACCCCATATATTAATAGAAAGCCTTTTTATGGGTGGGATCTACACAGGGGACTGTGTTCACAGTGCCGGCAGCTGTCACTTTCCCTTAGCCTAATTGGCAGATAAAAGTAGGATTTTCTTCTACCAGAACTCCCCAGGGACTTCGACATGCTTTTCTTCCAATTCAATTCAAATCCATTTGCTTTTACAGAATAGATCTCAGTCCTCAAATCCAGAGTTCAAATTAGGACTTGCTCATTTTGGGCAGCTGATGGCTGGCTCGATCCTAAATTATACTTTCTAAATATATTCTGGGACTCAGCTGGGTTAGGAAGGCCTGACACATGATGACATAGAGCCGTTTAGAAAAAAAAATTAGAGGCAAAAACAGAACAAAACAAAAGAGGTTTTCCTTCAGCTAGATCTTAGCGAAACCAAGACTTAGGGGTGGAGTGCTGGCTTTTGGCACAGGTGGCCAACAGAAGATATTGAACTCTGTCTCTCATCCTGTCTCGTGTCTTTATTCTAGAAGCAGGGACTGGACAAGCTCTAAGGGACAATTGCAGCTGAGACAGTGGCTTAGGGAGGGGTGTTTGAAACAGGACACTGTGTTTCTACAGGGCTGTGGGGAGGAGGACGCACTTGTGGCCTTGGTTGTCATAACCTCCACGCCATTAATCCTCATCCTGGGTTCCAGTTGCTCCGTGCACTGGCCGCAGGGCGAGTCAAAATTGTTCTGGAAGTTTCTCTCTTTTTCTACCCGAGGCAGTCTCTCCTCGCTGTGCTGTGTTCTTTTATGCACCCACTGGTGCCTGCTTTTCTGGAACACAGGCTATGAAGTTACTGCTCCTCAAACTTTGGTCTATGTCATAGGTCCCCAGGAATTCGATTCGGTACGTCTGAGGGGGAGACCACAGGTCCGTGTATTTAGAAACACCCAGGTGACTCCGGGGCACGCAGTTCGCAGTCTTTTTGGTATCACTGCACTAAGGTGATTTCTTCTTCCTTATTTTACTTGACTATCAGTAGCATTTGAAAGTGCATCATTCCCCTTCTGGAACGCTCTCTTCAATCCTCTTTTCTCCCTCCCCCACCACTAGCTGCTCTTTGCTGGACTTCTTTGCTGGTTCTGCCTCATGGAACTGGCCTCTAGACTTCGGAGCGGCCTTAGGCCTGGTCCTTTGACGTGTCCTTGCACCCATCCTCACACATTCCCCAGGTGACACCACCTAGTTGTGTGGCTTTAAATGCCATCCTCCAGTGGGGTACTGGTAACTGTGTAACCATCAGCTCTCTAGGGGACAGAGCCCTGCTTTGGAGTGATGGCCAATTTCCATGGTGTAAACTCCCCTCTGTGGCCCATGTTAAGCTCCCCTTATATCATCACAGAGTGTGGAGCTGGGCAGAGAGGGACAGTCAGCTCCAGGGAGCCTGTGCCAGCCAGGTCCGGCACACCCTGGTAACGTCCCCATCGTGCCTGCTGTCCAGACCTCTCCCCTCCACGCAAAACGTATGTTTCTAATGTTCTACTGAATATCTCCGTTTGCATTTTTACTCATCGTCTCCAGTTTAACACATGGGAAGTGGAACTCAATCTGTCCCGCCCGTGCCATCATCACCCACCAGCCCTTCCCGCAGCGGTTCCCGTGTTAGTAAGTGTCGGCTCCAGTCTACGGCTGTGCAGGGGCCATTCTCGACTCCTGTCTTCCTCTTTCCCTCCACACCCCATCCATCAGCCCTCCCTTCTAGAGAAATCCAGAACCCATTCGCTTCTCACCACCTCCAGGGCATCATCTGACTAAACCATCACCGTCTCTCACTCAGATTATGGCACTAATGACCTCACGGGTCCCCTGCTTCCAGGTTCTTGTCCATCAACCTGGTGGCTGCAGTGCCAACAATTTGTCATCCTTGCTTTCCTCCACCCGCTGATCTTTTTCTGTCTCGCTCAGAGTAAAACCCAAAGGTCCTTATCATGGCCCCATGGCCTGTGCTTTCTGGGCTCCTACAGCCTCTCTGACCCTTGTCCTCACCTCTGGCCTTTGCCCCTTCCCTTTGCCCCGGCTCAGCTGTCCCCTTTGCCAAACCTCTAGTGCATTGAGTCTGCTCTCGTGTCAGATCTACCATACCCACTGCGTCCTCTGCCTGGGGTGCTCTTTCCCCTGTGGCTCGCTCCCCACTCCCTTCCTGTCTGTCCTCGAGAGCCACATTATATGCGAATGCAGCACACCCCAACTCCCCTTGCTCCTTGCTCTGCCTTACTGCTCTTTAGAGACCTTATCACTACTCAACGCATTACCTACTCAGGAAAGCAGAGACTCCGCTGTGTCTCTTGGGCCTAGAACACTGGCCAGTAGTAGGTGTTAAATAAATATCTGTAGTGTTAATTAGTATGGTGCGGGGTCCTAGGTCTGAGAGTGACTGTCTTTGGTTGGACCGGGACCACATTTTCCAGCAATGGTCAATATACTTCTAAGCCTTATTGACTTCCCTCATCAATGTTCCAGTAGAGGGACTGGAGGGACCATTTGGAAGCAATCTATCTATGTGAAAATGTGGCCCTGGCATTTTTGAGAAAAGTCAGCAAGCAGCGTAGGAAAATGATCGGATGCGTGTTCATGGACTATCTCAAAATATCCCCTTGCAGGTTCTGACGGGGTAGGGAAAGGACTGCCCATGCATTCAAAGGTGTTGGTTGTGCAGAAGGATTTCAAGAAGGTTTTCATGGTCAAGTTCTCTACCAAGAGGAGCTAGCATCCTAAAATAAGTCACTTTGTTAGGGCCGATGATGACATGACTACTCACCTGCATGAGAAAGGCAGGTATATTGCAATCCTATCCCTGGGAAGGCAATTTTGTTTTATTAAAGGTTTAAGTTTATGACACGAAGGCATTCTTTTTATTCATCTATTCAACACTCATGCAATGAAGACTTATTTATCTTATCTATGTGCCAAGTACTGTCCTAGGCTCTGGAGCCTTGTAGAAAATCTTTCCAAGTCCTTTGAAGCAGTTAGTTATTGAGTGACCAGTAAGAGAAGACAAAAAAAGAATCAAAAACCCATAGATGTGGTTCATCCCCTCCCAGATTAGAGAACAAAGATCCACAGTACTGTTTCGTCTACATTGTTTTATGCACATAATATAGTTCTCTGAGGCTCATTGATGAATTGATACAAATAAAAGTGAATTGCCTTCAACTGTGTGTTCAAAGAAACTCTTACATTACACAGACTGGGGAAATTTATAAGACACCTGTTTCAAAACACTTATACAAAGTGTTCTGAGAACACACGATTGATTTTGTGAACTTATCTGCAATATTGAAATATACCCGGAAGGGACTTTGTCTGTGTTTCCGCAGAGAAGACAAGTATGCAGGAGAAATTACACTGGGTGTTTCTGATCTTAAATTTCCTGGAAGGAAGTGCCGCATGAGACTAGACTTTGTGACTTCAGGGGGCTGTACAGAACTGTCCAGAGAGTGGCTTCAATGAGCTGGGCACTGCACAGGATGTCCCAGGAATATGGTCCCAACTCTCAAGGAGCTTAAATGTTTTTTTCTCCTAATGAGAAGGACACTCTTGAACCCCCAAAATTCAAGGCAATCAACCCATCTCTTTTTCTTTCATGTGAAGACACCAGAAAACACAAAAACTAGCTAATTTCCTTAAGCTAGCATCTTGCCCAGATGATTTGTCTTGGCGATAATCTTACCTCGGGGCAGTTGTTCCCAAGGTTG
This sequence comes from Varecia variegata, assembly GCA_028533085.1. Taxonomy (NCBI): domain Eukaryota; kingdom Metazoa; phylum Chordata; class Mammalia; order Primates; family Lemuridae; genus Varecia; species Varecia variegata. The sequence continues at coordinate 9,322,632 of CM052453.1, forward strand.
GCTGCACGCTGGAACCAACTGGAGATTTACATAATGAAGCCTGGATCTCCTCCCCAGAGACTCTGATGCATGTTGGTCTGGGGACAGCCTGGGTATTGGGATTTTTAAAAGCTCCTCAGGTGTTTCCAATGTGAAGCCAAGATTGAGAAGGACTGCTTCAGAACGAGTCATGGCATGTGACTAGTGACATTATAGGGACGTAAGAGGGACTCAGGACTTGGGGACAAGTGACCCAAAGAGGGGGGAACCGTAGTCTAGTTTCAGGCATGGCCTGAAAGCTGCCATTTTGCACAGGATGATGAAGCTCTGGGGAGACCTGAACATTTGAACAGGAATTTGCAATCCTGATCCTCACACCAGAAATGAAAACCCTGGAGTGGGGCCCGTAGGGACAGCCTTTCGTCCCCAACACTAAGCCAGTATGCAACCTCATTCTGCCCAAGCTGAGGAGTCACTGGTTTAATGGGACATAAACTGCTATCAGAAATAAAATAAACTCTGGTTCACCAAGTTTGGGTCACTTAAAATTGCAAGGGATGAACCAAGGCAGGGACAATGGCCTTCAGTGCATTCCGTGAACCAGAGAATTGGAGTCCCTGATAGTTCGTGTTCTTCTTCTCCAGAGAGGCGTCTATTTATAGAAGGAACAAAACCGTACGCAGGATGAGGGGGCTGGATAATAACATGTGTGAATACGCTGATCTGTCTGAACAGTGCTCGGCTGTCTGCTTTCAATGGTAATAAATATCCACTAAAAGCCGTCCGCTATATGTGTTTTGGGTAACGTCTCACACTTCCCTGCATGAATACATTCAGAATGTAAGCACCACTCACTCGACTATAGAGACGCTGTTGTATTCCAAATTCTTAAGTTATGCAGCTTAGCAGCTGTGATAATGTAATGGTTTGCAAAATAATAGACTGGCAATACGTCAACCTGGAATAACACATCAAATAATGAATGATGTGGGTGCAAAGAGGTTTAATTTATGCTGCGTTAAAAATACCGCTCCAGAAATATCACACTGTTTCAGTCTTTCCTAGAAGGAAAAAAAAAAAAAAAAAAAGCTTTCACCTAAAATATTTGAATAATTGTGGAAAAAGAGAATGCTTTCTTGTTTCATTTTTTTCCCCCCAATAAAACTGTCAAATTTATACGACTTTGTGAAGAGACGTACAATTTGAGTCTGGCTGGTTGTTCATGCATAAACTTTGTTCCACTTAAAGGGATACGGAACGGTCTTAGAGTTCAGAACAAATAATAACAGCATTGCGTTAACGTGTGAAAGAGAACATGTTTTCCACCAGCAGTAACGGGGCGTGTGGTAAGTTAGCATGGGCACGAAGGCTGTTCCAGTTTATGTCTTAATGCTGAGCCTCTTCTCAAATTCACTCGCACTCAGGGAAGTTCAGAAAGTAAGAACTTTCAGATTTCATTCATTCTCTCATCTAACGCATGTTTATTGCACTCCTGGGACCAAAGTGTGTTCCCTGTCCTCAAAAAGCTCGTCATTGTGCGGCAGACTAACATGATATAAACCAGCAGTTTCAGAGTAGTAGGATTGTGCTATTGCAAGGAGATTCCAGAGCGCTACGGGGGCCCCAGGAAGAGCACTTACCCAGACGTGGGGAAAGAATGGAGAGCCCGAAAGGGCTTCCCACAGGATGGTATCCTTAGGCTGAAGGATGTTGTGAATAAAAAGTTAAGGGGGTGGAGGGAGGAAACAGCAAGAAGCAGGAGGGTGAAAGCACGTGCAAAGGCCCTGCGACAGGAGAGGGCATGGTAGGTTGGAAGAACCGCAACACCTTCCTGTGTGGTTGGACTATAACACACCTGGGGGAAGGTGTGGGAACAGGGGAGGCTGGAGAAGATAGAAGGCCTTGTGATGGTGTTTAGGCATTTAGGGAACCACGTAAGGGTTTTAAGTAGACAAGTGACGCAATCACTCCTAGGTTTTTTAAAGATCACAGTGGCTGCAGCACGGTGGGCTGAGGGACACAAGAATGGGAATGGTGAGGAGGCGGTAAGTGGGCGAGAGATGAGGTGGTCCGCACCTAGGAACAGGAGGAGTGCAGAGAGGGGAGAGGCATTTCAGAGTTGGCCACTGGCCACACAGAGGAGACAACAGAGAGGCAGGAGGCTGGAGGATGCCTGGGCTCTGGGTGGGAATTTAGGCAGCTGGTGGTGTTAGAAGAAGACTAGGATTGGGCAGCAGGTGGGGGGGGGGTGGTGTGTGTGTGATGAATTCCATTTTGCACATGCCGGATTCAATGTGTTAAGACACATAAGACGACTGAGATGTCCAGTCCACCCCTAGAGTCTGCGGGTGTGGGTGTTACAGAAGATAAATCCATGGGGGAGATGAGTACTGTCTACAAATGCAGGAAATGATGCCCCTGCTTCAAGAGATGATCTTACACCTGGAAAATCAGTGGGTGCAAATTGAGCTGCGGTGACCTGGTAAGTACCTGCGTGAATGAATGGCTCAGAGCTCTCGTAGGATGGCATCTCAAGGCATGAGAAATACACATTTCTTAGTTTCTTAGAGCCCAGACCCGAGCAGAGAACACGGACAGCAGCCCAGCAGATTTAAGTCACCTCGATTTAAGATCACAAAGTAAAACAACATGGGGCGGGCCGCATATGAGGTCTGCTCACTCATTCTTCCGCCTTGGATCTATAAGGAGTGATCTCCAACATAAAACCATTTCCTTATCTTGTACGACTGTATAGATTGTAGTTTAATAAAAATGTTCCCCTTGCCCCAGGGCAAACTCCCAGACAAAATTTCCACATTTTGTCTTTCCTTAACTCATTTATATGTTTTGGTCTTACATTTATTAGATTTTTCCATGAAGTTCATTTTTTTTTTTTTTTTACTTTACCTCTGGAATAAAAACATCTGGCTTTAGAAGGAAGATATAGAAGTATGCAGGCCTCAGTAAGTTGAGTTACTTGGCATTTGTGGGCGGTCAGTTTGAAATACTTTGTTTTTCATGTGTCTTCCATAAAATGGGGAGTCCAAGAGAAGTTATCCTCACAAAATACTTCTCGTCCTGGCTTGATCAGGTAAATAGTGCTCAAGAGCCTCCTAAGGGCCGGGCGTGGTGGCTCACGCCTGTAATCCCAGCACTCTGGGAGGCCAAGGTGGGAGGATCATTGGAGCTCAAGACTTTGAGACCAGCCTGAGCAAGAGTGAGATCCCGTCTCTACTAAAAATGGAAAGAAATTAGCTGGACAACTAAAAATATATAGAAAAACTTAGCCGGGCATGGTGGCGTGTGCCTGTAGTACCAGCTACTTGGGAGGCTGAGGCAGGAGGATCGCTTGAGCCCAGGAGTTTGAGGTTGCTGTGAGCTAGGCTGATGCCACAGCAATCTAGCCTGGGCAACAGAGTGAGACTCTGTCTCAAAAAAAAAAAAAAAAAAAAAAAAAGGACCTCCCAAGGTGTCAGGGGGGTGTGACTAAGTACGTAAAATGCCATCAGTTATTAAAAATACAAACCAAGTGTTCTTCTATGCAAAGATAGGCAAGCTGAAAAATACACCCATCATTATGGATGGCATCTTATATGATGGCCAGGTATTGCATTAGGTCCTCACATATGTCACTGCTGGTCCTTCCCAACCACCCTGAGGGCATGCACAGTCCAGGCGAATGAACCAGAGCTGAGACAATCTGAGTCACTTTGCCAAGGCCACACGCTGTAAACAGTGAGGCTGTGGGTTCTTCCAGCCCCAATCCACCCACCATGCTGCTTTCTGTATCACCTAAATTGTCTTTAGGACTTATTTCGTAGCTTAATTCTAGCCTGTATGCTCTCAACTTATAATTGTTTCATTTATATAAACATTGCATGCCTAATCGCTCCTATCATATGGCACTGTATAGTTCCTTTATTTTTTTCCACCCTGCCTAGCACAGAGATGGGCTCATGGTAGTTTCTGAAAAACTATAAACAAGAACTAAGCCTGGGCTCCCACCCTGAGTGAGTGTTTCCGTAATCAGGATTTGATAGATTCTAAGTAGCATAGTTACGAAGTTGCAATTAATATTTTTTCAACTCAACTTCCAGGAAATCGGAAAATAGAAGCAATTGTTGAATCCTGGACACCTAAAGGCACACAACTGTCAGTGCCCAGATACCATGTCATTCTCCCTGGTTCTTAGCATCTCTCACTTGGTATGTTCTCCAAATTTCCTTTCATGTGAAGTACTGGGGACAAGGTTAAAACCCTCTGCTCAGGGCCAGGTGGCATGTCATAGCTCCCCCAGGGAGCAAAGGCAATAAAACTTGTCCCAGTGGCAGGGATGTGACATAACAGGTCCTGCTCTGTCGTTGACTATATTTCCCCAGACAGGAGATTAAACCTCTCCACGCCTTGGTGTCCCTGTTCACACAGGACAAGGGTAATAACCCCCGTTCTCTGCTTCTCATTGACAACTCACGGCGGTAAACGGAGGGAACAGATACGAAGCGCATTGGCGTAAGGGCGTCACAGAACTGCGAGGCCTACACATCACTGAATATCGTGAGACAACAGAAACCACCTCAAATGTCTGTCACCCTCGAGGCCACTCATGGAACTGAAAAAGCTGTTGTTGCTTTTAGTTCAGGGAGTCCCCGACGAAGGGTGCTGTTCTCAGGATCTGCCCTCCCCTTTCCTCCTCTTCTAGAAACATACGACTCCAATTCTGAAAATTGTCACAGAACCCCCCACTGTGTAAGATGTGCAACTGGAATTGATGGGACATCACGTATTCCAATTACTTTCACTGTCGATTGCCGGGGAGGTTCACGGGGAAGACTGAACTCTCCAAGGACGTGCACGCTGCTCTGAGGGGCCCCAAAGCTTTCGAACCCACTCTGAAGGCCAGGGTAACAATGGAGTGTGCTCAAGGGCAGAAAACAGGCCTGTGTGTATTGAATGCAAATATGTGCAAACATGCAACAGCGGATATGTTTTATACACATCACTACACTCCTACATTGCCTGTTTTTCTTAAATTGATAAACCATGCATAATAGAACCGTTAACTGCATGCATCTGGATTTATGCCAACACACATGAGTTATTGAACATTTATCTGGAGATCCTATTGTTATAAACTGAGGTTACCAGGTGACTATGGTTTTTACGTACTTCTATGCAGGTAACTATCTCTTCAATATTGCCAAGTTGCATAGCCCTAAGGCATATAATTCCTATTTCCATGTGAGTGTTTGTGAATGAATATCTTACTAATAGAACATATTACAAAAATTTAGTTACCATACAGGACAAAGAATTTTCACTAGAACCTAAAATCACATTCAACGTGAGCCCGATAAGTCCATAAATTTTGCTAGAACTGGAAATCCTATAAAAGGGAGTACACAGTAGGCATTTAATATATATCAGTTGGTAATCCTGATATTGAGCACAAGAAACATGTATCAAAATCAAGACCTACATGCAAGTGAAGTTTTCTTCATTATTCAAATGGCAGAAAAAATGTCACTATCAAAACTCAGGCTGTCAACCGTCTGAATATTTAGATAGCCCCTCATAGTTTTAAACTTTTAATTAGGTTTTTAAAAAAAATTTAAACATTACTGAGTAGTCACTACACCAATCAGGAAAAGTCACTTGAATTAAACTCTGTTCTTTATAAGATGCAGCAGGTTGTGTATCTATGAAGAGCGCTTTGTGCAATGCTATTTGCTTTCTTAGGTCTTGGACTACACTGTAACCTAAGATGCTGATGGCTCACGAATGCCAGAACTCAAACAGGGCCTCTGAGACCCACCGGACCATTCCACCCCACTGTGGGTGTAGGCTCTGTCCCCACGCGTTGAGCCCAACATCCCAAGGACAACCAGCTTTGCACTAACTGTAGCCAGCCTCCACCTGAAATTCACTACTCCAAAGAAGGACAAATCCTTGTTATTATTTTTTATAGGATCTTCTCTGCTAGGGGCTACCACAATGTAAGCACACTTTCAGGAAATTAACAGAGTAATTTTGAGCCTAAATCCATGGTATTAAAAACAAACAAACCTAAAATGGTAACAATGTATTTGGGGTGGGGGTGGGGGACAAAAGGGGCTTTTAATCTACCGCCTGCATAATTTAAACCATGAAAGCTTCCAAGCACTGTAACGTCATCGTCACCTCCTTTACAGACACCGCCACCCAGCAGAGGAAATTCACAGCCCTGCTGCACTAATGAGGATGTTTCAACAAACACAGAAGAAAGCAGGTCTCGCAGCCCAGCCCCGATGCATTTTCTCAACAAGCACTCAAGTCTTTCAGACCCTTTCCAGGGGGCAGTTCCTACCCCAATATTTTCCCCGATATTTTGTCTCTAAGAGCAGCCTCTGTCACCCCAGATCCACAAGTGACAAAAATTTCTGTTTTCGATTTCTCATCGTTACCTGTTCAGAAAAAAAAAAAAAGATTACAGAAGACATAGTATTCTACAGTCCCAGGAAGTCGAATTGCTCAGGAAAACATTAGCAACAGAAGTAATGCTGTCGTACACAATGAAAACCAACATCTGCCTCTCTCTGGAGCAACAGCAAAGCAAACAGCCCGCCACGTAGCTTACCCTTTCCACGCTGCGCCTTCTCAGAGATCCATAGGGTATTTTCAGTAAAAGTCTTTGGGATCTATTTGGAGCCACTGCAGCCTGAACCACCATGGTGTAGAGCTGTGTGTGTGTCTGTGTGCGTGTGTGTGTCTGTGTGCGTGTGTGTTCCCAGCAAAGGAAGGGAAAGAGAGGGAGGCTTCCTTAAAAATAAGTTATGGTTCCTGGAGGTTTCCCAAATATCAAATAACCGAAGGAGTTTTTCTTTCCACCATATGAGTCAAGACGTGGTTTGTCAGGAGGTGGGGGGGGGGATGGGAAAAAAGAAAACCAGCCCAAGTTCTGCAACTTCAGCGTGCAGAAAGCGGCATCTTCAGCTTCCTTCTGTCTGTCCCCTGCGTGCTGGCTCGGTGAGACGGCTGTGTCCCAGAAGTGGGCTTGTGACGCTTCCGGGGAGAGTGATCCAGAAATGTCAAGTTTGCTTCCCGTGGCTGCAGACGGTAACCAGGTCAGTTGTCTAATCAAAGCTCTATCAGACGTATTATTCATTCGGTCACGTGACTCCCAAGCCCCCCACCCCCACCCCGGCGCTACAGTAGGTCACATGCTCACCTTAAAAAGACTATTTGGAATATCACCATCTGGAGCGGAGATTAATGTGCAATCCCACATTCCGACTGCACTCTCTTCCGAACACAGGAACGATATTTGAAGACCAGCGACACAACACATTGGGGATTTAGGGGATTTCTCTTTTCAGTCATAAATTATATCTAGGAAACTGAGCATCAGGCATGCATATCTGTTTTTCCCTCCTGCTTTCTAAACGCATAGGAAGTAAATGCACACATGCAATTCATGCTGTCCACAAAGAGAAAGGAGGAAACACTGTATCACACGGTTCTGATGAATCAATTCAAATATAACAGACTTTGCACGCAGCACCTCCTCATTTAAATGCTTGTGTTGTAGAACATTTATTTTTATGTGTGCCAGTAAACATGAAGTTAGATTTGATTTTACAAGGCTCTGAAAGGACCGTGGAAGATCAGATTCATTCATTCATCACGTTCTTCAATTCTTTCTCCGATCACATTGTGTTAATTCCAGATCGGACAGCCTTCTCACACGGATGGTGCAAACGGTCTAAAATTTTAACTTTTCTGTAATATTTTGTAACTGATCAATTATACCTCTACTTCCCCCCTGTCTCTCCTCCTCCTTAAATCGGCTTATTTCCAGAGCAGAGAGAATTGCTATGAAGAAAATCAAGTTAAGGGGCTTCCAGGATGTGAAGCATTTTCGTTTTCTTCTTCTTGAAGTATTTCTACATACACTGCTCCTCTGCATCCTGGGTTTTATGAAAGGACTGATGGCCATTTCCTCTGTGGCAATCCCATGCTTTGGGTGTTAGCATGATGTTTGTGACTCATATGCTTTGGGAACCAGCTTTAATGCACTCGCTACAAGCCAGTGCTTAGTTTATTGAAAGCAGCGGAAAGGAAGGTCCCTAATAGGAAGTGAGAGTGGGGTGCAAAGGGAAGAAGTGAAGTTTTACCCCAGGAGAAAATGCATCGGGGACCAGCTAGGAGAGGTGTGGGGTGCTGGCGGGGTGGGGGCCGGGGCTGCAAACGTGGGCACAGACACACATGGAGAGGCAGTTAAAGAAAGCATCAAGTTGATGTGGGAAATTCCAAATATACAACAATCGGGCTTTGTTCGTAATCAGTTCCATATGTGCGCTCGGAGGGGCAGCGAGAGGGTGAGAGGGAAACCTCCTAACCGAGACCCGCAGAGCGATGCCGGCGAGGCGGTTTAGGTTTACATGGCTTTTTCCCCTCTTCCTCACTTCCTGCCTGCACTGCCTGGTTTCAGAGTATTGGGGCCGGGGGGTGGGGTGGGAAATAAATCTGGAACGATCCCCGATGATTTCACCCAATCCATAGAATCTCCTTTCCCTCATAAAACTGCACTTGACTGTGTAATGGTTTCGAACAAAGGGAGGCACATTTTCAAAACACTTCTCTGTTGAGTGTCATGGGATTTTTGTCCTTCCAGCTCAGGCTGAGAGAGGGCAACGGATCAGTCCGACAGAGAAGCCACTGCTGCCTCTTCTCTGACCCAGGCCGGGGCAAAAAGCCTCTGGGAGCTGAATTTATTTATATTTGACTAAATGCAACTTCCTGTTTCCCAGGGGTATTAATGAGGGTTTCACCGAAGAGCTCAAGGCTTCATGGCATAGTTCAAATCATAAGGGACACTTTGATGAACTAAGTGCAAATAAAACAAAAACACATGCATTTGATTAAGGGCTAAAATACATATAGAAGAGAATGTTAATGGGAAGGAAAATAACCCACGGCCAGACTCCCACACATTCCACCTCCTTCCCTTGGGGGGCGGGGGGGGGGGGGATCACTTTTCATATCAGCTAATGGAGCCCTCCCCCGCCCCCCGTCCCCCAGAGTAGGTGACCACCGCTTCAGAGTGATTTGAAGGCTTTCTCAAAGGTCGGCTTGTCCAAAAATATCTTTCGGATTGTCTTGCTGTGGGTGTTTGAGAATTACACACTTAAAATTAATGATTGAGTCTAAAGCATTCATTTCCACTGTTAGAATACAAATACGTTTCCCAGGAGGGTACACGCACTCACGTCTTAGCAGACATGACTGCTTTGGGGGAGGTGAGGGGAGTGAATGCTCACTGCGCACCCAGGAGTTGCCAGGTGACATGTGGAGGTCACCAGAGGCTACCTCCATGAAGGAAAGGGGGAGGGGGATTCAGTATCCGTGTTTTAGACATGAAGAAACTGGGGCTCAGAGAGGTTTAGTAGATAGACCAAGGTAGCACAGCTAGAAATGTCAGAGCTAAGATGAAAACCAAAGTCAACTGGTTTGATCTCAGGGCCCAACTTTGTCCATTCAACTCTCGCCTGTCACAGAGGACTTTTATCAGATGACAGCAGTTTAGAAATCCAGGAAGGAGATCTACCTGGTGGGCCTAACAGGGGAATGGAAAACTCTCTGTCTTTGAAAATAAGAGAAATGCAATACAGGGGACTGTGTTAGATGGAGCAGTTCTAGAGTGTCTGGAGCTGCTTCTGTGATGTCACTAGGAGCCCAGCACAGGGGACAGAGGAGCCAAGAAGCCTGAAGGAGCCCAGGAGGCCAGTACAATCCCTGGCTTCAGGGCCAAGAGGGGAGCTGAGTTATGAGAGCCCGGGCCAGGGTCACCTGGTGGAGGCCGGAACCCTGGAGAATTGGCCGCTACTGAGCCACCACCCAAGGACAAGGGGACGTGGAGGAGGAAACCTTGGTTTCTCCCTTCCGACTGCCCTCCTGTCTCCCACCAGCATCTTCCAGCCAGGTGACATGGAGCTGTGGAAACAGCCATCGTGGCAGGGCAGGGACAGGGTAAGGGACAGATCCCAGTGCACACGGACCCAGGACCAGTACCAAAGGACCGAGACGTTGGACCAAAGGACAGGGAAACGGCAAATTTAGGAGGGATTGAAAGAGAACAGGGAGCAAGAGGGAAGCCTATGGCATCAAGCAGGGTTTTGTCAGGACGGTGGATCATGGGATGCCCTGGGCATCAGGGAACAGCCTAACAGCCATGGGATGGGGAAAGATACCCCGGGGACAGGGTGGCAATGACCCGTGCAGGAGAGAGCTGCAGAGAAGACAAGCTTTGCTTCTAGACTCTAAGAAGCTGTTACTTTCGCTGCCTCCGGGAGCAGCACATTTAAGGCTGCTGGAGCCTTTTGTTTGTTTGTTTTGAACATTTCCTTCCCGTCTCAATGAAAATGTTTACATTAAAACTCTGGAATGAAAACACATAGGACTCAATTGAGCCATAATTCAGGAAAGTCAATGGTCTCGACGTGCCAAAGCACCACGCATCAAAGCAAACCGGTGCTCCTGGTCACGCAGAACAGGGCAGGGAAACGGGGGATAATGGCCCCCCGGGGAGAGAGCATTTTGCAAAGCTAGCGTTGGAGGAGGCAGTAGCAGGGGAGGGGACAGTCTGCCGGGCTGACGTGTGTGTGCACGGGCGGAAGGAGAGGGTACCCACACGTGAGGCCAGTGGCTGTGCAGACGCGTGCTAAACAGTCACATGCTAAACAGTCACGTGGCGGGGAGTGACCTCCTGATGGAGTCCTGGGCCCTGGCATCCAAATGAGGACTGGGCACCGCAGCCCAGGGGGAGCCTGCTGCACTGTCCCCAAATGTTTACCCAACTGTTTGCCAGGTGCCTGAAATCCCCACTGGTGGGGCCAACCTTTCAGTAGTCCCCTGGAAGTCAACTCAAATGCGTTGCTTAGAACTGTCATTTGCTGGCGCTAAGTAGACTCATTTGCACTGCAGAATACTGAAAGAACGGGTCCCAGGACAGTGAGGTTTTGTCTGGGGACGTGACTGACGGTGCATTGTGTGGTGAGTGTCCTAGTGGCCCTCAGGGGCAGGGGCCAGGCGGAGGCCACCGTGAGCCCCAAGGGGAAGGGAACGGCTTGTCAGTTAGAAAAATGAACCCCTCATCTTTCTGTTTCTTGTTCTTTCTCTTGCAAAGGCGAAATGGCGCTCACGTGAAAGAAACAAAAACAACACGAAAGCAGACTTCATAAATGCCTTTTCTAACTTCCATCTCAAGCCGTTATTCCTGGTCCCATCTGCAGGATGTTACACAGGGCCCTGGCGCAGGGTTGTTGGAGGTCTGCAGGCAAGAGGTGACAGCTCTTCCACCTTCTCCCACGCGCCACGCAAGGGACCAGGGCTCTAAGCGGGGCTTGCAAAGAGGCTGTCGGAGAACCAGATTTGAAACCCTACCTTGATCTTGCCCTCCAGGCTGAGGAGGGGGAGGAACACAGAAGGGGGTTGGGAGGTGCTGCCCCACACCTCCTGCCTAGTGAAGGGGGTTCGGGGCCTGTGGGGGGGCACAATGAGCTTTTTGAAGGAAGAGACTGGCCAACGCAGCTGGTGGCAGGAAAGGGACAGAATGAAGAGCCCACGGGGAGCCACCTGTATCCCACCATGCTGAGCCTGGTGCAGGTGCCTAAGAGTTGGTCTTGGTTGACTTAGGCGTTCAGCATGTTGTGTGCACAGCCAGGAAACCCCAGCGGGGAGAGGCTGGGGGTGTCGGGACGAGGCAAAGAGAGGAACCTTAAATGGCTCATTGGAAGAGGGACTTCACTTAAGCCAGGGAACTGCAGGGAGAAATCCCAGCAATGGAAAAGGAGCAGGGAGGTGGGCGGGGTCTGCAAAGACCCACAAGGCATCCCACAAGGACAAGAGTTCAGTCCCAGAAAGAACCAAGGCCAGCCCATGACAGCTCAGGACCTCAACCCTGGAGGGCAGGAGGCAGCTCGGTGAGCAGGGCCAGGAGAGGTGAACACATTGCGGAGGACATGGAGACAGAGCCACCCACTGCAGCTGTCACCCCAAACCAACCAACCCCCAGCTGGGAGATGATGGGAGAAGCTGTAGCTTTGAATGAAACTTGGGGTTTTAATTATCGTCCTGTGAAACAGGGAAGAGGACAAGCAGGATGAAATTGAACCAAACACACACCTGATGAAAACACATTCTTCCTAAACACCCTGACTTGATCATTCAACAGTCTATGCATGTGATAAAATATCACATGTGCTTCATAAAAATGTACAAATATTATGTATCAATAAAAAAGAAAGAACTCAACCTAAAAAAAAAAAAAAGCATATTCTGAACAAATCTGGAAAATTCCTAGCGTCAGAGGAGGGGGTTTGGGAGGGAAGCCCTGTGTTTCTTCAACTTTCCATCACCATTCCTGTTATCTCACAACCCAGCTAACCTGGGTAATTCACGTCACGTCTTATTAGAGGAAGCTGGGACGGAGGTTAGGCAAACCGAAATGCTGCCTCCATCCATAATTTTCTGTTTGAAAAGCGGCTGGAATTTAGGCCAAACATGAAACCCTAGAACCCTAAGAACAGGACCAAGACATCAAGCAACACTCCCACCACCAGACCCCACATGCCAGGGGCCAGCGAGAGTTTTTCCAGCTCATTAGTGTGAGAGAGTTTAGGTTTCTCTTGGTTTTAACTAAGGTTTGCTCTGACCCCACATACTGCTGGCAACGTCCATCTTTGGACAGACATTTCCTGCCCCTACGGCATTTGGAAGATGCTGTAGGTAGAACTGTAGGTAGCCTGGGTGGGTGGATAAATTTTTTCTTTTCTTTCTCCTTTTTTCCTCCCTCCTTCCCTCCTACCTTCCTCCCTCCCTCCTCCTTTCCTTCCCTTGCTTCTTCATTTAATACTTCTCCTCCTTGAGCGGCTGGCCAGGCAAAGAAGATAAAAGAAGTGTAGACTGAATTGTTCAGCAAACTCCTGATTACTCCTGCTGGGAGAAGGTGAGGGGCTCTAGGATAGACCAGGCAACGACTTGCTTCAGAGATGGCATTCTCTGCACTTTTCTTGTATTCTATACTAAGCTCCAGGTTAGGGACCTTATCCTTGTCTAAGCAATTTTGTCATTTCCTTTTGTCATTTATGCTGCATTGTTCATTCAACAAGTATTTCATGGAGTGTTTAGTAAAATAATGTCACCCTGTTCTATGGCATATTCTATGGCAGGAACTATGCTAAAGGTTTTTTAAATATATTAATTTATTTCGTGTTCACAATACTTTATCAAGGAGGTTCTCTTATTTTCCCCGGATGAAGATGATGGAAGAGGCACAGAGAGGTGAAGGGACTTGCCCAGGGTCACACAGCATGTGGCTCCGAGGCTGCCCACTCTCGTATCGCTGCTGTGTGACGCAGAATGGGGGACATGAGGAACCTTCTGCTGATGGGAAGAGTTATCTTTTGTTCCTTAAATTCAGCTCCTCTGTGTTATAACGTATCTACGGTGATGTGAAAGACGCACCCAGCCTTGTATTGGAGTCTGTATCTAGAAAGTTACTGGGATGGAATGAAATAGCGTCTGTGAAAGTTGTGACAATGCACACGTGCATGCGCAGGTTTGTGTGTGCGCATGCATGGGCACCACCCCCCCTTCCATTCTCACTGCTGCACACTCTTTTCCTGTCACCTCAGTTGCTATGACAGCCTCCTGTTCCTCGTCATCCAGCCTCTGTCTCTTCATTTACGTTCTGCCACAAGTTCTTTGTTTCATTCATCTGAATTCCTCAAAGGCCACTCGGCTTAGCCACATATTTTGGGTGGTCAAGAGACTTCTTCCTGAACCTTCCATAGCTCCCTGTTCGGTATGTTTCATTTGAGTAACTAGGAGGAGAGAATTAATCTGCCCAGAGTAAGACCTCCATCCTCAGCAACTCGAAAACTCACATTGCAAAGGAAACCAGACCTTACACTCTTCCAGGCAGGGAAGCAAATGGAGTCTCTGCTGCATGGAAACCTCACGTGCTAATTGGGCCTCCCAGAGTCTTGCTCCATCTTTATGGCAAGGACCAAGCCATAGAGAATGTGAAATATTAATGACCCGTGTGGAGGATTGGTCTACGTTCTGTTTTAGCGTGCCTCGCTTCTTGGACATCAAACCCAGGGCACACCAGCTGGTGCAGATGGTTCGACTCTTCACCTGCAGAAAGAGGGAGCAGACAGAGGTCTTGCTCACAAGCCTTTGGGGTTCTTTTATTCCTCCAAAGGAAGGTCCTTCACATCTTGGCTTGATGTCCCCATCAGAGCTCCACTTGTCCTTCCCAGCACGAGGCCAGGTCAGGCCAGCAGTGGCTGCAGCCCGGACTAAGAGCTATTCTGCATGGTGCTAGTGGCTTATCGTGTGCACCCTTAGGAGTGATGTCACGTCGGAGGACTCAACACAATTGCAAGATGCCTGTGTGATTAAGCAGGGAATAAGCTGACCCGTGTGGGGTTAGCTGTGGAGGAGATTGGCTTTCGAGATCATTTTGCAAAGCCCTTTTTCTCATGCTGTCAGTTGTGGATGGATTTTGATAACGAGCATTGATTTGCCATGTTTATGAAGTACAGTTTGCACAGGCTAAACTGTGTAATTGCGCCTGCAATGGCAAAATAAATAATGTCCCCATCTAAGGTATCGACTACTCAGGATTAGCAGAATATATATAGTGCGCCTCCAAACAGAGCCAATGCAGGCTGACTCCCTTTTTACTAGGCTCGGCTCTCAAATTTCAGGTGTCTTAGATAAACATTGGGTGGCAAATGATCAACTTTTACATCTGCTTCTAATTTCCATGCTTCCTTTTTCTAGGAGGAGAAATTTAACACGTAATTTTCTTCAACAGAAGAGTTCATCTTGGTTTAAGTAATCCCTCTGGTGTTGCAAAGGACAATGGCTTTCTTTTGGGGCTATGAGATTGCTTTCTCTCTTGTGCCCAGGAATATATGTGCCAAGATCAGCTGCCCATTTGCTCAGAGGCCTCTGGGATAAGCCACATGGGCTGTATTTTTCCAAGGAAGCTATTAATAGCTTGGATAGGCAGAAATTTTTTTTCTTTAAAATTAAGCACCTTTTTTTTTTTTTTTGAGATGGAGTCTCACTCTGTTGTCCAGGCTGGAGTGCAGTGGCATCATCATATTAAATAGCTCATTGCAACCTCAAACTCCTAGGCTTAAGTGATCCTCCTCCTCCTGCCTCAGCCTCCTGAGTAGCTGGGACTATAGGTATGCACCACCAAGTCTGGCTAAGTTAAAAAAATTTTTTTTGTAGAGACGAAGTTATCAGTCTCATTTCAACCTCCTGGGCTCAAGCAATCCTCCTGTCTTGGTCTCCCTTTAAAGTGTTAGGATTACAGGCGTGAGCCACCACGCCTGGCCTGAAAATTAAGCATCTTGACTCCGTTAGAAAGACAGGCACTACAAAGCTGCACATCATGGGAATATGGTTTATGCCGAGTGTGCCCTACAGGACACCCAACATCCCATACATCAAAATGCCAGAGGGGTCCCCCGTACACGTTAGTGGTCAGAATGGGTAAAACAGCTTCAGTGGGCAGATCCCGCTGAATGCAAACCCTCCACACCGGAACCTGAGAAAAGTGCCTTAAATCTTCTGAAACAAGAGGCAGACAGACAAAAGGAAACAGGACGAAGACATCAGTGAGGTCACTGCCAACAATTCGGGAGCTAGTCCTGAAGAGCCATTCATGCACTTTGACTGGTCTCACCTTTTGCACTCTCGACGTTGGTGCAACTGTGTGTATGTTTGCGTGTGCATGCTCGTGCACACGTACATGCGTGTTATCTCCTCTCATGCACCCTGCAGTGTAGCAGCAGCTAGAGAAGCCCCTGAGTGGTGACAACCAATTATGAAACTCCAGGTCTGATATGTCCCTTTTATCTCATTTAGCGGCGGCCTTGCGTTCCCACAAAGCCCCCCAGTGGCCCTTTGTAATCCTGGAAAGGAAGTGTCAGTCTGCAAACAGCTGTTCTTGAGACAGTGGGATGACATCCTAATGAACACGCCATGAGCTATAGAGGGAACCCAACGCTAATGGGCCTCGGATGCGAATATTCTTTCTAGACGATTAGACTCACGTGAGAAAGCCCGTAGTCCCCAGCAAGGCTGGGAGAGACGACACCGGCCTACAGATGGCAAGTCCTCTTTCGTTCTTATTTAGGCTTTTATTTTTTTGAGACTCGCTTTGTTGCCCGGACTAGAGTGAATGCCGTGGCATCAGCCTAGCTCACAGCAACCTCAAACTCCTGGGCTTACGTGATCCTCCTGCCTCAGCCTCCCGAGTAGCTGGGACTACAGGCATGCGCCACCATGCCCGGCTAATTTCTTCTATATATATTTTAGTTGGCCAGATAATTTCTCTCTATTTTTAGTAGAGACGGGGTCTCACTCTTGCTCAGGCTGGTCTCGAACGCCTGACCTCAAGCGATCCACTCACCTCGGCCTCCCAGAGTGCTAGGATTACAGGCGTGAGCCACAGCGCCTGCCCCTCTTTTGTTCTTATTTAGGCTTTTATCCTCTTGAACCCTGTGGGTGTCAGACACTCTCCCTGGCTCTTTCTGGGAGTTGGCTCTGGAAAGTCACATTGCTGAAGTCGCCTTGCTC
Organism: Varecia variegata; assembly: GCA_028533085.1. Lineage (NCBI taxonomy): Eukaryota > Metazoa > Chordata > Mammalia > Primates > Lemuridae > Varecia > Varecia variegata. The sequence goes on from CM052453.1 coordinate 9,339,249, forward strand.
CAAGGCTGCACTAGGGAAGCTAGCTGGGGCCCCCAGGGCTCCTGCCATTCCGGTGGCAGGAGAAACAGCCACAGGTCGCTGGTGCTCAGGTAGGGAGTGCAGGCTGTGCTTGGAAAGAACCCGAATTCCCAGGAATTCCAGGGGGAGGGTTAGGTGGTAATAGTGGGAGAGAGCGTTAGAAGTGGAGGAAAGAAAAATGACTTTTTGCAGTAAGAGACCTAAAACAGATGTCTTTTCTAGAAGAAGGGCAGAGGAGAAGAGAACTAGCTTACGCAGTGCCTTCTCAGCATCGGACACACCCCTGGGCGCTTGCTCTAACTTCCCTCTTCTAAATCTTCCGTACAATCCCGTAAGCTGCGTAGTCTATGCTGCACTTTGTTGATGAGCAAACTGAAGCTCTGGAAGACGAAACCCGTGCCAGCCGTCTCCCAACTAGCAAGTGGCATCCAACTGGGTTAGAGACCCAAGTCCGTGCAACTTCAAAGCTCACTCTTAATTTTCTTTAGGATGTGCACGTAGCTGGGGAGACTACACAGAAAATCAAGAAAATGCTTATCATAAAGCTGGGGGGGCATTCCCTCTGGAGGAAGGAGAGAGTTTTAATCTGGAGGGGGTACCCCGAGACTCCCGGTGTATTCACTCATAATATTCCATTTTTAATCTGCGCGGTGGTTACACAGGATGTTTCGCAAACGATTCTTTAGAATGTACGTATATGTCTTACGAACTCTCCTGCACCTCACCTGCACCTACAATAACAAATTAGAAACAGACAAGGAGTCCCCCTTCTTTGCATTGTATCTAATGATTTTTCCAGTATTTGTCACCATGGTGGCTTCTAGAATGACTATGTCACAGTCCGGATTACAACCTGCTAAGAAACACATGGAATTTTGAGAACTCTTTCTTTTGCATCTTATTGTCCCTGCCCAAAATTAAATTTTCTAATGACAATAAAAATATTATATTAATTAAAAAGTAAGCAATTGCTGTATATCTATTGGGGTTGATTTATACAATATTCTAGGTGCTAGGAAGGTTACAATGGCATCCTTGCCTTTCTGGAACTCGGAATCACCTTGAGGAGGTAAGAAAAAGACACAGAATGAGAGAATTAACTAATAAGGGCAATGAATAATAAGGGGTACGGAGGGGAATTGCTGCAGGAATCCATGGGCCTAAACGTCACAGAGGAGGGAGAATTTCATTGAGGCTTGAAGGATGGGTGACTTCAGCCAGGTGGAGAGGAAGTGGAATTACATGCAGAAAGACACAGTAATGAGAAAGGACACTTCGTCATCAGGGAGAGGTGGCTGCTGATCCCTTTGGCTGGAATGAGGAGCTCACGATGGGAAATTGTAGGAGATGAGGCTTCAAGGAGAACTTGGCCTTCCAAGCTTGTGTGGTCTGGCCCGAACCTTTGTCTGGTTGCCTGGATTTATTTGGATCATGTTATTTAATTTAAATGCTACCTAATGCCAAAGAGGATTTAAGGTGCTTTTCACAGGGGAAATATGGGTGCAAAATGTCGCTACAGAGGACAGGCAAATGCTATGCAAGTAAGGACTTTAAGACACAGAGTGGGGAGAGTGAGCTAGAGGTGACAATGGGGGATGAATTGGAGGAGAAATACTGGATGCAGGAGAATAACTAGAAGGTTAGTTCGAGGGACAGCTAGCAAGATAGACTGTAAAATGAGACTGTATGTACAGAAAAGGACGGACCGTGCGACCTCATTCCCTCCCAAGGGTGAGTGCATCTTGGGGCTTTGAACCAAGACTAAGGTGGTCAAAGTATTGTGGGAATAAGGTGGGGGCAGGGGAAGTTCAAGAGAATTCATTAATGGCTCTGTGATATTTGAATAAAATAATTTCCTAATTAATTTTTTTCCTCTGAAATGATCAAACTCACACCAACCCTTTGGCACATCACAGACCACCCCCAAAAGTGACCCTGCAGCCACCAGCCACCCTCCCTGCCATCCCACGCAGTGGTGGCTGGGCAGAGGAAATCAGCCACCAAAGAGAGGTCCCCATCCTGCTGTTCAAGCTCTGTTCATACTCCTGATAAAGCAATGACTCTGGCCGTGAACCTCCCGTCCCTAGAAGTCCAGGACGCTTATCATTCTTGACACATTCCTCCTTCAGGCACAACTTCCCACCGCCGTGGCTGGAATGAACTCGAGTCGCTCCGATCCCCACACCCGGCCCTGGAAAGGGTGATGCCCTCTGGGAATTCGGCCAGCGCAACGTTGCCTCAATTTGCAGACAAATTATAAATTAATAAAGAAAAAAAAAAAAAGCCCCAGACTCTCACGTCTGCCAAAACACACGATTCCCTGAAAGGCTCCTGAAAGGGACCCAGTGATGTACAGTGAAGAAAGCGCCAACCCTCGCGTGGCCTTTTCCAGACCCCGGACGCAGCCCTCAAAATGGTAACACGGCCGCCAGCGCCAGTATTGTTCCTGCAGAACACCTTTCCGCCGCCTTGCCACCTGCATGTTTCCCAGCCTGTAGTTCCCTAAACCCCTCTCTAAGAACACAAAACCGATACACCTGTCACCACCAGAAAACCCTGGGAAAAGTGTAAGAATCAGTGTGGCTGATCCGGGGCAGGAACGATGTTTAGGTTGCAATGAATGCCAGAGGTTTGCAGAGAGTGCATTGCTAAAATCATCACAGGCGTACAAGTGTCCTTGTCGGCGACTCTTTTCTTTAGAGTCGAATGACTCCGGCAGCCTCATCCCATAACATCGAGTCCTGAAGGACTCTCGGGGACCGAACACCTATGACAGTGGTAAGAATCTAGGCATTGGGATTCTAACAACAGAGACTGTTCACAGAACAAATCTGGTTCTCCAGCCTATTGAAGCTGCTTTGGTCTCTTCTGGCAAATGGGTTCTATTTCTTCACCCCATTCATTCAGACTTCTGCAAGTGGCTTGGTTTTAAGAGCCACATCTGTGCTACTGAATCTGTACGGACGATGCCGGGCCACTCAGGCATTTAGAAAGGTTATGGTTTTCAATCCCGCGCACCCCGCAAGGCACATGAGTAAGAAGAAATAATGATGCTGTATGGGAACTGGACAGTTGCAGATTAGAATCAGATTCAGCAACGGGGACAGAGTCCCGAGGACTTTTGGCGTGGCGGGGGAGGCTCTCGTGCGTGGAATATGAAAAGCCTTTACTTACAAACACGTCCATAAGCAGGTGTTCCAGCGTCACCTCGAAGTCCTCCAGTTTGGCAGCTAAAGTCATGATGAACGTTCTGATGTGCTCTCCAGCCCCGCGGACAGCCCAGCCCTGCAAACTCCTCAAGTCGGAAAACACTGTCGGTGCCCGATCTGGTCACAAGGCAGAGTTGCCACTAATGGGAAGTGGCAGCCCTTAAAACAAAACAGAACATCGCAGACTGGGCTGCTAGAGCTTTGTAGCCAGAAATTGTAAAGTACCAAAAAAAAAAAAAAAACACTCTAATAAGGGTGCCAGGCACAAAGTGAGGTCACCAGGTGACAAGTCCAGCCACTGCCTTCTCTGCACGACGCTGCAGTGCGAGGTGCTGGCCAGAGGCAGAGAACCTCGCCAGTGAGCGGAGGAGAAAGACGACGAGAGGAGGTGCAAACAAGAGTGCGCAGAATGGGCTACACTGTCTGCTTCTGATATTTATAGAGCCACATGTTTTTGACCGAGCCCATTTCTCAGTTCATATCTGACCTTTCGTAACTGGCCAAACACACTGGAGCGTATTGTGGAGCGGGGCAGTGGGTCCCACAGAAGTTGGCTGTGACCAATGCTAGGGCAATTCACACAGACACGCCATCAATAGTTCTTTGTAAAAAACGCATCAGACCTTGTTCTGTGTGCGATGACAGAAAAGCACATAGTCTTGCGGAAAACAAGGAAACGAAAGTTGTCCGGGGACTACGTTTTCCCTCAGAATATTATTAGATCTTGTCTACTCTCCTTCTTCCTCCATCCTACACATCCCCCCTCTGCTGCAAGAGTAGACAAACATCCAGGAAAAAATTGAATCTCTAGTGTCAACTCCCCGAGCTTCTGCCAGTTACAGAACATCCACGAAATCTTGCAAATGCCAGTTCTCCTTTTGGGCTTCTAAAGGTTTGCCTTTTTTTTTAACTTTGAATTTTTAAAAAAAAAAAACATTGTGGTCAAATATATATAACATAAAATTTGCTGTCGACCATTTTTAAGCGTACAGTTCAGTGGTGTTAAATACATTCAGGTTTTTGTGCAATCATCATCACCATCCATCTCCAGAACTCTTCATTTTGCAAAACTGAAACTCTGTATCCATTAAACAATAATTACTCCTTTCTTCCTCCCCCAGCCCCTGGCAACCACCATTCTCTAAGAGTTTGACTACTCTAGGGACCTCATGTAAGTGGAATCATACCACATTTGTCCTTTGGTGATGGGCTTATTTCATTTTGCATAATGTCCTTAAGGTTTATCTATCTTGTAGCATGTGTCAAAATTTCTTTCCTTTTTGAGGCTGAAATTGTATATCCTAAGAAAAGACCACTGCTTTGGACAATTTTTCAGACCTGAGAAAAATCTCTCAGGGACACTTGGTTGTCAAGGCACTGAGGGCCCTTCTTGCTGTGACTGTATGAACAAAAACAGCTTTGACCTAGGCAAGTGAGTCCTGAGTTCTGTTCTCTCAGTTCCCTGAACAATCTCCATTAAACCCTAGTCTCTTGATTGTGACCGGGTGTGACCATGTGACAGTCAACATTGATGCCAAAGAAAAAGGTAGCCCATATGAAACTGAGAAGGAAATATAAACATAAAAAGTTTCTGCTTTGCAATAAAACTCCCCTCCCTTCTTGTCAGAGTTCTCACATGTGAACGGTAGGATTCTCCAATTTGGTATCTTTCCATGAATTTTCATTTTTCCCAAAGGAGATACACACAGACATAAAATTCAGCTTTTAACAGTTAAACAAAGCTACCATAACATAAAGGACAAAGAGAAGACTGATAAAAAGCATCAGATGATTTTAAAAGCAGATTTGGAGTCTGTCAAACTAGTTTAGCTTGACAGTTGGTCATAAAATGTACATCAATGTTCTTTGAGTTATGGTTTCTATTCTGTTTCTAGGTCTCTAATAGAGGAGTTAGCGTGGGCTCCTGGCAGGTGTCTCTTGCACCAGGGAGTGGATGGGCAAAGCTGTGATGAATGGCTTCCATAGCCAGAAATGTACAGAAAATATATTTCCCCGATGGGTGAACTCATTCACAGACCTTCCTATCAGCCAGTGTGTTTGCTACATCTGAAACTGATGCAGTAACTACAGCAACAACAAAGACTCAATACAAGATAACTTCTTGCCACTGTCGCCATCTTTTGTTAAAACTGTATCTGTCCTCAAAGAAGAGACTGTTGGTCACAGTAGTCTCCCGGTCACAAGAGTGACTTCACATGTCTATTTTCTAAGACAATTTGGGGGGCTTTAAGGATAGTCCATGCTATTGTTTCTTTTAGAATATAAACAGCAAACTTCAGGGATAAGAAACTACACCATTTGGCCAGTGTGTGTAATTAGTACTCTAGAGCTAGGGCTCTAAGGACAATGTATTGAGAACATCCTATTTTTAGGAACAAAGTTACTTTAACAGTTTCCAAAGGGGAGCAATTGACCAGAAGGGACTTCACCTGAAGAGAGCACAGGAAATGAGTAGTGGATGTGGCTGTCACCCAGAAGAGATATTTATTATGAATTCTGCTGCAAGTTAATGAGAGTTGATGATGTGAGCCACTTGGAATAGTTGAGTACCACGGAGGCAGTAGGACTACACCAGCGTCAGGACAGGGAAACCACTGACGATTGATTATTACAAAGCAAGTTCACTGCGGGGAGTGCTTACCAATTATGAGAATATGGTACAGGCTGGCTTGGGCAGATCCACTGTGGATGTTTTCTTAGTAACTATATACTGTCTACTCAATATATATTTTTGATAATTATGGTCAATTTTTATTGATGCTTATATCAAATCTGGACATTCAGTTGCTCATTCATTCATGTGTCCTTTGGAAAAATATTTATTTAGTAACTGGGCCAGATAAGAGGATAGGTGATGGTGTCTGCTAAGATTAAGACATGGTTCTTTCTTCAAGATCTTGCAGTCTAGAAAAGATGAGGCATGGTGTGTTGATGTAATTATAAACCACCTTTTCTTGGAGGATATGAACATAGTTTGTACTTCCGTATTAGGAGCACACACTCTGTGTCTTGGAGGATGAAGGAAAGCTCACTGATAAAGGCTCCCACCCCATGGGGAAAGGAATGAGCAGGAAAGAGGGAGGGAGGGAGAGGTATGCATCGTACACCTCCTGAGGATGGGGTTTGCAGCACTAAGTGGCAGGGGCATTGGGCTGGGACTGTGATAGATGCTAGGGGGTTTCAGCCCAGGGACCATTGGGTTTAGGAGATGACAACACAGGATCTGGACACCATCTACAGACACCACTTTGATGGCATAAATCTCAGTTGGAAAAAGATACACTTTAACCACTGATCAAAGCTTAGTGGCCCCCTGAGAATGATCCCACGTGAATCACCATGCTGGGGCTTGCTAGGAGAGAATTAATCAGCAACACACCTGATAGGGTAGGTGAACACTAGAATTTGTTCTGCACATTTAGATAATAACATTTGTGGGTAGGTTTTGAAAGCTGGAAAGTTTAAATTACTTTCTGTTCCAATCTTGGATGGCCATCTCCTTCTCCCTTGTCTATGAAACACCTCCAGGTGGCTTAACATTTTGGTGATAGGATTTAAATAAAAGTCTTTGGAAGGTGGGTATTGGCTGAATTCTCTGTACAGACATGAAACTGGTCTCCCCTCCATCTTTCTTAGGGAATCAGTGGGCAAATCATTCTTCTAGAGAGTCCTGTGTCATTCTGCATCCCTGAAAACAAATCATCCACTTCAAACGCATGAGCGCTCTGAAAAGGCGAGGTCCCCTGGTTCAACTCATATCAACCAATCTCTGTTAAGCACAACCGTGTGCGAGCCCAAGGCAGTAGGCAATTGAATATACAAAGATGTTTTTCTGGAAACATCTTTCTGTTTACCCTAGAGCAGGAATTTTCTACTCCGCAGGACCATTTATCTGAAGGTCAGGTTCCAAGTACTACATCAGACCACTACACAGTTGATCAGAACTGGTTAGTCAGGTAACCTACTGAATGGTTTTAGTGCCAGGATTGGTGAATCTATGTGGCAATTGGATCACCTTATTAAATAATTACGGAAATATTTTTTCAAAAAAAAATCTTTTATTTCATCACTCAATGAGTCACACTGACCAAGTTTATAGTGCAAAAAAACACTCAAGAACTGTTTTTTTTTTTTTTTTTTTTTTGAGACAGAGTCTCGCTTTGTTGCCCGGGCTAGAGAGAGTGCCGTGGCGTCAGCCTAGCTCACAGCAACCTCAAACTCCTGGGCTTAAGCGATCCTACTGCCTCAGCCTCCCGAGTAGCTGGGACTACAGGCATGCGCCACCATGCCCAGCTAATTTTTTCTATATATATTTTTAGTTGGCCAGATGATTTCTTTCTATTTTTAGTAGAGGCGGGGTCTCGCTCTTGCTCAGGCTGGTCTCGAACTCCTGAGCTCAAACAATCCGCCCACCTCGGCCTCCCAGAGTGCTAGGATTACAGGCGTGAGCCACCGCGCCTGGCCTCAAAAACTGTTTTTAATCCCTTTTGAGTTGATGTTTTGTATATGGCTGGGAGGTAAAGATCTAATTTCATTCTTCTGCATGTGGATATACAGTTTTTATAGAGACTGCCTTTTCCCCAAACCTGGAGGACATCATGCTAAGTGAAATAAGCCAGACACAGAAAGACAAACACTGCGTGATCTCACTCATCTGTAGAATCCAAAATAGTCACACTCAGAATTAGAGAATAGAATAGTGGTTGCCAGGGGTTGGGGAGAAGGGGGGATGGAAGGGTGTTAGTCAGGGGGTACAAAGTTTCAGTTATGCAGGATGAGTAAGTTCTGGAGACCTACTGTGTAACAGTGTGAATGGAATTAACAATGCTGGACTGTATACTTAAAATTTGCTAAAAGGGTAGATCTTAAGTGTTCTCATCATAAAATTAAGAAAGAAAGAAAAACAGAAAATGGTAACTGTGTGAGGTGATGGATATGTTAATTAGCTTGATTACGGTAATTATTTCACAATGTAAACATATATAGAAACATTAAGTCTTATACCTTAAATATATACAATGTTATTTGTCAATTACGCCTTGATAATGATGGGGGAAAAAAACCTCAATGATAGGTGTAAAAGCGACTGATACTCATGTCTATTGATCCACTTGTCTGTCAAGCTTCTGCCTTACCTGAAAACTAGGAGGAAAGGGAATTTTAAAGATATTATGCATTTTAGTAAAACAGGCCCTTCTGATAGCCCCACAGACAGCTAGCTGCCTGTCTGGGTCTAGTTATAAAGGCTGGCCTGTCTGCTCTAGCTGTCTCTTGGAGAACAGACATGTTAATTTAAAGGTTTGCTTTTATAAGTCCCCCCCCTCCGACCCCGTCACCCTGCAGCCTGGCACTGTCTGGGGATCAGGCGGAGGTTCTCAGCAGACCATGCTCATAGTGTGTGTGTCCTCGCTCTCCCACGTTTGTGTCGCACGGCTCACACAGCCAACCTTGTCTCCCCCACTCACGAGGCATTTTCAATCGTGACAGCCCCTCTGACAAGTACAAAGCCTCTATTCCCCTCCATCTGCCTCCCCGCCCCGCCGCAGCCCCTGCCCGTTCACGAGGCTGAATTCCAGACTTTCAAAGCTCACAGGCGGTGAAATCAGTGTCGGGCACGTGCCGCAGTGCCCTGGGCTTGTGATGGACAGAAACACATAATAACTTGTCTGGTCTTCTCTCTGTCTTGCCACCTGTCACCTGCTGTGCCATTTAGAATAAAAGAGGCTTGTAGGGACCGCGAGGTCACCACCACCAGCGTGCGTTTGGAATGTGCCAAGAACGACCATCTCAGCCCCACCACGAGGACTTCCTAAGGCATCTTGCTTGCTAGAGTTCAAGGGTGCATTGTGGAGGCACAGACCCTACCACATCCTCCTGAACCCTTTCCAGATTAAAAAAATAAAAAAAAATTAATTATTATGGGTACATAACAGTTATATATCCTTATAGGAGACATGTGATGTTTTGATACAGGCATACAATGTGAGTTAATCAAATCAGGGTAATTGGGTGCAGATGTTTTTTGGTGACCCTTTTGCATCTGTAATGGATACACGGAATTCCCACGCCTTCTGGGGTTGTTTGGAGAATAAAGTGATAGCTCCAGGTGAAGCACTTAGAGCTCATCTGAAACGAGAGGCTGAGATGTAGGAGCACAAGCTCTGAGATGGTGACTGCTGTTGTGTGTTCTCCACTTTGGGCACCTTTGGGTGAGTGAGTTTGCTCACTGAAGTCATTGCCAAAACCAGGAAGTCTGCTGGGGGCAAACGAATGCTCCCGGGAGAACCACTATCCATTCCACGTGACTCTGACTTAGATTGGGTTTTCTCTCCCCAAAAGCCTTCCCCATGGGGCCTTGGAATGATCAATGACTCTTAACCCTTTCAGAATCAATGTCCCTCTGTTCTAATAAATATTTTTAAATGTTCCTTATTGTCCTCATATAACATTCATGGATAATGTGACCTGTGTACACATATTACGTTTAAAATATCAGCACAATTCTTTGTCCTATAATCAGGAAATGAAAGTACTCTATCATCAAATAACATATATTATAAGATGTATATGTTTGCAGATAACACGATTACACCAGACATCACTGGGAACCGATCAATCGATCCTTAATCACGGTGGGGGCCAGGGCCACAAACGCTCACTGCCAATGGCCACTTGTGTTGGGGACTCACATGCCACTGGGGTATTGCCATCAGTGAAGCGCTTTTCCTGGAATGTGAATAATTCTTGGTGAAGTTCCAACTAAAATAAATCATTATCACCCCCTGATTTGCAAGATAGTTGCATTCCTGGGACAGTCAGTCAGTGGTGAACAACCGCAGGTGCCACAGCCCACGCTGGCCACCTCCTTCTGCCTTGCTGCTGCTGCCTGGGCACCATACTGCCACCACTCCCATTAGGGCTGGCAGGGGGTGCTGGCCAGGGAGGCTGCAGGCGGGAGCCACCTGGGATGCTGCAACACCAAGGTGATGCCACCATCACCCCCTGGACGCCAGCGTGGTGTCCCCTCACCCTGTCTGTTGCTGTGAGTCAGTGTCCCTGGTCTGCTCTCATGCTGAGAGGCAATGGGGAGCCTGGAGGGAAGGAAACGGGGCTGTGTGTCTTTGTGCACTTGACCAGGACAGGTGGTGACTGCATGTTCTTCCTCCCAGTCTTGGTAGCCACCTGGCATTCCCAGACAAACCCACGCACAAATCCCGAGCCTGCAGTCATCACCGGGCAGGGCGGGAATGGAGCCGAATATCTCCGAGGATGTCCCTCCACAACGGGACCTATCTGTTGTAACTTGGGCATGTTCCCATGTGTCCCTTAGCATGCCCCACTAAGGACAGGCTGGGAGGCTGTGATACTGTGCACCTTGCCTTTTCCCAGGAGTTCCCAAATGTGCCTGTGGCATTGCTCATGACCTTGCCTGCTCCCCAGGCTCCAAGGGAGCTGGTGGGGCCGGTCCTCTGTGGCAGGCTGGCAGCAGGTGAGCGTAGCTCTCAGAGTGCAGGGCAATCAGAATGCAGAGAGACGGGACCCCAAATGTTGCCCCAACCTCGAGCCGGCAGAGCCCTGTGTTTCCCATGATCCATGGCCACAGCCGGGAAGAGCGTTCTGGGTACGAAGAATGCAACGGGTGAGTATTTCTTGACCTTTAACCCTCCACGTGGTGACTATATATAATCCCCACCCCTGAGAAAAGTGAAGCTCAGACGAGACAACAGATAAATATTTTCATGACAATTACTCTGAAGCGGAAGGATGATCAGATCTCTCCCCACCCCTTGCAGCTCTGATCAACACATAACCTGAGCCCCTCACTCAGTTTACAATTCCCTGGTCAAGGTTAGCTCAAAGAGGGAAGGACGTGCAATGACCTGAAAGTATCTCAACTGGCACCGCTGTGCCTGTGACTAGGCACGTAGATCTTACTCAGGCCACCCCAGAACAGAAAAGGATGCATTTCCTCATAGGCCTTCTGACGTTCCTGCCACAGCTACAATTTTGGGGGCGATTTCATGATGCAAAGCTGTGTCTGCTAATAGCGCAGGTGCCTGCAGGGACACTGGTGTCACCTGGCTGGTGACTTGGGGATCTCAGGCTCAGTTTCCTCAGGTGTCAAATCCTAGGTGTCGACTAGGTGAGTGTCTCCAGATCTCGAGTATCATGAAACAGTACAATTTGAAAATGAAATTAAATATTGGGAGGACCAAGCTATAGGGTTGCCAATATCATATATGCTATGTCAGGACCATTAAAAACAAACAAAACAAAACAAGCCAAATCTCGTTTGCTCTCACCATGATTTTACTAAAGAAAAGCCATTTGAACACACCACCAAAATAAGAGAGAGAAAATCTCAGGATTTAGAGTGGAATACATGTAGGTTGATAGAAGACTCCACGTGTTGTGTGTATTTTTCTCCTGGGCTGTACACTGGTGGGGACTTTAACAGTGGAGATCAGGGACTGGCGTCTGGGACCAGAGCACCAGTGTGTCGTCACCCTCAAGCCAGCTGTGACATCTGTGATTTTATCTCCAGTTTTCAAGACGTCCTCACACTGCTCCTATGAGATAGACTAAAGATATGCAGAAACCAATGAGTGAGTGAGTCCCTTTCTTTCCATGCGTTTTACCTCTCTGACAACGTCAATGCCAAGTCCCAGGACAGAACGCCAGCAAGGCAGAAAGGGAATGCCGAAGGACACGCCACAACTTCCTTGTCAAGGCTGCAGAGAAGGGACAAAGCCAGACAGAGGGACAGCAAAAGTCTTGATGCATGTTTTGCTACTTGATCAAATTGCCCGCAGGTGCGTTGTGGGTGCGCCTACCCACGTCTCATCATGAGCGAATCACTGATTTTTATTCTTTTCTCTAAGAATGTGCTTGGGAGGAAGCAACGTAATTCCTACCCTCAAGCCTGAGGCCCTCTTTTTTTGAAATTCTTTTTGTTAATTATTTTTGAATAGGTAATATACGCAGATGATACAAAATTCAAAATTAATAAGAGAATAGAGATAAAAAGTGAATCTCTCTCATCCCTCTGACCAACAACCACCCAGTCTCACCAAAAGCAACCACTTTTATGTGTTTCTTGAGATATTCTAATCAGATTCAAGCATAAAACATTACCATTTGTGATTTTATACACACACACAAACATGCAAATAACATGCCTTACAACTGTAAATTGTACTTCATTGGGAGATTTCATTGAACCAGTCCCCTATAAGTGGATACTTGAATTTGTCACTAATACAAGTGAAAATGTATTTTGTGCATGTGTCAATGTGTCTCTAAGGTAGACTTCTGGAAATGGAATTGTTGCCTCCAAGGTCATGTGTATTTAAAAAATGAGCTTTAGTTAATTCAGCTATGTAGGAGGTTGCATCAACCCACACCCCCACAGCACAGAGAGTGCTTGGTTCCCTGTCCCCTCAAATCAGCCACACAGAATAGCAAACTTTCGAATCTTGGGCCATGTGATGGGTGAAAACTGACATCTCATTTTCAATTTATAATCTCATTTCATAAGCCAAAATGCTGGTTCACAAAACTTCCCTAATACAAATCCCCTTTTTGGAACCAAGGATTCATTGATCCAAACGGATCCGGCTGTATCCCATAAACATCCCAGTGACGGACACAAGCTAATGATTAACAGAGAGATGTCAGAAACATCCACCCACTGAAGTCCATATTTAAAGGCAATTTAAGAGAATCTTTATTAATCGTTCCCTTATGCACGTCTGTATCATATACCCAAAGCACACCTGTTAGGGTGAATGAAAATGAAAACCACACTAAGCAAGAACAAAGGGTAATTCCTCCAAATATTTCCCTTTAGTCAAATTTCCCTTTGACCTTGAAAAGAGATAGCCAAGCAATGAAAGGGCTGAATCTTAAAAGACCTGGGACCATGACACCTGATCCCATGTGAACTGTGTAAAATTGATAACAGTTGTCAGCTACTCAAGCTCAAATCTACCAAGCTCAGAAACTAATCTCATCAGCGATCAGCAGTGTAGGCAATACAGATTCCCAGAATTTCCACCGTGTGCTAAGATATACGAGAGCGTCAGCCCCTGTAAGTGAGGCTGCAGATTCCCCTGTGACTTTGTGAAGCGAAGTCTTGTTACCATGGACTTTTATCAGTCAAGCCGATCCCAGGGCCCTGCTAAATTTATGATTGGCGTCTGTTTTATGCCGCTGTGAATCTGTTTAGGTTTCCACTTGCTCTCAAGGTCACTAGCTGTGTTTAGACAAAACAATGATAATAGCAACCTTTAGGACACCATTTGTTGACATTTTTGAAAGGGACAGCATGGATTGCATTAATTTCTTGGACAGTGTAAAAAAAAATCACTGTAGAACAACAGAAGCCAATGACCTAAATAACTTAATTCATTTAACATATTAGATATGTCCTGAGCTTGTTGTTTTCTATTGAATTTGCATCGAGGTGGGGGTGATTTTTGTCATGTACCGCAAGCATTAAGCTATTAAAACTGTGGCTGCAAATGCTTAGACTCAGGAATTGTTAGAAATCTATTTGATAGAACGTGATCTGTACTTAGACTGTGTACTTGTATTCTGTTGAATAATACCCTTTTTGCTCAAAAGGGGTAGGTGTTCTATTTGCTAGAGCAGAGGCAGTTCTTTCCTATCTAAGAATTTGCACTTCTAATTTCCAAGTAAGATCTATGGCTTACCCACATCCTTGTCTGTCTGTCTGTCTGTCTGTCTGTCTATCTACCTACCTACCTATCATTCCCCATATCTATCTAGCTATCATCTCTTCTAACCTTTATTCTTTGCCAGGCCCTGTTCTAAGTGCCTGAGAAATACCAATTTATTTAATCCTCACAATAGCCCCATCGGGTGGTTAACCATTTTTACCATCCTCCTTTTACAGATGTTGAAACTCAAGAACAGAGAGTTTAAGTCACTTGCTCACAGCCACACAACCAGCCAAATGGCAGAGCCCGCATATGAACACAAGCACTCTGGCTCCCCAGCCAGGGCTCTCACCACCACACTGGGCTTGTGTGCACACCATTCTAGCTTCCGTGAACAATCACTTGCTCCCTGTCACCCAGGGAAAATCATTCTTCTGTTGGCTGAAACAGAGAGACTTCTTGTGGGGAAGCAAAGCTGCTGGAAAAGTGTGCGGAGCAGAGCTGTAGGGGGTGGTTACTGGAAAATGTTTGGTATTCATTTACAAGATAATCTTAATAGCATCTCCATTGTGTAATGGAGAGATTCATTAAATGGTACTAAAGGAATTTAGTGGATGTTGGAACAAAAAACAGAGAATGATGCAATTCTTAAAGTTGGGAAGAGTGTAACATTCATTTGAGACTGACTGCATTTTGCAGATGAGGGAACAGGCCCTGGGGACCTTGGCCTCACTTGACCTGTTTGCTAAAGGCAATGCATGGAGCAGTGACCAGAATCCAGGCGTTAGACATTCAGGTAGGTGCTTTTTCTTATTCACTCCTCCTTAACAGGACTGGGGACTGGTCAGACACCATAGATTAGGTCAGGTTTCTCCTCCCCCGCCTGCAAACGCATTCTGCAGAGGAAGTAAGGTCAGACGAGACACAAGTTTAGCCCTGGGGTGGACACAGTGGTTGCAGCGTCTTGTACACAGGTGTTCCATTTAATGAGGTGTTGATGGAAAGGTGGTTGAAAGAGAAATATACAGGGTGTGAGGAGAAGGCAGGCAAGGTGCCTATTACCCACAACCATATAGAAATCTATTTCTCCAGGCTGCAAAGCAGCTTGCACCAGGACTGCAGAGTGCAATCACTGTTCTACTTCCTCTTAATTAAAGGAATTATATGACTCCCCTGTGAGAAAGCAGTATGACTTATTTTATCGTAATGAAGCTTTTAAAAACAGCAACTCTCAGTACTTTGAAAAAGTCGTGGAGTAGATGGAGTTACACGTGTTTCTCCTTTTTCGTTTTGTCTTGTTTTTTAGTTTTGGTGCTGAAATTGGGCAATCGGAGCAAATACAGAACACTTCTGCTTTCTCCAAATAACACAGAGCTCTTTCTGTCCTTCGGAGTCCTCAGAGCTGCTTTTAAGGAAGCCTAACTTGGGTCCTTCTTCCTTTTTTTCGAAAAGCCTTTCTCAGGACATTCTTCAAAGAGCCTCGCTTTGTTGTCATGTTCCCAATGTGTCAACATTTTTATTTTACAGATTCACGTTCCATCGTGAAAATTCGGACTAACGTCCTTTCTTTCGTCTGTTTCTAAATTAGTTTTTCTGCACCCAAAGGGAAACAACGTTATGATTTTCATACCTGAGCTATTTTGTTAAACAAGAGTTAAAATTAGGGAACCTTTACAAAGAAATTCCACGTCTGGGCATAGACCCAAAAGAAATGAGTCCCATATGAGCTGCAAAAGACGTGACCCGGGGTTTTCAGAGCAGCACTGTTCATAATAGCTCCCAAAGGAAAACAATCCGAATGTCCATCAGAGATAGAACAGATGAATTTGTGGTGTATTCGTATCGTGTAATCATATAATGGGATCAAATAGAGCAATGGGAAGGGATGAACCACTGTTGAGCTCAACAACATGAATCCATCTTATAAATATATTTTTGAGTGGAAGATGCTGGACACCAAAAGGTAAGTATTGTGTGGTTGTATTTATATAAAGCTCCAAAGCAGTGAATACTAAACTGTGCTGGTAGAAGTCAGAACAGGGGCTACATTTGGGGAGGGAGGTGGGGATTGTGGTTGGGAAGAGTCTAGGGGAGCTTCCAGGGTGCTGGTCAAATGCTGTTTCTTGACATGAGAGATGGCTTATGTTGGTATGTGCACTTCGTGGAGATTTATCAAGCTGTACTCTAGTGAGTGGTGTTCTGAGCACAGGTTATACTTCAATAAGAAATTTATTTGGAAACAAAATAAAATACAGAATTCTCCCTGGTACAGAAAAAGAAAAATCAACTTGGACAATCCCCATAATAAAAATCTATATATTTTTTCCCAGACACTTGGAAAGTGTTAAAGTCTTCCAGGTATAATGACAGGAGATAGAACAAAAAAAAAAAAAATTTTTTTTAAGTATACTTTCACCTCCAAAAGGTCACTATGTTATCTGTGCATTGACAAAAACATTTTTTCCCACCAATAAATGTGAACAAATAACATTAAAGCTGCTGAGGATGGAATACAAAGACATTTCTGAGGGAATTTGGTTTATGAGAAATTCTGGCCATAGGTTCCATGTTATTTCTGAAGGAATTCTAAAATTTGATGTGCGTTGTGCGGAGGTGAAGCTGATACTCCAAGGAAATGTCTGAGAATGCAGGTTTATATTGTGTAATCGGATTAAATCATGTGATTTATCCACCAAACTATTTTTTTTTCCCTTCCCTTTAGCAGCCTCTTCCCCTCCACACTGGTTTCCTGAATTCCCCCATTTCCTTGGCTCTGTGTCTCTCTGATTTTGCAACTGAGCTATTCTTCAAAGTTCTACCTTCTGCTCTTTCCTACTCCATCCTCGTGCTGTCTGGGATTTTGTCCATTCTAATGATGATTTCTCTATTTTCTTTTGATGCATTATTCCTAACTTCCCATCCTCTGCTCTACTTTCTGCCCATCACTCCAGTCCCAAATGCCCACTGTGGGACAGCCACTGCCAGCTACACCTCTTGCCAGCATTACGCAGTGAGACATAAAATCAGACTAATTGCTCATCACACTAGCTATAGCTTTCTTCTGCCTTAGCTGTGTTGGTGGTACCATCACTCACCCAGCTGTCCAGTCCCAGGTCTCTGGGTTATCTACCTGTGACTTCCCCCCTCCCCAATTTCAAATCAGTCGTCCAACCCTGTTGATTCTGCCTTTCACGTTCTCTGTCCTGTCCAGCCCTCTTCTGCACCCTGCAGCCCCAGTGTGGTTACGCTAGTTTGAGACCTCCTTGTTTTATCTATTTGGCTCCTTGCCGATCTCTCTGTTGCCATCTTTGTCCTTAATTCTTCCTGCATTTGGCTACTTGACTAGGTTGAATGGCGCCTCCCCTTCCCCAAAATGTATTGACCTGCAATTCATGTCCACTGCAACCTGTGAATGGGACCTCATTTGGAAATAGGGTCTTTGCAGATGGAATCAAGTTAAAATGAGATCATCCTGGATTAAAGTGGGCCCTGGATCCAGTATGATTGGGATTCTTATAATTCGAGACAAGTTTGGACACAGACGCACAGAAAGAACACTGTATGAGGACAGAGGCAGAGACTGGACGGACACATCTGCAAGCCAAGAAATGCCAAGGATTGTTGGCAACGAGTGGAAGCCACAGAGAACAAATTCTCCCCGAGAGCCTTGGGAGGGAGCATGGCCTTGCCCAGTCCTTGATTTCATACTTGTAGCCTCTGGCACTGTGGAAACACATATTTCTGTTCTTTTAAACCACCCAGTTTGTAACGATTTGTTACGGAAGCCTTGGGAAAAAGTGACACAGCTACCACCATCATCTGCATAAAACATTGTTTTCAACCATGCCACTTCTCTGCTCAAGAATAGTCAATGCCTCCCTCTTGTCTGCTAGATTAAATGAAGTGATACCTTCACCAGTCAGGCTGCATTTGCTGGTCCTTCTGTTGCTACAGTTTCACATGAGCTAAGCTATAGCCAAGCAAAACTGCTTGTGTTCGATCTTCCTTCCCGACACCCTGGCTTTTTCCACCCCATATATACAAAGGCTGGTGTGACCTTTGACCTCTTCCTGCTGGAACCGTACTACTTTGTCAAGGTGTTCAAATGCCACTGTCTTTCCTGAAGCTTCCCTTGCTTCAGCCAGGTGTGGGTACACTGTGTTAACATCTACTGCTGATAACTCTTCGGTGTGTACATTTTGTCCTGTGTTATAGCGATTCATATACTTAAATTTGTTATGAAATATGTAAGACATAACTATAAATAAATGCCATTTTAGTAAACTGGATCACTGAAATAGACTTTCGAGTTTACTAACCCAGTACGATAGATCTTTTTGGATCATCAGATTTGATATATTCTATCCTGCTCATAACGTCTGGTTCACTTTCCTCAACATTTGTTAAATAGCTAGTTGAAATAAATTTGTTAAAATAATTTAAATATTGGCTTAAAACACAATGAAAACTTGACAATCACTACTGCTCTAAAGTGACTATAGGGATTAGAAGTTGACACTTTTCTCTGTATAAAACCCTGAGGTGAAAACTTGGTAATGTAATAAGAAGAACCACTATTTTCCTCTCCTTTTCATATGTTACCCTGTAGGAATGTTTTATAATATTATAAAAAGACACTCGGAAACATGAAAAGCTGTTTTATATCTGTTATTTCATTTCCTGATCAACTGAGCCCAAAGGGCCTCATTGAATGACATTTTAAGAACACGAAAGGTAGAATTATTTTAGTATTTGTTAATGCTAAGGTGGAAGTCATTTTCAACTCTACTTCTCTGGTGATTTTATGCCTGGTTCTAGCCTTCCTGGTTCCTGACTTAATAGAGGAAATAATTTCCATTTGCCCAGAGCAATGTTCAAACCTTTGACGTTCATGATGGTGCTTCCAGCCATGGTGCTTTGATGGGCAGGGACTGAGTGTCCCGCCTGGCTCTGTCCTGGATCATCCCAAAGACTGGGGAAGGGAATGATTTTGTGGCTGCTCTAATGAAGGGAAAGAAGAAGGTCTCCATAAACTGTAGGGTCACATCCCAGGGCCATGTTATCCGCAGCCCCTAGTCCGTCAGAAGATGGGGTGGTTGGGCTTCCATCGCCAACACCGCTCTCAGAGTATGGTGGAGTGACTCCGTGGGAGGCAGAGGGATGTCCTGATCCGAGGTGTTTGTAGAGACAAAAGGTTCCAGCCCTGGATACTGCAGACCACGCTGGAAAGTCGCCCAGAGCTTCACATTCCATCTGCCCAGAATAAAGTGACAGGTCATCTTCGGTCGAAGCTTGGACCTTCTGCAGCCCAGACCTGGAGTAACCTGGTGCTACTTTTGCCGATGATCAGGAGGGAAAAAAGTGGGTGTCAAAGCCAGAAATGAGGTGTCACACCTCGTCTACTGCCTGGGCCTGAGTGTGACCACCTGATAGCTTTGGGAACATCTCCTTTAACAAATTGTGGACTCAGTGTTGGTCGAGTTTCCAGGCCTTCTTCCTTGGGGCCTTTAGCTTCAAGGGTGCCAGGGAACCTCAAAGACCATAAACGAAATGTGTGTAAATAAATGCACGTGGGGTTCCAGGTGGAGGAGACACAGTTTTATCAACTTATCAACAGGGCTCATGATGCCAAAAAGGAGAACGACATCAACGACAACAAAACAAAAACAACAGAAAACATAAGTTAGCAAAGAAAGCAGGCAGGACGGAAGACGCAGAATTTAGTGCATTAATTTCATTCTTTCAAACTGGAGCTCAGTTAATTTCCAGCCATTTAAGAGGCCAGAGGGTCTCGGGGGGATTGATATAAACTCTACTCAACCTTTACTGCATTCAATCGTTAATGCTCACTGGCTGATTATCAGTTGATGCAGAAGATCATTCAAATATTCCTGTAAATTTCTCCCCCACTGTGTTCCAAAAACCCAAAGAAGAACCCCATTGTACGAGTCCTGAATAATCCAGAAAGCAAAACTGACTGTAACGTGAACAGTGAAACTTTAGGGCTGAAAAGTACTTTTCATCTTAGAAATGTTTTCTTTTGAGGGATTTCCAAGTCCGGGAAGTACGGGAGGAGGGGACCCTTTGGAGTTTAGTCCCAGAGAGTAGCAAGGTGGTGACACCAAACAGGAAGAGGCTTTGGAGCTGCGCAGGGTGGGGTGAGAATTGGGGGTGCCTCTTCCCAGCCACGGGTCGGGCAGACTCTTGAAGTCAGAACTTAGCTTCCTTTGCCACCAAGTGAGGACAGGATGGCAGCACCCCCCTGCAAAGAGCTGTTCTGACCATTTAATGAAACATGTGGAGGCATTTAGCACACAGCCTGGCACGCACTCACTCAATACAAAGCAGACATTATTGTGTTTTGTTAATTAGTAAGATCCCAAGACAAGGGGGAGGGAGGAGGGTTCTTCTGCAGGAGGAGAAGGAAGAGGACAAATACAGGAGCAGTAGCAGCAGAGGAGAACAACAGCCAGTCGCTCTGAATCAGGGTGAAGCATGCACCAGCCTGCCTAGCTGTTCCTCATATGGACGCCACTGCCCTGAAAGTCCCAGCCGGTCACCGGACCCAGAGTGGCCCCCAATGGATATTCAAGCCAAGAGCGCACGGCTGCCAAGACTGGAACAATTCTGCACGGAGAAGCAGGGCCTTTGGGAGTTCTGGCCGGCAAACTGTGAGCGGCTTTACTTATTTCATTTACCTTTTATCAGCACGTCCTTCCATTTTGCATGCCGTATTTTTGGAAACGCCCCCCTCCCCCACTTATTGCATTACGATAGAATTTTATAGTAGTAGAAACAATCATTTTTGCAAACAGAATACGGCTCTCCCCGGTGGTTACTGAGACAAAGATAGTTCTTTCTTGCTGGCCCTGGAGGTCTCCATTCACTCACTGTCCCTCTAGGTGGCTTAAGTTTGTTCAGAAATGGGGTGGGAGTAGGACCTGGCCACCACCACCACCAAAATGTCTTATTGGCAAAACATGGAAATCCCACTGGTAGTTCAAAAAGCAGGAGGCTTGCCGTGGTCACCGCCACCTGGCTTCTGTGTCCAGGAACACCCTGGGGCTTGTAGAACCATGTAGTAACAAGTGGAGAAGCCAGTGTGGGAAGGAAGTCGTGGCTTTGCCTAGTGCTATACTCCTGATCTACTGATGTGGCCGGTTTAGTGTGTCCCAGACCCAGAATGAGAGGACCCCAGACCCTTGAAAAGGGACCTCATACCTTTTTCAAATAAAGAAGTTTCAGACAGTACACAGAGCAATGAAACCAATCAAAATCACAGACAGCACAATGGGGACTTGGGGGACGGGGAGAGAATTGTTAGTGTAAGTAAGGAATTAAGGGTGAGGTGTAGAATTTCCCACTCGATGGGGTTTTCAAAACAGGTGGAGAACAGGAAGTTGGAGCAAGAGTGCTGGCAAGCATTCCAGAGCTTCAGGAACCAAAGGTGGCCTGTGACCTTCTAAAACTGGAATTCCCCCCTGGTGTGGTTTTTGGCACGTTAGGATAGAAGTCAGCCAGACTGCGTCCTTCCTGGCCTCATAATTCAGAGTGCTCTAAAGTCCGTCTCGTTTCCTCCCAGATTTCCTTAGGGGCCGTTGGATTTTATCTTTCCAAAGTTGGGTCTTATTGTGTAAAGATTTGATTCACAATGAGGAAAGTTTTTGCTTTTCCAACCTTTTCGCAGTTGTCGTACCTGGTGTATGACAGTTGTCGTCTCTGTCTGGATGATGCTTTTGTATCAGCAGGTGTTTACCAAGAGCCTCTGAAGGTGACACAAGAGTTGGGTTTGAGTGTAGGCTTGGGTTCCATCAATGACAAGCTGCATGGTGTCAAGCAGTTCTGGAACTTTCCTATGCCAGTTATTTTTCACAGAGTTGTGAAGATTAAATAAATGAATCCGTGTGAAGCACTCAGGGCCTGGATGAAACAAAGGCACCTTAAGCAGCCACTGCTCTTACTGACCTGTGCCAGGCACTGCCGTCCTGAGATCTCCGAGTGAATGAACTCGTTGAATTCCCGCAGGGCCCTGTGAGGCAGGTATTAACATTACCCCCATTTTGCTGATGGTGAAACTGAGGCTTACTGAAGGTAAGTGATGCTCCGGTGATCGTAAAGACTAACAGAGATGATAAAGGAGTAGCCAAGAGTATAAATAAAATACAAATTAGTATTGTGGTATAATAAAAAAGAAATATTATATCTTTGTACCGAGTTCTTAGCACAGAGCCCCTAAAACCTTTGCAATTTACTGTCTTTTGTATGCTAATGAGATGGGCTCAGGGAGAGGGCTAGGGAGCTTCAGGATGGGGGCTGGCCATCAGGAAAATCAAGGTCTCATTAGAGGTTTGGGACTTTCAGGCTCATCTCTGACCTCCAGGGAGGCCAGAGGGTCTGGAGATTAAGTCTGATCACCAATGGCCGATGATTTAATCAATCACGCCTAGATAATGGAACCTTAATAAAAGCCCTAAACGACAGGGTTCAGTGAGCTTCCAGGTTGGGGAACACAGGGAGGTGCTGGGAGTGGGGTGCACCCAGAGAGGGTGGGAAGCGACATGCCTCTCCCCTACACCTGCCTTAGGCATGGCTTCCATCTGGCTCTTCCTTTATAATAAACCAGTAAGCGTCACTCACGTGTTTTCCTGAGTTCTGTGGGTCATTCTAGCAAACCA
>CM052453.1:9362353-9379985 GCA_028533085.1 Varecia variegata
TGAGGTTGCTGTGAGCTAGGCTGATGCCACGGCACTCACTCTAGCCCGGGCAACAGAGTGAGACTCTGTCTCAAAAAAAAAAAAACAAAAAAAAAAACACATAAGAACAAGGAACAGGGAGCATTGGCACCCCCAGGATTCAGAGCTGGAACTCATGTCCTTGTGCTGCGTGTTGAGTTCATGGCCAACGGGCTCCCAAAGGACGACAAAAGTCAAAGCACATTGGAAAAGGATACGGAACTGACAATGGCAATAAAAGTTATGAAACTTCGTGTAGCAAATAACCTAGCATAAACACATGCAAAACCAAAACTATCAAAACATATAAAGAGAAATGGAGAGAAACATGACGGTTATTGGTACAAGAGACTTAAGTGCACATCTTCTGGTTTCTGACTGATGAAATAGACAAAATCCAATAATAACATGGAAAAACGTTAACTATCAGAGAGGTATATCAGTAGATGCACACTTAACTTTCTATCCTTCAGGTAATAAACTCCCTCCTTGAGAGCCCATCCAAATAACTTTAATGCAATAAATCAAACAGAAAATCTTAGTAGGTCTCTCATGGAAATTAATCACAAATGTTTAGATGACAATAACCGGTATAGAGGAGAAACAGGAATATATAACAGAACTTAAAAAAAAAAAAGCTAAACTTAGAACAACCAGCCTTATTTATAATAGCAGAACGAGGAAATAACCCAAACATATCAGCTCCCTTGCCTGCTGCCTTGTATAACACGGCCATGAGCGCATACCCAAACACAGATACACAAATAGTCCTCCCATTAGTAGCAGTAGTGGTAGCAGCGCCAGGACTAATTCTAGGTGTCAAAAATAATAATCAGCTTAGCAAGACTTAATTTGCACTGGGTAAGTTTTCTTTCGCTCCAAATATCTTCTCCATCCAAATGTTATTCCATCTGAAATTCTACCACTAGAAGTTTATTTTCATAAACTAAACAGTGTGCTTTCTAGCATCATCTTTCGGAGTAGAAATATGCCTGAGGGGCTTGATGACCTCAGTCACTAACACCCTAGCTGCGGTAATGACACGTCATGTTACGAAGTCAACCTCTCCCAGGTCTGGTCCTCAGGGCGGGGCAGAGTCTCAGCTGGCGTCAACACGAGGACATGAGTGCCACCACTCTGATGGCTTCTCCAGCTGCGGTGATACCATGTATCTGAAGGGAAGTTTCTGGAGAGTGAGCCGTTTTGCTCAAGAACTGCTAATACATATCAGATCTCCAATATTTATTTGTTTTCCTAGGAAGTGTATATTTCATCATCTAAGTGTGGCACAGGAAGAGTCTAGCTCAGTAAAGCTTTGGTTACATTTAACCTAGTAAATTTATATGTTACAGTGTTTTGTTCATTGCATTTGTATTTAAGCCTCACTTTGGATGGTACTAAGTAGCTAGGCCAGCGTTCTGAGCTTTGCAAGCTGAGAAAGATTATGTATTGGAGTTGGGAGGAAAGTTTTTTCCCTTTCTCGCTGAAATTAATTAAGTTGTACAGAAATGAGAATACCTTACACTTGACATCATTTATATATGCGTGAATTCAAAGTTCTCACACATATGTTATCATACACTGTTCTGTAGGAGCCAAACTTAAGTATTCACATATTAGGATGTTAATTTTATTAGGGTTAATTGGAGTAGTTTCCTGTTTTTCTCCCTCCCTGGGCTAAGTGAGATGAAGGAAGAAAGCTATCTTATTTAGTCAGCTCTCTTTCTCTCTTAAATGTCCCCGAATGATTTGTGGGTGTATTATTCCCGCATGTCAAAGTGCACTGCTTTTGTCCTCTGTCCTCAGTGACACTCTGTTTCCAATACCTCCACCCCCCCACCCTTAATCCCCACTCTTGCCTCCAGGGTAGGGAGAAAGTGGATTTGCTGATTTACTTTTCTTTAGCGTTGGGGACATATCATTTGTCCTCTATGTTATATTCTTAGGGTGTTAAGTAGTTTGGCTAAGTCAGTGTTGGACTTAGGTCATGTGAATTGTATTCTTGGTCTGCCACTAATTCACGCGGTGGTGACTGTAAGTTACCGAGTTGCCATGCCTTAGTACACACAGCAATAAAAAAACTACTGAAATCCATGGTGTGTTTAATGGAAATGGCCAATCTCTACCAAAACAACAGCTGCTCTGTGACGCAGGTGCTTGCCTTAGAGACGAACCCCCTTAAGTTCTTTGCAGAAACTCTGTACATGTGCATATTTTTGGGGGAGAAGGTTTGTAAGTTTTATCAGAGGTCACAGGGACCTGTGTGCCCTGGAGCCTCAAGGGCAGCTGTTCCCAAACACTGGCCTGGGAACCCATGAAGAATTTTTCATGGATCGGTGACAGCATGTGAAAAACACTATAGGAATCATTTTAAGGGTGTTTCCACAAGGCTAAATTTATTAAACTTTAAAGACTGTACTTTATTTAAAATAAAAATATATATTTTCTGATTTTGGGGGTGTTTACATTTACTATTCTATGACAGTGTCACTGTAAGTTACTTCCACCTCCCCCTGCCCTAGTGGTTTCCCTTGACAAAATTTAAAAGTTCGATTGAAAAAAACTTAATAATATTTTCATGGCCCATGCAATCAAATATTTGGAAACTATAGCTTTTATAAAGAATTCTCCTGGTCATTTATTTGCCCTTCTAACTTCTGTTATCTGTCCTTGGCTATTTCAAGAATAATCTTAAGTATCATTGGGCTGTGTCTGGGGCCAACCTACTCACTACAAATCCATAGCCACTGGCTTGAAGAGCAAGGAGGTCTTCACCACGGGTGTTCTGGAAGGGACGCCTTACAGAGTCAACACTGCATCTAGACTTTTCCTTCCTTCAAATTGTACATTGGCCAGACCTGCGCAGTGTCTGTCCCTCTCTGTCCTCACACTGCTAACCTGCTGCTGCATTCTCCACCCCCTCTGAGCCCTACTCCATGGCCACCCCTGGGGACCCTCCACCCTGCACAGGTCCCTCTGATGTGCCATTCCCCCCCTGCACCTCCTCCCCTCAGTGGTCCTCCTGGAATTTTGGAAGATGAACTGCGCCATCTTGTAACAGACTGTCATCCAGGTTGTAGTATTATTCTTTGTTACATCTTGGTTCCTTTGTTTGTTCTACAGCTATCTACTGAGAGCCAACTTTATACTGGGGGAAGTGGCAGAGAACAAATGCACACATGGTTTCTGCAATCATTGGGCAGCTCATACTGACCCTGAATCATCAGGATTAGGGAGCAGAGTATGTTTCAAGATCACTGAGCTGGCAAATTCATTGCCAAAGGAAGATCCCTTAGCTTCTTAAGAGAAAGATTCAGAAATGTGAGGACAAGATTGATGCACCTCATCAAAGGGAATAGAAGGAATGCAAGATTAGGTTCATGCTGGTGAATCTTCAGGAAGTCTTCTCTGGGAAAAGACTTACACTGAGGTCTCTGGCATACCAAGGCAAATGTCCCTTGCTAGGGAGAGAGCCCAGATTCCTGGACATTTGTGTCCTCTTCACTTCCTTGATTTGCCTTTCTGCTGTTCCATGTGGCCATTTAATGCATGAGGGCTTTTAGATCTCCATTTCTTGGAAGCAAATCAAGGGCAAATGCAAGTCCAAGGTTAACTTAGACTCTGATGAAACTATATACCACATTCAGAAAAGATGCTAATTCTCTAACAGACCAAGGTTAAATCAGACCAGCATCTCGCATCTGCTAGGGAGGAAGTCTATTTAATGCAGATGACCTCTAAACAGAGTTCCTATGAACTCTGACCACTGTGTAAATCCTGCTTTCAACTGAAAGGTGAACTCCCCATTCCTACCCCAAGCCTCTATTCCCAGAACACGTGAGAAAACTTTGGTTTAAGAGGAATTCCATTTGAAAATTCAAAATGGAAAAAAATCTTGGTAAATGATCAAATGATTTTCCATGATTTAAAAACACTTCATGCACCAATTTGAGTAGGAAAAAAAGACCTACTTTGGGTTGGAAAAAACATTTAAATTAGGAGAAAAAGAGGTGGCGATGGCATGGGAAAAAAGTGAACATACAGATTACTATTGTCCTTAAACTCAGCTCTAAGAAGGCAAGTGGATGGGAACTTGGGTGTTTGTTGTGGCTTAGGACAAGGGTGGCAGCGGGGCAGAGAGGACCAGACACATATGTGGAAAGATGCACACTTAATGGGCATCTTCTCCAAGGAAATTATTCAATGTAAGAGAATGAGATGCAATGAGAACACTGGGCAAGGGTCGACACTTAGGTGGACCCTTGGATGCAGTGGGAGCCGGTGGCTGGGACAAGCCAAAGAAGGAAGTCGTAAGAGAGATTTCTTTCCCTGCATTACAAGGCTGCTTCTCTTAATTTTGTGACTGTTCCACAAACCACAAAGGACTGTGACTAACACTTAATAAGCCTTCAATAAATGTTGATGTTGCTACCTAAAATTCCACCCACTGGACATTGATTGATGTTAACAACTTCCTCCTTAAAATAAAAATTCTCTTGGGAAGGTTCAAGTCAATTGACCATTCATTCTTTTATGATGAATGTTTAATAAGACTGCTTTCTTCAGGATATCTAGTTGGGACCGGTAGAACAATGAGAGTTTGATGACCAAGTGGATAAGGAGACACAGGCAACTTAGGGTCACGGAGATGACCCTGGGCTGAGTTCAGTCACAAGAGGGCTCTTGGGCAGTCAGAAAAATTTTAATTCTCCGGGATAAGGTCCTGGAGAAGTAAAAAAGTGCCAGGGGAAGGGGACCGTGGGAAGAATAAGCCAAAAATAATAACCATCGCTGTGCAGTTTGGGGCACAGTGTAGGATGCATATGTCCCTCACCCTTCTCATATGGAAGCATTCTTTGGAAAATTGAAACTCTAAAATACTGTAAGATTAAAATTCTGCGAGTCGCAGTCAACTCATCTTCTAGCGCTTCCTAAGCCTCAGTGGTGTTACTGTGTACATGCAAACCCCCAGATTTGTTGTCTAGAAACCACGATGCACATCCTAATTTGTAGCAAGATGAAAAGTAGGTGCCTGACAACAGTTGAAGCTGCATCACAAACATCCCCACAAAGGATCCTTTATCAGCTATTTTGGGAAAGGGAAGGATATTTTTTTAGAAGAGAGGAAGCCAGGCTAATAAGCTTTTTGTCTGCACTCATTCCCCACTGAGATCCCATATCAGTGCATCTCTGCTACGTATTTAGCTTTAAAGGAAAATGAGGTGAGATGGAGATACTTGAGTCACAAAAGTAATAAAACATGCTTCTGGAAAATAGCTTTTCTACCCTTCCCCAGCCCTGCACCTCCTACTTAGGGAGTTTTTTTCTTCAATGAAAGCCTTGGGAGAGTGTAGGCTAGAGATACAGATTATTAGAAAAATATATACAGATGTTTGTAATTTATATGATGGGAAAGAGAGAAAGAGCCAAAGAAGGGGATAAAAGAAAAATAACAGCATTAGAAAAAGAGAAAAGAAACAAGGACAGACTTGCTCTGTGACCTACACCCTTACCAACTGTCCAGGCAACGTAGGGCACCTACATCTCTTGGCTCAGAGGTTGGTGCCAGGTGGTGTCTTTTGTTCATATGCCCTCCCTGGGGCTCTTGCTAATGAGTGTATTTCATGCAATCCCTTTAGTAGGCTAAGAGTCAGGGTGCGAGTGAGGGTGAGCCCGAAGCTGGGCTCTAAGAGGACTGATGCTATGAAGCTTGGAAGTATCTTTGGTGTGAAAGGATGGTGTCCTAGGTCATGAAGAACTAGATCCTTTGGCTTATCTGCAAATGATCAAAGCAACAGCCATCAGAATCAACAGCGGACAGGCCATCGCAGCTCCTGTGAATGCCATAAACTACTCTGCATGGTGCACAAGGCAGCGGGATCTCTGTGTCCCAGCACCACACCCGTGGGGATTCATGCTTCAGGGGTCACACCTAATGAACACGCAGGGGAGGAAGCGTCTCATCCACAGACTTGGTCTGTGTGCATGTCTGGTTGCACAACTAACTCCTTCCGCTTAACATTTTTTCAAGACTCTACAGATTCTGGAAAGTGTCCAGGAATTAGTTGATTAGTTTAACTCATGGTGACACACAACCAGAATGGAGGCTGACTCCCATGAGAAGACTCTCGGGGGGCAGGAGGGGGTTTTAAGCAGATGACACTGATAAGCCACAGGGGACCATGGGGGACCGAGTGAAGCTACGTAAGAGAAGAGCCTCCTGGCCTTCAGGAACTTACTCGTGGACGGTTTCATCTAGAGACTGCGGGAGCTTGTGATACAGCAAGTCCTGCAGGTCGGGAGAGGAGATCACCTAGAATTAGCTGACAGTCTACTTGTCCTACAGAGCACAGTCAAAGACAGATGCCCTTGATGATTTTTTAAAAACCTCTGATAACTCAAGTCAATTTCTGGTACTAACACAGCACTGCCAAGAAAAGCCCTGCATGGTCATCACCGGTGACTAGATATGGCTTATTTTAAAGTACAGTCAATTTGCATACAATCAATACATGGCCAACATCTCTTAAAAAATGGTCTTTCCCTCCAGTAAGCACTTTACAGAAATCTTGCCTACCTGATTATCTTACTATACTGGGAAGAGGAGAACAAGGAGGGGAGGAAATATTGTTTCCTTAGCACCTAATCAATCCGGGAATATCTTAGATGCTTGAACTCCATTATTATAGTTAATCATCAGAACATTATTTATGTGTTATTATTATTGCTATTTTGCCAATCAGGAAACCAAGGTCGGTAGAGATTACGTAGCTTTCCCACTAAGAACAGAGACAGAAGGGGAAACTGTGTCAATCTGCTGCTCTCATTGCTCCTTCTAACATACCACGCTGCTTCTCAAAACCAACAGTGAAAAAGCATACTTTAGCCCAATGGGAGCCGAAATATTTTAGATATGAATGAGTGGAATTTCACTGGGTATGCATGAGGCAAAATTCTTAAATATAGGCCATATGTATGCATGAGTGTGTAGTATATGTATACATGTGTGTACATTGTACAGTATGCATACATATACATAGTGTGCATATGTGTATATATACATATACTTGTGTGTGCATATATGTATATATATATATATATCATTAAACATTAATGTAGGAATCACAAACCTCCTTTGATCATGTGCCTGCATTGCTATAAACCTGCAACTTCCCCAAGTTATAGGAACTGGTTGTGTGTTTGTGTCTGTGCCTACTTGCTGGTAATGTCTGTATGTTGGGCAGAATCTGGCCTTAAACTCATTTTTATTGTAGTATATCTACCAGTTACCTGTAGCCATAGGAAGATACTAATATTTACCAGAAGAACCCAACCAAACTTAGCTGATGGCTACCTCATCTTGGGTCTGTCTGCCCATGTGGACTTCTGAAAAACACCAGGCCTATGAGGCCAGCCCACCCACACCCACCATGCAGGCTTGTGACATGCAACCGTGTCACCAAGACCCATGTGCAAATCCCCACCTTTCTTTCTCAGGTTGTCTGCGAGCTCACCAAAGATCTGGAATTTTTTGAGCGTGGCAGAAGACTAAAAAGTGCTTGGGTTTACTTTGTCATTTCCAGGACTGGGTTAAAGCCATCATTTTATGAAGCTAAAATTTTAATGTGGATAGTCGTTAAACACATCACTATTAATTTGGGGTGGAAAAAAATGTCAACATGGATAAAATCCACTAATTTGCCTTTTCCTACACTTGTCCATATTTCTCCCAAATAATTAAGGACTTAATTAATTTCTTCATTTGTTCATTCCACAAATAGTCCCTGAACATTGACACTGACCACTTTCCTTTTAAGACAAAGCTGAACGAGATGTGGTCCCTGATGAGCTCACCGGTCAGGGACGGGGGAAGAGCCAGAGTGACAGCGGAGGTGTCGTGATGGAGCGAGCTAGCCGTGGGCGGAGGCTCAGAGGCTTAAGCAGAAGGTAGCTTTGGGAGCGTTGCCCTCTGACCCTCTCCACCAAGGGCCTGAGGCTAGGAGTACTTTTCAGCTTCCATCAGGGCCAGCTTGGTGCCACCCAAACACTTAGAGGAGTGAGGGGACACCAGAAATCCCAGGTTGTGTGACAGAACCTAGGTGGGCACCAGGCCAAACACGCATGTTACTGGAATTATATTCTGAGCAACGAACTTCTGGTTCTATCAAAAGCTATTGGCCGGGCGCGGTGGCTCATGCCTGTAATCCTAGCACTCTGGGAGGCCGAGGTGGGCAGATCGTTTGAGCTCAGGAGTTTGAGACCAGCCTGAGCAAGAGCGAGACCCCATCTCTACTAAAAATAGAAAGAAATTGGCTGGACAACTAAAAAAATATATATAGAAAAAATTAGCCGGGCATGGTGGCACATGCCTGTAGTCCCAGCTACTCGGGAGGCTGAGGCAGGAGGATCGCTTGAGCCCAGGAGTTTGAGGTTGCTGTGAGCTAGGCTGAGGCCACGGCACTCTAGCCCGGCAACAAAGCGAGACTCTGTCTCAAAAAAAAAAAAAAGCCACTGACACTGACTAGGCAGTGAGATTGGGACCTGGGGAGCTGGGATTCAGCTTCTTCATTTGTTGCCTGATGCCTGTGCAACCTTTGACAGGAGCCCGACCTCTTGGAGCTTTGGCTTTCTGATGCATCCAGTGAGAATGATTACGATGATGATGATGATGATGATAATGCACATCCCACTGACCTGTCCAGTTGTTATGAGGCTAAAAGGGTGCTTTGTGGAGTCTGAAAGTGTGCTGCATTCGCAGTCATGATTGGTAGTAGTGGCAGAAGTGTCAATTTCCGCACCACCATCGCTCTGAGTGGAGAGCCTTTTCCTTGCCCTGCTACTGGGAGGTCCCTCACGTCAATGCTGAGAGGCCCATTGCAACGTGGCAGCTTGACGCTGCATCGCTTTGTGAAAAGTGATCTATTGGAGCCATCTTCCCTGAAGGTTTGCTGAATGCATTAATTTTTAGAAGCAAACACAAGGAGAAACAGACCTGTTTGGATGAAGGCTTTATGTCTAATGCTCAGAGGACTGTATCATTGAATCACAGATGCTAAATTGCATCCTCCGAAATCCTGAGAAGTAGCCGCGTTCTCCTATAGGCTCAACGTCTGTCTTGAACGTTCCCATTGCTTGTTGCTGGGAGACACATACGTTTCATGGCGTGCGTGTGCTCATGTAAACTCACCCACACGTGAGTAGGGCATGGCAGGGGGCGGCGGGGAGAAGGTGAGAAAGGTTTTATAAAATAAACCTGATTCTGAAAAATATTACACATTGGTGCATCAATGCAGCTTCAATTCACCTTCAGGAATTAACGACCCTGTCATTAGGTCCCTGAGGCAGACGGCATCTCATTGCAAGGAGCCATTTCCATGAATGAATAATCACAATAAATTCAACCACCAACCAGAGGTTCAGCTTCTACCGTCTGCTTGGCTGGAACCCGAGTGAATCACAGCCATGGCTGCAACCTTCTCAAAGCCATTCTTTGGGGATCCCAAGAGTGGAAAGGACCCAAAGGGTCATTCTGCTTTTGTCCCTTGTCTTCAAGCAACATTACCCCCAAACTAAACCCAACGATACCCCCCTGGGAACATGCTCAAGCCTGTCAGGGAGTCTTCTGTTTGTGTGTCAAATTTAACATCTATGTTAATATTCCATCCAGACCAGTCTACATACATCAGGGTCAAAGGGAAGCTGCCTCCACCCTCCAGAAGACACAAGAGCAGTGGCTCAGGCGACCTACCGTCCAAAGTGGAAATTGCCTCTTTCAACAGTCATTTACTGAGCACCTATTATATGCGAGGTGCTCTCCTGGATGTATTTATAGTGTTTGACACCTGATTTCTCATGAGACCCTCACAACAGCTTCATGTGCCAGGGCATGGTGAAGGTCAGGACTCTTATACAACAGATGGAGAAACTGACCTGCAAAGTTATGCGAATTACCCAAAGATCAAAGATAGTAAAGCGCAAACTCAGGTCTCTGGCTCCAAACCCGCGTGTCTCCTATTCCACCATGTCAGCCTCTGCCGACCCCGGGCTGCCTGGCAGCTGTGTCCCTGTCTCTGGGGACAGGTGCATCAGCTTTAGCCTCTTCCAGCTGCCTGTACTTTGCAGAAAGGCTCTGCATTCCACATGAGTGCTGGGACTTACTGGAAAGGGGACACAAGGCTAACCCCAGGTCTCGGAGGATTTCCCTCAGAGCCTGCGACAGTGCAAGGAAAGGGCTGACCTTCCAGGGTCTGGTCATCTCTCCATGCCTGGGACACCAGGAGGTCTGGGCATCGCCTCATGGACCAGGTGCAGCAGCACAGAAGGAGGGGTGCGGGAGCCTGTGGCCCCCAACACAGTAGAGAGCCTAAGAGAACATCCTTGGGGAGTGGTTCAAATCCCAACTCAGCCACTCTCCACCGATGTCCACAAAATCCCCGTGTTTCACTGTCCTCATCCCCACATGGCAAACACCGTACAGGTCGGTATAGGATGAAACGGGCAAAGACCCAGAAGGCACCTAGAGTCAGAGCCCAACAGGTGTGAGGTGTGCTCCTACCTCAAATGTGAAAGGACGGCCAACTGGACAAAGATGGTAGAAGTGTTTGCTGCTATTTTCATTCATGAAAACCATGATTCCCGATTGCACCTTTTGGACATCCTACACTAACGTTCAGACGATCAAGCCTGCACAATAATGGTATTTAATGGAAGGGGTGAAATCTGCCCTGGTTTTTGGCAATGAACTGACTGTGGCCAGAGCATCATGAGCTGTGTTGACTCGATTCCGTGTGTCCCTGGGTGCGTCTAACACTCGTGGCGCTCAGGAAGACCACGTGACAATAGTGCTCGGCAATCCGAGTGCCTGGGACCAGGCTGAGAGACTCAGAACCGGGTGTCTTTGCTTTGCCACGTTCACTGTGGGTGATGTGAGAAACTGGATGTGAAGGTGGGTAAGGAGAAGACAGAGGAGCCTACTGAATGTGTACAGAGAAAAGCAGTGAGGACGGGGGGTGGGGGGGAGTAAAGGACACAGAGTTCCTGTCCACTTGTCAAGGGGAAGGGACATCAGGTCAATCAATGCAATGGAATCACGCCCTGTGTCCAGCTCGCTTGGCACAAACTACACCACCAACAGCTCCAGGTAGGAGGAAAAGACCCAACTTGCCTGAACCTCTCCTGCTCCGAAGGGGGAACTGAGCACACAGCGCCCTCCTCCGAGCCAGCCCCGCCTGGGTCCGGGAGGGGGAGGTGCTTCCTGGGCCAGCCCCCGGCAGCGCATGAAGTGGCCACGATGCCCCGGGCAGGTGGGCTTGTCACCCACGAAGGCCACCTCTCCATCCCATTTTTTTCTTTATTATGCACCAACTGAAGGCATTTATGATCTCTCCATTGCCCTCTTCTTTCTTCCCTGTTGTTTTGCAGCCTGCAGACCTTGGAACTGGCTCCAGAGCAATGGACATTCTAGGAAGGGAACCCGCCACGACAGTGTGAGCCTCCCAGGGCCGCAGACTCTTTCCCATCCAATGCATGGGGAGGAGTGATTTGACGGGCAGGGAGCCTCAGGCCACGTTAGCGCCCTGGCCAAGATGACCGAGCCTCTCTTGGGGTGGGGACTGCTTGCCAACAGTTTGCTGGACCAGATGGCCTTTCGGATCCTGGCCATGGCTACAATTATGCAAGGGACATTGGAAGCCACGAATCCAGCCCTGTCATTTCACAGATGAAGGAACAGAAGCATGGGAGGTGAGTGTTCAGCTTGAGTTTAGAGTCAAGAAGAGGATGATTTGGGAAAAGAACCCTGGGTGGTCCATGCCCAGTTGGGACCTCTCTACCTCCTTGTGCTGCCTCCCTGCCCATGCGCCAGGCTTGTATCGTGAGAATAAGGGACTGATCTCCAGGAGATAAATGTGTCAAGTCAAAGAGAGGCTTCGAGAAAAGAAAGGCGCTCGGGTTTGGAGTGGGGAGTGCCCCACTGGGCAGCTACGCCGGCTCAGACGTTGGTGGTGGGTTGTCGTCATCTCTGTAAGTGGAGACAGCAAGCATCATCCTAACTAAATCACAGCTCTTTGCCGCTTTTATATAAAGATTACTCATGTTGTAACAGTAGCCCATAAATTAATAAGTGCCATTAAGTTTATGGGCTTCTCCTAGTCAGAGTCCTTTTTAGCTATCAATTTAGTTGTTAATAAACTCTCCGTGACTTATAAAACCACAGCAGTCAAGTTTTGGTCTGTACGGAGTGGCATTTCTGACATAGGCTTCCTTCTGTACATTGTGCAATGACAGCAAAAGGGCTAGTGACAGAACAATTGGACCATGCGGCATTCGTCAACTTAGGACATTAGGCAACTGCCTTAAGGCCAGGGTGCCTCTCCCAGGGTCTGGGTGCCTGGGAGCAGTGGGGCTCTTGCAAGCACCCAGCTGGACAGACAGAGAGCTCAGACAGAAGAATAGACAGGAAGGCCACCACTGAGATCCCTTAAAGCAGGAGCTGCCATGCAGTGGCAGAACTGGGACCCAGCAAGGGACTTCGCTTCTCAACTAAAAGTAATCCCAGTCCTGCATACCTCATGGGAGTGACTGAGACTAAAATGACGAAGGCTTGGTAGCAAGCTCAATCCCTTGGAAAACGTGAAAGGACAGTAATACAATAATAATAATAAAAGAACTATGATATCCTGAATGTCTTCTGTCATGCAAGGCACTGGGCCAAGGACTAGACATTTGTCATTGTTTCGATCCCCAGGGGGAGGCACTCCTCTATCTGTTTGGAAATCAAGAAGGGTTGGTGGCATGCTCTGAAAACTTTCCTACATAGTAGGTCACCTCGTGCCATCACAGGATGTTGGAGAGGAGGAGGCGTGGTTGAATCCTAACCCCTGCTTAGTAACCGTGTGACCTTGTGCAGATCATCCCCTTCAAGCCTCAGTTTTGTCACCCGAAAATGCCGATGCG
The DNA here is from genome assembly GCA_028533085.1 of Varecia variegata. Classification (NCBI taxonomy): domain Eukaryota; kingdom Metazoa; phylum Chordata; class Mammalia; order Primates; family Lemuridae; genus Varecia; species Varecia variegata. Next base: position 9,375,326 of record CM052453.1, read on the forward strand.
AATGAATGGCCACCACCCACGGTTGCCGGGTCCACGTGAGACGGTGGACGTGAAGAACCCAGCACGTAGTCTGGCTTCTGGTTAGCACTGCACAAAATGGCAGCGTTTAGGAGTTGTTCTTTCTCTCCAGATCGGCAGTCCTGGTGCTGTCCCTGGACAGCCCCTGCTGGGTGAGGCTCTGAGACTTTGCAGAGAGGACACGGCCTCATCAGAGAGCCATTCTGAGACAGGGAGATCGAACAGGTCCTGGAAGCTCAGGCTCAGACTGCTTGCCTTGCAACTCCAAGCCCCCAGGTCCACTGGGAACACACCAGCAAGAGCTCAGCCTGCGGACCAGACGGCATGCCGTGGGGAGCTATCTCCCCATCTATTCATTTGCACTCACTCTCCTGTGAAAACCTCGTCTCTGTGAAATTGGGGGAGCCACGATGTGGGGGATGGACCATCTGCCTGGTCCCAGATGTAATTTCATGAACTTGGAGGGATTTGCATGAACTGTTCATTTCAGCAGGAAGAATTACCAGTTCATTTCACAGCTTTGAGAATCTGCACCTTTTTTTGGACTGCAGCAGGCAGAGATGGGCTCTGGCATTTTGATTAGCATTGCAGCCAATTTTTCCCTTTTTTTTTTGCAAAATCCTCTGCCTTCAACTTTAACGTGATTGCCAGCAAGTATTTTAGGCATAGGTCTTTCCAGAGCACTCCCTCACATTTAAAGGCATAGACTTCCCTAGTAAATGTACACATTTAATATACGCACAAAATAAATGAAAGTAGGATGCTTTTCTCTTTATCTCGAAAGAAGTTAAACTAATTAGGTAGACCGGGGGAATGGGATCGGCTGATTAATTTAATTATCTGCTTAACTAAAGGCTAAACAGAAAGCTCATTGTGGTCTCCATTCTCATAACAAAAAAGAAAAATCTTTCAAAGGTACAGCCCACTTTTCTGCCTTTAGTAGACTGAACATGTGATCAATTTGGATAATTCAGCTCCGACTGAGCCTCAGATTCACTCACGTGAACATCCCTTTATTGATGTAAAAGATCTGATTGAATTTTCATGTCTTCTAAACAAATGTCAGAAAAAAACTTACTTAAAAAATTCTTCGTAGTTTATTTGTCATGATTTGTATCTTACCCCCTATATAAGTGCAAAGTAGGGTTATTTTCCACTAATAGAATTTGGGATGATCAAGTTTGGTTAGGAAGTATTTATCATAAATTCTCTTCATCTTCAGCTCCAAGGGAAATGGCTATTTCCAACATTGATTGAATGGATTTACCACTCTTTTGGGGCCATTTTTTGGGCAAAGTTTGTGGCTCTCCTTAACCAAGGTGTGGTTTAACATTTCAAAGAGAACTGATCTTGAACATCTTTTATGCAGCAATCCCCTATGAGAATTCATTTATATACTGTATGGCTTATAAGTGATCACCATGGCATAAAGAAACACCACCGAGTGGACTCATTCTTGGTCTTCTCTATCCAGTTCCAGGAGATCCATAGCTCTGCCTTTGTTACTAACAAAGGGAGTTGGATGTATGATTTCACTGCTCTTGAACTTGGCTCCTTGATGTCTTGGGTGGGTCTTTGAGGTTCTCCCCAGCGCCAAAATTCTGGGACTATATGGTGCCTATGCTAGAGGGTGTGTGTGTGTGTGTGTGTGTGTGTGTGTGTGTGTATGTGTGTGTGTGTGTGTGTGTATGTGTGTGTGTGTGTGTATGTGATAACCATGCATTCTGGTTTGCCCAGAATTGAGGGAAAGTTTCTCGGATTTGGGAATTTTAGTGCTAACACTGAGAAAGCCCAGGGCAGATTGGGACCCCTTTGCCACGCTGGTGGGGAAATAGGCACGTGGTTTGGTGTGTGGAGCACAGGCTCTGATTTATGAGATGTGTTATTAATTATTTTTAATTATGAAGGTTGGGGTGAGGGGGAAAATGAGATTATACAGATAAAGTACTTCACATCCTCCCGGGCACAGCACATCAAGCCAATGTTAGCTATTGTCATCACTGATGTTTTCCCCAAGTGTTTCCACACCATTTATCTCAGATTCTCAGCATTTCCGTGCAGGGCTGTAGCACTTAGACTCTGACAGGTGACATGACTTCATCAGGGCCGGCGTTCCCAGTGGGATCAGAGTGGAAACCAAGCCTTCCAGTTAAGGGACTGGAACAAACGCCAGCCCGGGCATACTTACCTCGGTTTCCCTCTGTGAGAAATAGGAATTAAAGGTGAAAATCTATTTCATATGGAGTAATAAGGCCTGACTTATGGCTATAATTTAAACAGCACACGCAGTGTAGATTTCAAAGTAACTTACAATCGATGGTTAATCTAAACAACGGTGCCGCGTGCACCGCGTTATTAAAACAGAAGAGGAAACAAAACGGAGACGGAGAGAGGACGGCCTTTACGGCTTCTACTGGATACTAAGGAGCAAAGGACAGTCGGGGATTGTTTGTCATTCACGAGAGCGGGAGCGGGATTCCTTTGTGTCTGCAAAGTCACCTCGATGTCCGGAAGGGGGGCACAGGCTATCAGAGACTACCTTGCAGTCTAGGATGCTAATGTATTTGGCCTTTTCTCATAGTAATATCCTTATCTGTGCAAAGGGGGAAGAAAATGGGGCCACTGTGAAAGATGTGGCTGAGACAATTGACAAGGACAATCAAAGTCTGTGCACACCAGACGCAGCCTGGGAGTCCCAGGGGCTGATGCCACCTGCTTCCACGCCACGTGGCTCCTGGCTCAGGGCTCCAACAGTCTCTGCTGCCTGAAGGAAGTGCCCTGTGATCAGCCCTAAACCCCATGAGACCTAGAGCTGAGTCCCTGCTCACTTGTCTCCCTGGAGCAAGACTAGTTATAATAGACTCTTTTGTGTTTATTTCTATTGGACCCCGTGTCCTACATCCGTCCGTCTGTCTGTCCATCCATCCGTCTACCCACCTGGGTGCCTCCCTACCTGCCTGTCTGACCTCCTACCATCCACTCACCTACTCCTCGCTGACCCACGTCAGCACCAGGGCTCTCGGCAGCTGGAGACAGGAAGGGGGCTGTATTGCACTTTTGGGTCCTCTCCCCTGGCCGTCAGCACCTGCACCCGTGCCCCGGGAAGGCCTTTTCCTGCCAGCCCTCCAGGAATTCAAGCAGTCTTTGGAACACATTGATGGAAGGAAAGTTCAAGAAGGACGTCCACCCAATTCCCTTCCACCCAGCCTTCCCCCCTCATTAGCTGCACACCTATGTCCCTGTGATGGTTGTTCAGCTATCTGAAGACAGTTGTCCTGACTGCCCGGACTTTTCTGGCCTGGCTAAACACCCCCAGAATCCCCAATCCCTCCTGCGCATGTGCACGTGTCTCCCCTAAATACGCTCTGCAGGTTGGGCGTGCTCCTGCCGGAGCTGCACACGGGGCCGGCAAGCTTAGAGTCGACACAACTGCTCCCTGTACATAGTATGCGAAAAACCAGAGTCCCATCGACGGAGCTAAAGTCTGTGTTAAGGTTTGTGTTGCTTGTGGTGAGCCGGCTCCTCCGTGCTTTTCCCATGGGCTGGACTGTGCCCTCGGGTCCGTTAACCTGCCTCTCCCACGCTTGTCCCCGCCTGTGTGGGCCTTCCAGAGGCTCATTCTGTCACCAGCGGATTCCCCATTCCTCCTGGCCTCGTGGCACCTGCCCAGTGGTGTCACCCAACCGAGGAGCAATCCTGGGAGTGAGACAGTCCCTGTGAACGCTGCCACCGAGACCAGCGTGTCTGATGATGGCGACACAGACCGGGCCGCCCCTGTTCCCGGCACGCTGGGCGAGAGGTTGAGACAAGGAACATGACGCTCACTGGGCATGACCGGAAGTGGCTCCTGCAAATGTGCTACGTGGGTGCCCTGGGCAGCTCGACGCTGACATCCACGCTGCAGTGTCGCTGCTGGGATTCTCCCCGTGTCACAGACACCTCTGCCGGGGCCCCGGCTCAGTCCCCTCTAGCTGCATGCGCCTGTCCCCAGCTTCTGTGCGCCATGCTGCTGACAGCTCCCACCGGCTACCTTCTGCAGAGGATGGCCCTCGGGCTCCGGGAGCTGCTTTGCTCAAAGGGAGACAGAGCCCCAGGTGCGTGGGAGTTCAAGTCCATCCCCACACCCTGGCCATGACCTGCTTGCTGAGAGGGGGCGGACGCCTGGCTCCCCTTCCTGAAAAAGGGGCAAACTCTGAGATGCAGTTTACACTCCAGAGATCCCATGGGATCGGGTGGCAGCTGGGACCCGCCTGGACTCCCAGCCTTGCATGGCTCCCTCCCCATCCACCTAGATCTAGCTGACCCGGCTCCTGCCTGGTTTTCCTAGGAGCACGTCCTCAAATCACTTCCGCTCAAATCCTTGGTTTGGGGTTGGCTTCCAGAGGATGGGCTGGGCCAGTGGGTTTTCCACACCGTCCAGGCTCACACGGCCAGTCTGCGCAGGGTCAGGGATGGGGACAAGAGCTGTGGCTGGAGGCTGGGCACGGTCACTACTCGCCGCTGCCTCCAATGACAAGCCTGGTGCTGGCTTGCCCGGAAAGTACAAGGGCAGGTGCAGGGCGGGCTGGGAGGGGCTGGGACGGGCGTGCACAGTGAGTCCCCATTGATGAGGGAGTCAGCCGCGCTCCTTCAGCCAGGCTCT
>CM052453.1:9380485-9407167 GCA_028533085.1 Varecia variegata
TACCTCGTAGCACGGGTTCAGTACTTTGCAGCGAATCCTTTTGTCATCAGTATAAATTCCTGTGCTTCAGGTTTCCCTCAAGAGAAGTACTCACATTAAATACCCAAACTAACATTTCACTACCTGCCTAGTCACTGCCCAACAGCAGTGACCAGCAAAGCTCCAGATGGCTCCAAACCTATTATAACTGTGAGGCCTGAACTAGACTCAAGAAAAGAGAGAGCAGAATGTTCAGATTCTCTAAAAGTCTTCTTAAAAGGGAACTTCTCACTCTCTGCAGAATTTGCTTGATTTTTTAAGTAAGACATTTTATCTTTTAAAAGCACATTAAGGCCGGGTGCGGTGGCTCACGCCTGTAATCCTAGCACTCTGGGAGGCCGAGCAGGGCGGATTGTTTGAGCTCAGGAGTTCGAGACCAGCCTGAGCAAGAGCAAGACCCCGTCTCTACTAAAAATAGAAAGAAATTGTATGGACAGCTAAAAATATATATAGAAAAAAATTAGCCGGGCATGGTGGTGCATGCCTGTAGTCCCAGCTACTCGGGAGGCTGAGGCAGGAGGATTGCTTGAGCCCAGGAGTTTGAGGTTGCTGTGAGCTAGGCTGACGCCACAGTACTCTAGCTCGGGCAACAGAGTGAGACTCTGTCTCAAAAAAAAAAAAAAAAAAAGCACATTAAAAAGCAATCAAATGGGTGTGTGTGCGTGCGCGCATGTGTATAGCAGAAAAGGTATCTCTCACTTAGCATTAAAAAAAAACCCAAATGAACCCAACACACTACCGTAATTCAACTTTGGAGAAAATAGCTACATAAAAAAATTGCATTGTGTCCATAAAGTTTGTTTTTTTTTTAAAGAGTATCTCTTCCTAAACTGATATTTCAAATCTTAGTTTTTTTCCTAGGGTATTTTTCCACGTCTGCCTCATTTCAGTGGGAGAACCAAAGAGAAGCTTGGCATTTCCTTATTTGCTTTCTAGCTAGCATATTAGGAAGATCGATCATGTGTATCTTTAAGTCCCAACTGGAATCACCGAGGTTCTTAACAAGCCAGACTATTCACTTCCAAGATAATTAACACAGTATCACAAGCACAGCTATTCTGGAAAATACACCGTCCACTACATGTAGAAACTTGGCCTCAGAAGATTTTATCTGCTTAGCAAGGGGTAGCTTCCACACGCCTGAACCCCACCTCGAGAGCCCTCAATTATGCACATTATTGAGGCTCAGGCAAGGTCACTTTACAGCCCTGACATTCTAATCGCTCCTACCGCAAGTTAACCAGGCGGAGCTTGAGAGTTTCAGTGTTTCACACCCCAAGCAGGCAGGCTCCTCACGCCTGCTGTCCACCCCGGGAGACAGTGACTAGGTGACTATTCAGCACTCGGGGTCCCTTTTCACGTTGAACAAAAGTAGCAGCAACCTGCCTGGTGTCAGCTATTGAGAGAGTTTTACCGGAAACTGAGCTGGACACTTTGGTGTCCTCAGGTACAATCGAGGCACAGCCCAGGGGAGGCAGGGTTGGGAACTGACCCTGCCGCTGGCCTTAGGAAGACATGCCAGGGCCAGACACAGCTCTGGAGGTGGCTGTAAACTCTCTGATGACAGGGACCATGTCTTCCTTCCACCTTGTCCCCAGTACCCAGCGCAGAGTCTAGCACATTGCAACCCTCCATCAATATTGTTTGGGGACAGACATCAGACAAAGCCGGAGTTTTCAGTGGTGATCCTCACTGAAGGATGATGAAGCCCATCATGGAATCACGTGGTGCCCAAACGTCTTAGTGGAGGACACTATGGGGACTGAGGTTAGCAACATCCAGCGACTCAGAGGCATGGAGGGATGGAGTCTGCAACCAGACGGGGATCCCGGGACCAGGTTGGGACACAAAGGTAGGACTTTAGACCTTGGAGAATCTGGCAGGAGGAGGCAGGGTCAACTGGTTGCCAAGAGGGGACTCGGGTCTAGGGAACAGCAGAGACCTAGGTGCAGAGAAAGAGCCGGGAATGGGGAGAAGTCCAGTCGTGAGACCTGGGGTGTTAGGTCAGGGTCAGGGCAGCGAGACGACTGACCCAACATGCTTCCTCGTCCAAGGGCGTTTGGCTCCAAACACAGCTCCCTGCAGCTCTTCTGTGAAGGACCCAAGGCCAAGACCAGGGTAGGGCCGTGGAACGACGGTGCCTGCTGTCCTGATCCCAGCGAAGTCGGCCTCTCGGGCCGCGCACACGGCTCGACAGCTCCTGCACACTGCCTTTCTGGTCGATTTACAATTGTTTTCTTCCCCTCTGAGCAAAGTGCATTTAGGTTAAAAAAACAATAATAATAAAATAAAACAGGAAACATACAAACAAACCAATTAGAGTGTGTGCACTAAGATTTTAGTGTCCTTTAATGAATCTGAAGTTTTAGAGTCTTCCCAAAGTAGAAACAAGATCTCAGGCTGTACCCGCTGGGACAACTGTAGCACTGAGTTTAATGGGATGAAAGGAAGGTCCTTCATCCTTCATTGAGAAATGGAAATGAGGGTCATATGGAGAAATTGATCCAAGAATAATGACACAAATCCTTGAGTAATCAGGAGGTTCTGGTGCCTTCTGAAGAAAGCACACATTTATACACACATTCACACCCACTCATACACAACAGAGACTTGGACTGAGTGCGTAGGACCTGCTTTGTTTTGTTTTGAGACAGAGTCTCGCTCGGTCACCCTGGGTAGAGTGCCGTGGCCTCATCATAGCTCACTGCAACCTCCAACTCCTGGGCTCAAACGATCCTCCAGCCTCAGCCTCCCGAGTAGCTGGGACTACAGGCATGCGCCACGACGCCCTGCTACATTTTCTATTTTTAGTAGAGACGGGGTCTCGCTCGCTCTTGCTCAGGCTGGTCTCAAACTCCTGAGCTCAAGCAATCTTTCTGCCTTGGCCTCTCAGAGTGATAGGATTACAGGCGTGAGCCACTTCGGATCCCTAATTTCTGTAAAGGAAATTATGTTTATAGGCAATAAATAAGTATCTGTGATTTCGACCATATTATGAATAAAATTATCAGCGGAGTGCTAAGAGGAGGTCTGACCATAAATCTTGGTATTTCCTCATTTAATCGAGACTAGGTCTTCCACTTAAAGCTGTAGTTTGTCTTCTATTAGTTATATATGTCAGAGACCAGGGCTCCTAGAAGGCTTTTTAAAATTCATGATTAGATATCCTGGAATGCTTAACTCCACTTGCCTTCGAATTTCTTTTCAAAAGCAGCCCTCTTTCCCTCACTGTTCACTGCCACCTAGTGAATTTATTTGGGAAAGAAATTAGAGCTGGGAAAGAAATGCTTTTTAAAAGGCAACAGCTTCAACTAGTGACTTCCACGGACAAATTATAATGGAGCAGGAGGGTGGAGTCTCTTGCCGAATAGAACATGGGGTGGGGGATGATGAAATTCAGCCCATCAGAGCAGAACACATAAACAAAGCCCCCTGTCCGGGGGAAGCTTCTGGAAGGAGCAGTTCAGGTGAGCAGTTCATGACAGCTCAGGGTTTCTGACCTGACAGTTGGCTCAATAGAATCAAAGTCTGTTCTGCTTTGCTTCCCCCTTGCCTGAACCCAAACGCAGGGCAACATGGCGCGCTGCCCACCCCATGCAGATGTTGGGGCTCGGTGCAGAGAAAGGGTGTGTGCAGGATGAGTTCTGGGTGGAAACCTCCGTGCACACGGGAAGCATCAGAGCCATGTTAACGAGGCCCCCTGGGCGGGCCATCACAGGAGTGAAGGAAGCGGTAATTAGATCGGAAATGTAACAATGCGCAGCTATCCTACTGCCCAGCTCCGGCTGGGCCAATCTGCCCTCAGTGCGAACACAAAGGCTGTAATCTCCCAGATGGAGAGCAGGCCTATGCCCAGGGTCACCCAGGGCCACCCAGCGCCGAAAGGATGCTTGTTCCTCCAGCATGCACACACAAAGCTGCGGGAGAGAGGTGGGTGTGGTACCGATTCAGTGCACCCTGCCTGGCTCGATCCGGCCACACTGAAACAATTCTGTGTGTGTCACAATCCCCCTTTCCTCTCTCTATTGGGCATGAGGTTTGCCGGAGTGATCTTTGGGCACTCAGCTCTGCCCAGGTTCTTTGCACGTGCTGGTGACATGGATGCTCAGGTTGGAAGCATAACCCTTATGCTCCCAGAAAGAAACACTGCAGATTCGCAGTGGCTACTGCCATTGGAGTGTGTGTATGTATGTGCATTTGTATGTGCACACATGTGCATGGCTGTATATCTGTGCATGTGCATGTATGTGTGCACAAATGTCCCTTGCTGTATATCTGTGCATATGTGTGTATACACGTGTGTGCACATATGTGCATGGCTGTATATCTGTGCATCTGCATGTATGTGTGCACAAATGTCCCTTGCTGTATATCTGTGCATGTGTGTGTATACACATGTGTGTACACATGTGCATGGCTGTATATCTGTGCATGTGCATGTATGTGTGCACAAATGTCCCTTGCTGTATATCTGTGCATGTGTGTGTATACTCATGTGTGCACACATGTGCATGGCTGTATATCTGTGCATGTGCATGTGTGTATATTTGTGTGTGCACACGTGCATATGCATGTGTCTGTGTGTGTGTGTGTGTGAACACTAAGGGACAGATGACACTGAGTTGCTTATTGATGTACATTGTTTCTGAAAGGGTGCATTTTAATGACTGTAACACTTAGAAGATGGAAAGGCTGATTGGCTCAAGAACTAAGACAAAGAACCCAGTGATTTCAATAATTAAATGAGACCAAATGAAACCCTAAGATCCATTTTTTCACTCAGGAGACCACTGACCACGAAGCTCATGGCATCTCTCCCCTCTGGCATCTTCCAGAGTAAATGTTTCTCTTCTCAGAAACTAGTTCAAGTTTTAAAAGATTCTGCCTGGAACTCCGTGCTTCCCGGTACCCACTCCCACACTCAGAAAAGATTTGCCCCACTGCAAACATGGCGATGTCCTTTGGCACTGGGCCGCTCACTGATTCGATGCCGTATTTATTGTAATTTACAGTTGTCAATTGAATCGGAATGCTTGAACTCTCCGTGGGGACAGAGCTATTAATAGAACAATGCATAAAGAGCCTAAGCACATCGCAGGCGATGGCTCGGTTTGAATTATTTTATGTACACACTTCTAAACACACTCTCAACCTCAGCACTTTGCAGCCTGTGAGCCAGTGTTGCAGACCAGATCCATTTCTCCAAAATCACTGTTCCTATCCAGCATGGTGGATCAAACATCTGCGAAGTGATGAAACAAAGAGTGCACGTGGAGGTTTTAGCCCATATATGATGTGGCATGTAATAAGCATAGCTAACACGCTTCCCAAACAATGACCAACTCCTCTAGAGCTTAGTCACACTGGGGCCTCTTCCCGAGGTTGGGGGTCTGGCTCCAGGGCGAGCCCAAAGTACACGGGTGGGGAGCGGCCAGAGCCCCCTTCTCCATGAATTGATAAAACCAGAAAAAGAAGACATAGGAGTGAAAGTTGGAAACTAGGGCACTCCAGGAAGGCTCCGAATTTGGATCACATGTACCGGATTGTGACAGGCTGTAAAAATAACCCTCATCGTCCTGTTCTTGGGGAAGAAAGGTGCCAAGCCTTCTGCTAGGATCTGAATGTTTGTGTCCCTCCAAATTCACGAAATCTAATCTCCAATGTGTTGGTATTAAGAGGTGGAGGTTTTGGGAGGTGATCAGACCATGAGAGTGGAGCCTCGTGAGTAGGATTAGTGCCCTTATAAAAGAGGCCCGAGGGAGCCTGTTTGTCCCTCCTGTCATGTGAGGACACACAGAGGTGACATCTGTGAGGAACAGGCCCTGGACCCAGGAGGGACACTGAGCAAGAGCTGCACGGGCAGTACAACAGGGACATCACAACAATTCACCATCCCCACGCACAGCTTGTGCAGCTGCGTTGCATTTTATCCCTTCTATAGAACAAAAAAGTGTCATTTGTGGAAGACACCATGCTATGCCCCGTGAATTCTCTATTCTGCTGGTCTGTAGGAAATGTTAGAGATATAATTTGTGACAAATGTTATCGTTGTTGAAATGAGTCATAATGACACTTTTAAAAAATCCGTTCATTCTGATTCTCTGCAGGCCTTTGTTCTCTGGTTGACAGGAAGGACTAAGGCAGTAAGGAATATTAATAATTATTGTGATGGTAATAAAGTAGGTAGTATTTAATGAGCACTAACTATGTGCTAGGCCACTGTACCAAATACTTTTAAGTGAACCGTCTTTTCACCTGAATTTCACAATACTCTAAGATAATATCATTCTCTCTCTGCTTTACAAAGGCACAATAGAAGTTGAATGTCCAAGGTTAAACAGCTAACTAACACTGGACAGACTGAGATCAAAACTTTGGATTGTTGGGTTCCAACTTGAGTGTTCTTACTTGTTATGCTTATGGATATGTTATGTCTTAGGGACTTAGTTATATACATAATTTCTTTTCTCTTCCCATTTTCCTAGCCCAGGATGCTCTCAGTGCATTATTTTGTTTGCCTGCAAACTGGGCACCCTAACCCCTGTCTCTGTACCAACAAATCCATCCCTGTAGATGGCCATTAGCATTATGGTCTTAAAATACAAGTCATGTCATTCTCTCCAATATCCAAAACTTCTCAATCTCTCCCTTCGCTTGCCTGTTAAAGTAAATACTTCCGAATATGGTTCTCAAGTGCCCTGCCAACCAACCAGCCTTGTCTCCTAGCACGTTCCTTGCATCCATTTGAACATCTCTGTTGAATGGTCAAAAGGTCAGAGACTTTTGCTCATGCCACGGTCCGGACTTGCCCTGCGTTCCCGGGCAGCACGGCATGGTGAGCGTGAGTACAAGCTTTGCAGTCAACTGGACCTGGATTGGAACCCCGGCTCGGCCAGCCGTGGGACCCTGGACTAGTGCAACTTCTCTAAACCTTGTTTTCGTCATCTGAAACCCTGCTTTGTTGAGAGAATCCAGTGAAATGACGGATGAAGCTCCCAGCACAGCGTATTTGGGAAACGAAAGCTGTTTTTATTTGCTTCCGTTTGTTTTCATTTGGGGAACTCCAGGCCCTTTCTTGGATCTGCCTTTCGGGGACACCCAGGCATCTAAGTCTCACTCCGTCTCCATCGAGCCTCAGACTCCGTTAATGTCAGATTCAGGCCTGACCTTTGGCCTAAGCCCCAAGCCTTCATCCAGCTGTCCTCCCACTCCCAGTCCTGATGTCACCCGAATCGCCTCTTCCCACATGTGTCCAGTAAAATACTCATCATGGTCTAAATTTACAGGGCAGAGTTAGGAAACAGAAGAGAGGTGGAAGAAGAGAAATCAGAAAGTGACAAAGATAAAAATTACGATCAAGATAGCCAATACTTACTGAACGCTACACGTCAAGCCCTGCTTTAAGGGTTCATGTTTACCGTCATCCCTTGGCTCACGTGGGGAACTGGTCCCAGGACTTCTGGAGTGTGACAAATTCTCCCAAACCCATTCAGTCCTCTGCATTCTGGGGTTCTGCACCCCGGAATTCTGTGTTTTTGATAGCGTTTGGTCGAACAAAACCACATATAAGTGGCCCGGCACAGTTCAGACCCGTGTTGTACAAGGGGTCAACTGTCTTTACTTATTAAATTTTCAGGAGATTGGTGCAATGTGTAACGTCCCCCTTTTTCAGATGGGGGCATTCATGCTTACAGAGATTAAATAACTTGGAAGTGATGGAGGCAGATTTGAACCAAGGCAACCTGGTTTAGGGGCTGGGTTCTGAGCGAGCATCTCCCCCCCCCAATCCACCGTCTGGGTCTCCCCTGAATTCCCTGTCCCTGATGCCTATGCAAACTCGGATAGAGCACGTTTCTCTGCACCCAAATGCACCAGCCTTTGGTCGTCCATCCACTCCTCCTTTTACAGCGAGCTCAGCAAAGCCGCTTGCTGTGCCTGGGTTGTTCTATCATTTATGTCGACTTCATTTCCACTCTCGTCCTGATGCACCTGAACTTATGAATTTAAAATCACTTATCGCATGTGGTGAAAGAAACGTTTCCATTTTCTTTCACTTTTTTATTTGAAGTGGCATTCACGCTAGAGCTTCAAAGAATTCATTAGAAACATCGCGCTGCAGCCCAAGCTCGAGATACTTGGACCCTTGGAGGAAATGCCTAGAAAACTTCCATCATACGTATTTCCAAATTAGTCTGTCATTGTCGGCGAGGATAGGCTGGGTTTGGGTTCTGGGAAACTTGAGTTAGAGAGATTTTAGAAAGCGCTACCCCAAGAAGACTCTTCTACCATGTATTTGTTCCCCCTAAAAATCTGAATAAATGGAATAAGTTAGCCTTTCTGTATGCATTTCTAGTCTAGGGGCCAGGACATTTTATTTTTTTATACTCAGTGGGTTTAAGGATCAGCCACATATATGAATCAATATGAGAAAAGCCAGACCTGTTTAAGATTGTCAAAGTTAAGATTATTGAAGATTAGTTCATGCTATAAATAGAACGCATTTTTTTTTTCTGACTGATAGGATTTTAGATGCATTTCATTCCCTCCTCCCCCTCCCACCCCCACATCCTATACTTTTTTAGGCTTTCTAATAATCAGAAAAAAATAAATGTCTAAGGGAACAATAATTTGTTTATTTTAGTAGGAAAACTCTGAATTAGAAGTTAGATCCAATTAGTGTTAGATCCAATTTTCACTGTATCCTTCCTGGCTGCGTAACTTTGGGAAAATCTTTTAGTATGAACCCACGTGTCTGGGTCCTCATGATGTGTGGGCTGCATAGACTCTAGACCCCAAATCCCAGGGGTTCCTGCAAGAATCTCCAACATTCCTTCACCCCATCCCCCAGCCCAGCTTGGTTTCTACCCAAACAGCTCTATCTGTTAAATGTTTTACATTTTTGAACCCCCCCATACTATTTCTATTAAAAAATAATTCCACTTATAATAAAGTCTGAAGACCTCTGGGCTAGGTGATAGCTAGAGAGTTATTCACCTGTGATTTCATAATCCTTTTGCCGATATTATAATGCATGATGACTGTAGGATTTCCCAGAACTTCCTAAATTATCCTTCTTGGGGGCAATGAAACTAGTGGAACTGACCTGCAATAATTAACTTGGCTAAGACACTTCCCAGATTTTTTCCTTAAAAGTGTTACTTGCTGCAACGTTAGTCTTACGAGTAAGTAAAATGGGCCTATGTGATCTGCTCCCCAAAAGATCCTCAGATACCATCGGCTGAAATCCCAATGCCACTCATTTGTGCTTTATTACAATTTAGGTGTGATTTAGTTTTAACTGATCTTTTGAGATAGGAAGAGAGAGGGAAAAAAATGACACTGGGAACCGAAGGGAAGGGACATCAGATGAAGGACGAAATGGCGAAGAGAAGAGATGGAAGAGGAAACCGATGACACGTTTTTACCACGTCACATTCTATTCATATTTGGGCCTCGTCTGCAAGACCCCATCTCCATGCTTGTGTGTTGCCCGGGTTGGTCTTGAACTCCTGGCCTCAAGCGATCCTCCCGCCTTGGCCTCCCAGAGTGCTGGGATTACAGGCATGAGCCATCGCGCCTGGCTACCATCTCCACACTTGTGAACATCTACCTGCAAATACTCCTGGCCTCTAAGACACAACACAACGAAACACAACACCACACACCTCTGCCCATGCATGGTATCCATAAGCTCTCCCAGAACAAATCGCAGAAGTGCATTCTCTTTCCCCTCCCTTCCTCTTCATTTTGATATCTCCTATCAAGGTCATCTCATCTCTTGTCAGACATATTTCCCATCAGCTATCTGATGACCACCATCTCTCAGCTATTTGTAGCACCTGGTGAGAAAATTAAGCTGCTTTTACTGGATTGAAGTCAAACCCCATGTTGTAGGGAACAGGAGATGCAGATTTGCTCCCAGTTAAGTGTCTTTTGAGAAAACACAACATGCAAAAGAGCTCAGAAAAAGCTACACGAAAAGAACGCAAGTGAGATAGCCCACAGACTGGAAGATTCTTTTTTAAGTGGCAGATGCTAAGGTCCCCGCACCAGCAGTGAGTCTTCTGGAATATACATCATGGAGCTTAATCTCTCTCAAGAGACAGACTGAATAACGCCCTGCTCGTGTCTTACTAACCCAGCTCTTGATCACGCAGGTATGTCGGGGCACCCTGACCACGGATAATCAAGATCCAATGGAACTTCCCACCATGTATAGGACATTGGCCCATATTACAACCCACAATTTAAAACGTTTTGGAAATTAAGGGATTTTTGATGGGAAAGGATACTTCGGAGGTTTTCCCTGCCAATTTTCTCAATTCTATACACAGTAAATATCCGAACTTCAAAAGCTCACTCATTGAGATGGATTCGGCTTCTAGTACAACGTTATTGAGTCTTGAAGACAGTGAGGGGGAAAAAAAGTCCTCAGAGATGTATTGAAAAGAGCAGGGCTCGGGTGTTCCCATTTTGGCGTGTAGACCTTAAATAGATCTGACAGCTCAATTTTCCGATATGATATGCAGGAAATCTGAAATTAGCTCTCAATTAGAACCGGTGCGGTGATTATGTGCACGGGAGGCTTCACGCGGGGCAACTTGTCACAGTCACTTCCTGAAGCTTAATTTTCCCGAATTCAAAACCCAGCCCATAGAAAATCAAGAGCACTTGAAAAAAGTTGGGAGGAAATGCATGAAGAAATGTACTGTTTGTTCCACGTGGGTGTCATTCATGTGTGACTTGATGACAGAAACCTCTCCTTCACACAGGTACCTACGGCAGGCCCTACAGCTAAAGGGACAGAGACTGCCAGCACCCAGCCCAACATTCTATGTCCCCTTCTCTGTGCAACAAAACACGTGTTCTAATAAGATCAATAATGTGCCCATCTGATCTAAAAGATTATACAAATGCATCTTCACTCAGATATGTCCTGTAAGCTTTGTCTACTGGGGCATTAACAGAAGTCTTCTGAAACGAGAGGGATGTAACCATCTCTCTCTGCTTCCTTACTGCTGCCTGGAATACAGACGTGATGCTTGGATCTCAAGCAGCCATTGGGGGCCATGAGGTGATCCATTGAGGCAGAGCAGCAAAAAGGCAGAGGCCTGGGTCTCTGCTGACTACAGAGACTCCAAGACAGCTCTGGACTGCCTACCTGCCACTGTTTTTTCATGAAAAAGAAATAAATATCTATCTTGTTTAAGCCACTATTCGTAACTCTAGTAAGCCTTAGTTTTTCTATTATATGCAGCTGAATGCAACCCTAATTGATATAATTAATGTCTTTCAAATATCAGGTTCTACTTAGAACATAACTGCTAAATTAAGGCAGCACTGTCTAAGGGGTACCTTGCCTTGTCTGCCCCCTTTATGGGCCAGTCTTTATGGGAATGGGTAGTTGGAAGGTCACTTAGATACCTTCCTTCCTTCTCAACAACTGAGGTGTGCATCTATTTCTAAAAAGGGCAAGATTGGAAGATATTCCAAAGAAGGGCCCATCTAGCCACCTGAACTATATTCAAATAGATTTCTTGCCTATTTTAAAAAATACCCGTGAATCCCTTCATTATGCTGAAAACCACTATACAGGCAATTTTTTTTTTTTGTGATTGCCAAAATGATTTCAATCTGCCAAACTTACCTCTCAGAATTCTCTCACAAGCAGTTACTTTTTAATGGTTATTTTTATAAAATTTTAAGAACTGTGGTAAAAAAAAAATACACACAATATAAAACTGACCATCTTTAAGTTCAGTAGTGCCAAGGACATTTATGTCATTGTGCAACTAGTCTCCTAAACTTTTCCCTCTTGCAAAACAGAAACTCTGCACAGATTAAGCAATGACTCCCTTTCTCCCCTACCCTGGCCCCTGGCAAGCACCATTCTACTTTCTGTGTCTATGAATCTGACTATTCTAGGAACTCATGTAAGTGGAATCGTACAGTGTTTGATTTTGTTGTTACTGGCTTATTTCATTTAGCATGATGTCCACCAGGTACATAGGCAATATTTTACTCTCGATTTATTTACTCTGCATTTTAAAATCACAGGCTCTATGCCAGGGGTTTCCCTGAGGCATGGATCTGCTGAGAACGGTGAGAGAGCAGCCCAAGCTGTGATTTGGCTCAAGGTTTTGTCATTGCCACTGGATAGTCATAAAATGCCCAGATGTCTTGCTCAGGGACTTCTCTGTCCTACCCGGTCCTCTTCCCTGCAGGGATGGCTAAGCTCAAAGGACTTAGTTGGGTCTACTGTGGGAAAGATTAGAGCACAGAAATCATGAAAACGGATTTTTTTTTTTTTTTTGAGACAGAGTCTCGCTTTGTTGCCCGGGCTAGAGTGAGTGCCGTGGTGTCAGCCTAGCTCACAGCAACCTCAAAGTCCTGAGCTTAAGCGATCCTACTGCCTCAGCCTCCCGAGTAGCTGGGACTACAGGCATGCGCCACCATGCCCGGCTAATTTTTTCGATATATTTTTAATTGTCCAGCTAATTTCTTTCTATTTTTAGTAGAGACGGGGTCTCGCTCTTGCTCAGGCTGGTCTCGAACTCCTGACCTCGAGCGATCCACCCGCCTCGTCCTCCCAGAGTGCTAGGATTACAGGTGTGAGCCACCGCGCCCGGCCAAGACGCATTTTTAGTGAAATGAATCCAGCAATTAACTCATCCATACAAGGAATGTTCGCCCCTGCAAGAAATGTTTGCAAAGCATACCTACCCCAGGCAAAGCATTATGCCAGGTACCAAAAAAAAAAAAAAAAAACTAAGTCATGATCCTGGCACTGAGAAATCTCATTGACAGATAAGGTAAATACAGTTTTGAAAACTATGACTAGCCTAAGAGGCTGTTAGCGGATTCTATGCCTATTAATATCATTTGACGATTGACAAATTAATAACAATATTTAAGTGGTACGTGCTCTGGAGAAGGAAGACACCTCTTGCAGGGCAGTTGGAAGAGGGAGCAGGACTCACCCACAGCTCCTAATCCCTTGTGGGCGCCCCATGACGACTGGGGGAATGAAGGAAGGTGGGATGTGAACAGGCGAAGAGAAGGATAAAAGAGATCTGTGACTCAGGGCACAGAGTGAACAAAAGCTTGGTGCTGGGGAAGTTCGCGATTTATTTGAGAAACAGGAAGCAGACTGATGTGCGAGAAGGAGGGGACAGGCATGGAAAGATGTCAGCCACAGAACACAGCCCCGCTGGGGAGGGCCGGGGCCAATCAAGTCCGTGTTTAAATTTAATTCTCTAAGTCATTAGGAGCTGTGAGGATCAGTTAGCAGAAGTAACATGATTAATGTGGCATTTTAGGAGAATTGATCTGGCAGGTAAGCGTGGAGGACTAGCTCCCCCCGACAGCGAAGGAGCCGTGGGAAGGATGATTCTAGCGAGAGAGCAGTTTGCGGTGTGGTCTAGACGGGGCTGTGTCCACATTTTCTAGCAGCTGATCTCCAAAAAATGAAACGGCTTTTACGAGACGACAATAGCTCCACCGGGGCCTCACCCATCTTCACGCGAGGCTCTGTATATAGGAAGGAAACGATTTAACTTTCTTTCTCCCCCAATTCAAAAGGACAGCCTGGGATGCATCTGTCGCCCTCTTTACTCAATGTGTGTCATTATTGCACTTAGGGAGACAAAGAGGTCATTAAATAGTGGCTCTGTGTAAGTGTGTTCTCCTTGTGAAATGCTCACCAAGAGGGCAGCCCTGCAGGGCAGGAGCTTGCTACCCAGTACAGATTCGTACTGGAATCCCTTTTAATGGCCCACTTACGGATCTGCATTTTTCAGGGCAGAACCAGCTCAAAGAATCCGCGTAGTATACTGATTCTCATTTTACTTGTCACCATTGCTATTGCATAAAAAGCTCCTTTTCAAAAAAAATAAGCAATAAAAACAATTATACAGTTGGCCCTTGGACAACATGGGTTGGAACCTGAAGGGTCTACTTTTACATGGATTTTCTTCCGTCTCTGCCTCCCTGAGACAGCAAGACCAACGCCGATGGCCAAGGATGCTGAGAGCTAGTTCAGGGTGGCCAGACTTCAGCACCTTGGACTGGGCTAGTGTCTCACTAGGTGGTCTTTCAAAGGCTCAAGCAAACATATATGTGGGTATGGCTCCTTCTGGAAATTTTATCTTCTCCCTACAGCTTCTGTGAAAGCTCGTGCATTGCCCACTGTGTGCCCCAACAAAGATTCAGGGAAGGTGGCTGGGATGAACTTCCCTTAGACTTGGGTACATTGGTTCTTAATTCCATTTTGTTATTTTCTCAGGCTCTCGTCTCTGGGCAGGGGAGAGCTCTGGCCTTTCCACCAGTGGGGTCCTGCTTCCAAGGTGTAGGCAGAGATTTAAGGCATCGTTTGTGCCTGCTCTGGGCCTCCACTGCTCACAGCAGCCTTACTTGGGGGAGAGAGTCTCAGCGCAGTTCTGCAGTGGCACATGGCCCCACTGCCCAGCCAGCAGGGAGATGTCTCTCTCTTGTCGTTAGTTCTCTGTGTACATATTTTCCTGGACACACTCATTAGGAGGTCTGGTTGAGTATATCTGAGTGCCCTGACTAAAGACTACCTTAACCTCACCCCGATTGCTACCAACTTTCCACATACTGCCTCATCCTATTTATCATTTAATTTCACTTTCCAGAACTCACTGCCACTTACCTCCAATGCAGCCAGGGACCCGCAATAAGCAAAGCCCTGGGAAGAGCCAACAGAAGCGGCATCAGCCCACGGTCCAAAGCCTTTGTCCATCACTTAGAGAATGACTCCTCAAGTCATCGCTTGGCATGGACTTATTCTTATTTTTAGACATAATTTGGATAAGCCCATTTTTCTGTTTCTTGAGTTCTCACCCCTTTATAGCCTGTAACTTAGCAGACCACAAAGAGCAGAAAGAAATGACCCTTGAAAATCCGACAATGAGGAGCAGTGGGAAGGATGATTCGATGCAGACATGGCGGCCACATAACCACTGCCTAAGACCCCACTATCAGATACAACAAAGAATGGCCAAACGAACCCCTTTTGGAGAGTTTCAGAACCCCAGAGATCTGCTGGTCGGCATCTCAGCCTGCAAAACCCCTATTTAAGCTGGGGGGCATTGGCACCTGCCGATGGGGTCAGCACAGGATCCGTGGTGGCTGTGTGCACACTGGATGTCACAGAGTGAGCTCTGAGTGCACGCGTGAGAAGTGACTGAACTACTGCAGAAAGAGAATGAAGGGGACAGAAAGAGTGGGTGTACAGTGCACACTCACCACCCACCCAGCCTCCCAGCAAACATCTCAGTACATCCCAAGAACTATGCTGTGCTCTAAGGATACCATATGAGAACTTGTGCTCTGGAAGCTTCCAGTCTAGAGCAACCCTGTCTTTGAAACCCAGTGTGAGATCTATACTGAGAGCACACCCCAGTTCAGAGCAGTCACTCCGCCAGCAGACAATGCCCACCCGTGCTGGCGGCCACTGCATTGCCCAGCACAGGTCTAGGGATGTCTGGCTCTTCCTTGATCATTCTGGATGCAAAGGTCACTCCAGCTGTGGTTGGGCTATTTATAGCTAATCTCACAGCTCTCACAAAATCACAAACTACATAGAAAAATAATAAATAATTACTCTTTTACCTAGTTAGCTCTATTATGACTCATTTTACAGTCTCCTTACCATAGACGACGATACTGCTTTTGTGACTGTCCTCCTCTCTCCCTTACTCAATAGACATCGATGTAAAACTTCATTTATCTCCCCAAACCACGCCCTGTATCCATCAGCATCATTAGCTGCACAGTATTCTCTGAATAAAGCATTGCCCATAATAGACACTCAATAAACAGCTTTGCATGAACGGCTAAAGAAATAGCCATCCACGTGTGTCAATTTCAAAGCATCGGGGAAATGGCACCAACATGCAGAAAGACTTCAGAGCGCGCATGCCTCAGTTGTTTTTCTCCTCGGGCCATCTCAGCTTTTGTGCATGTAAATGGAGGGGCTGGTTATGAAAATTTCATGCCCTGCCTCATTGCACTGTCCTATTAGGAACCAGACTTGACAGAAAAAACAGGGACATGTTTCACTCCAGAAAGGCGTGCAGCCTCTGTTAGGCAAACCTGAAAACTGCCACGACAGCTTGTTTTTCACCTCGGATTCCAGCGAAGAATACACACTGGTGGGTGGTTTTTGCATGTTCATTCCTCTGTTAAGATCAAATTGGGCCCATTGGAACGGGTGAAATGAACAGACCTAATCAAGTGTTTTATTGTGTGTGTTTTTCTCTCTCAGCTGAAAGGAGGTATTGAGAATCACCCCACACTGGCTTGTCCTGGGATCTACCCAGTTCTGATCTACAGATAAAGAAGCCCTGGTACCCGAAGTGGCCGGAGGGGTGTGAGGGCGGGCTTCGGATCCTGGCTCTGGGAGCAGAGAGGAGTCTCCGTGATTGGGGAGCTCAGTTTCCTCACCATAGAGAGACTCCACCTTCCGGCAGCTTTAAAAACAAGCAGCAAACAAGTGGCATCTTATGAGGACACGTGCCCAATATTTGGTGTTCACTCGCTGTCCCAGCCTCCCTGGTTGGGGGGGTGTGGGCACCAGACCTGGCCCTCCCATTGGATGCATATGCCTCAGACCTGGAGTCACGGCCCGTGTCAAGAAGTTTTGGGGACCAAATGGCATCCAAGTGGCAGCAGCAGGTGGAGAAGCATGTGGCTCCAGGGCAGTCCTGGTGGCCGTCCTAGTGAGGGTGTCAGGCATCCAGGGTTAGCAGCCCTGGGGCTCGGTGTGGGTGCAGAGCCGTGCTCCTCATTGGACCCACTCGGTGGTGGGACTTTGGGCGTCTTTCCTGGCCATATGTCCCCGAATCCCTGCAACCCTCTGGCTCTCTTGGAAACTCCATGAGTTCCTGAGTGGCCTATCTTTCAACAGATGTCCTTCCTGCATAACCAGCCTCATGCGTTTCCGCAGTGACGAGCTAAGAACCCCAACAGGCTGGGTGGTCTTTTGCTGGAGGAGGTCTTGGTTTCCGACTGAGCGTGCAGCTCGGGGCAGTGGCCATGAGGGGTGCTGAGGGACATACAAGAGTCACCTGCCAGCAGCCAGGGCAAGCCAGGTGAGCCCTCAAGTTCAGAGGGGTGACAGACACAATGGGGCATGACTCATTCTCATCCCCGCTGACACCTGGGCTGCTGGCTTCTGTGAACACAAAGCTGTTAGAACAGCTCTTATCAGGAGCATCTGTAGGAGAGAAATAAGGGTCTGCAGAGAGAGAATTATTCTCTTAGGCAAGACTGGACACTCCACCTGCAGTATAAGAACCCGTGATCAGCAGAAAACAGCAAGCGCCAAAGCTCGGCAGGAGAGCAGGGCTCCGGGCTCCTTGGCAAGGGTTGAGCCCCGGGAGCCCCCACCTGCGCACTGGCTGCGCTGCAGCTTTCAGGACCCGAGTGGCAGAGGAGGGGCTGGAGCGAGATTCCTTGGTGCACACATGTTACGTTCCCCTCCCTGAGACGTTCATCTAGGAGCAAAGCCTGCACAGTGACAGCGGTGTCTGCTGTGATATATTGGCAGCGCCTCTGACGCAGATCAGGGGGTAGCGGCGAGGTTCCCACAATACTGAGCTTCAAGCCAACCTGTCCCTTTTGCATTCACAATGTCGTGTGATTAATGGGTGCCCGTAGCCCAGCAAATGAGAGGAGGTGACATTGTGCGGGCTGCTATCTGTTCTGATTAAATAATTAATCACTCCCTAATTATGAAGGACAGAGCTTTGTATCCTGCCCCTTAGACCTTCCAAAGGACATATTTGGGGAGTGACAGTTTGGTGGACACGTGATTCCCAGAGAGCCCAGGGCAACGAAGACCGAGGGAATGTGTGGAATCTGCATCTCTCTCTGTTAAGCAACCAGGTCCCCAGGGCAGAGTAGGTGACAGCTGTTCCAGAACTATAAAATATGGGTTGATAGCAGCTTGCACCTTGACTCTTGCAGACTTACAAAGGGCATTTTAGCAAGGAAGTGCAGTGTCTTCCCCGCCCCCCACCTCCACCCCCACCCCAGGGACAACTAGGCAGAAGGATGACTTGCAAGTGTGTGGACAGAACTATTTGCATCTTTGCTTGCCAGGATGGGCCAGACCGTGGGTCCACTTTTCCCCATCACCCAGGAGACAGGCAAATCACCTCCTTCATCCCTGACGCCACCCTTCAGCCTACTGATGTCTCAGTTTCCCAAACTGAGTTCCTCTGCCAGGTCTCACACACTGCGTTTTCTGAAGCCCTGAGTCTTCATACTTCATTCTCTGCTTGGGCTACTCCTTTCATACGTCTCAACTCAGTTCAGTGTCACTTCCTCCAGGAAGCCCTCCCTGATGTCCCAGTCTGATGACAATACCCCCTCTGTGCTCCCAGAGCATACTGGTATCAACTCTGTGCTTCCCTCTAGATGCTGAGCTCCTTGGTGTGGCAAGTTCCTCCATACAGCAGCCATTAATAGATGTTTGTTGAATGAATAAATGATTGCAAGGATGAATAAGCGAATCTTATTCATTACTCAGTAATTTATTAATTCACTGAATGAACACATGAACAACTGATGGCTAAAAGTTTCCAGTGAATCAGGGTAGAGACTGTTACATGTTCCCTAAATCTCCCCAAGCATGCATTTTCCACCTTTTCTTGCAGTTAGTGGCTGCGAGGGGAAGTTCTGGTGACACTTCTAGTTTTGTGGGGACCAGAGCTCTCCCTGCTGCTTTGATTTCACACGAGTGAGAAGTAAACACCTCTTACTTGAAGTCGCTGAGACTTAGGGGTCTAGTTCAGCAGCTACTGCTGTCTTAACCAGTATACAACCTTCTAGCTAAGGAGTGGGTCTCCCAGCTGACATCCCCCCATGTGACACCGAGGAGAGGGCACATTGCTATCAGGGAGCAGCTTTCCTCCCCTCCCTGTCTGGGAACATTGCCCTGGGCGTGACCTCACCCTGTCATAGCCCGCATCAGTGTGCCTCAACCTTTAACGTGCAGTAAGTCACCTGGGGGTCTTGTTAAAACTCAGATTCCGATTCAGTAGGTCTGAAATGCAGCCTGAGGGTCTGCATTTCCAACGAGCCTCCAGGGGACACCAATGTTGCTCACGCACAGACCACAGTTTGGGGAGCGAGAGTGTAGGAAACGGGATATCAGCTACTATTCCCCGGTCACTGGAGCCAATACCACCTCCAGGTGTGCAAGGCCATGTCACAGTGGCAAGTCTCAGAATCACAGCAAGGGGTCATTTCAAACAGATCGCCCCCTCTGCCCCCGAAGCTCTCATTTTCCCGGTCTGGGCTGGGACCTGAGAATCTGCATCTCTAGCAAGTCTAAGATGACGTTGATGGCACGGTTCCAGGGACCACGCGCTGAGGACCACCGACTTGGTGGCTAAAATGTGCACTTGGGAGCCACCCCAGCTGGCTTTGAACCTGGGCCCTGCCACCCACCACTCTGTAGAGGAACAAATTACGTAGCCTTCTAGGGCCTCAGTTTCCTCATCAGTTAAATGGAGATGATGCTAGTTGCAGTGCCCGCCTTAGAAGGATCACGCTAATGTATAGAAAGTCCCTGCCTGCAACTGCCTGGGTCCACGTCAGGATTAGCTAGGACGATTATGCCATTAGGGTGTGTGCCTGTGACTTCAGAGAGACGTGGCTTCTAACCCTAGCTCATCTCCTAACAACTCCGTCCCAAGGAAAACCATTTAACCCTCTAAGCCTTACTGTCTCCGTTTGTTAAATGGAGATCAAAGGCCTTGCTTTGTGAGGATTTTGTGGGGATTAAATGAGAACGTGCATATACAGCGTCACGTGACTCGATGGTGGCCATCGCTGATGTTAATATCAGCAAGCCCGACTTGGGCCAGATTCACGCATGTTCCTGTCCTGCCACAGAAAGCCACCAAGGCTGTGAGGCTCTCAGAAGCTACCGAGGAGGACAGTCTGCTGGAGCTACCCTGTCATAGTCTTTCTCACCTGCCGAGAGGCCGTGGGTTCGAGTCGGCCCCGTTCCCTGCAAGCACAGGCTCACGCCTGGGTCTAGCTCTGCGCTGGGAGTTTTCCTCTGGGCCAGCATCTTTGGGTTTCTGGTAAACCTTTCAGTAGCTGCATCCAACTCCATTGCTCTTACCAGCCGGGGGGGGGATCACTTTGTGAACACAAACCCAAATTCATGGGGCCGGAGAGCGCCCAGTGCTCTCCACACTTAGGAAAACTGCACTCCTGGGGACGTCACTGGGGCCACTTTGCTGGGCTGTCCCCACCTTTGTTTCTGGCTGTGGAGGGGCCTCGGCTCGGCCTCCTTTCTAAGTCACGCTCTACACACTGAGCCGTTCTTCAGGGGAGAGTCTTCACATGTACTAGGAATGCCATTTACCTTTCAGAGCCTTCCAGAACGCTGATGTGCTTGGCCTCCCATTCCTAGGAGAGAGGCCACCAAACTGTTCTGGAACTGAAGTTCAAGTGCAAATAACCATGACCGTCACTAAGCCTTTGCATCTTGTGTTATCTTTTGTGGAGTGCTCAGCGGTCACTTAGGTTTGCTGGTGTCTCAATGGAGTGGCCTTCGTCTTCATTGAGGTAACACCCTGAGTCTTCCATACTGAGATGGGTCATTTTATTTGCATGTCACCGTACAAACCATTTGCTGTCTCAATGTCCCTTAGGAGGATGCAGAGGACTCTGGAAAATGCTACAGAGATCTGGGTTTAGGCCAAATATTTGACCACAAGCCCGCAACTCACATGAGTATCCGCCAGCAACCTGTACAGTGCTAGTCTCTGGGTACAAAATAAATGAAACCATGTCCTTAGGAGATGTCCCAAACACCTTCCCCTGAGAGACCCCAGGGCCTCTTTACTGGAGCAGAGCAGTGTGGTCTAATCAGACCAGAGTCAGGAGACACAAGTTTGAGTTCCAGCTTTCCCGAAAACTCCTATGGTGACTTTAGACATAATGCTACATCATAATAATTACAGTTCCAGGGTACTGAACTACTCTATGCCAGGTACCACGATCATTGCCTGAGCTGCAGTTCTCACAATAGTCCTGCAAGGCAGCCTCTATTGTGCCCATTTCACAGAGGAATAAACTGAGGCTCAGATGGAGTTAAGTGGCTACTCAGTCGTACGTGACGGAGCCAGGATTTGAACCCAGGGGTGCCTGATCGCCAAACAGGATTCTACCCAACACGAGACACTCACCTTTCCTGGGCTCATTTTTCTCACCTGTAAAAAAGACAGGTTTAGAGTATGTGCAATTTTTCAACCCTGCTTGAGCCCTGCCCTGGTGGTCCACAGTAGGACCCACGAGCCTCTGAGTACAATCGGAGAGAGCATTCGGAGGGCAGAGAGAGAGAAGACAGTGCTTCCTTTGATAATGTCAAGTTTTCAGTGCGTGAAGCCCTATGCGGGGCTGTTCTCCAGCTTCCTCTGAACAAATGAGGTTGAAGAAAGTAAAGTTAATGAAGCAGTTTAGCTCTGCCCAGGAATGCAGCAGAAGTAATCAAGTCCGGGGCTGGGGACAGTTGCCATGACATCCCAATGCGTGCAACACGATCACCATCCACGAGTATTCCCTCCCTTGATTGATGGCGGCTTGCCTCTTTTTTCTTGTAAGCAAATGTGATAACAATATTAAACAATTACAAGTAATGTCCCCTAGCTGCTTCTCTACTGCCTTTGAAATATTATTTTAGATCTGCCAAAAATAACTGCAAACCCATTAACAAGGGGGGCTGGTGTGCCCGGCCTTCCTCCTGAGTAGTAGATTTCCCCAAAGACAAAAGGATCATGTGATTTGTTCTGGGACTTCCAAAGACCCGGTCACCCTGCCAAACAGCCTGAGGCTTGCAAAGGTCCCAGCCCGTTTTTAAGAAGCTTGCTGGGTGAGCTCTTTGAATACGCAGCACGACTGGGGGAGGGGCCTGATGAGTTTCGTCTGCTCCAAGGTCAGATAATGCAACTTTCCACCAAAGCGTGGTTATCTGACTTCCACGATGCTGCCTCCCAACTAAATCCTGCAAATATTTATCCACCACTTACTGTGGATAACACAAGACTGTGCCGTGGGGAACGCAATCACACGCCAACACACACACGTGCACACATGCATGCACGGCTTCTGCCATCTTGGCAGTGCAAACATTAGTACATACGTCTGCTACAAGGGGACTGTGATAAGTAGAACAAACAGAGGGTCCGACACAGTATCATGGACGCAAACGAGGTGGCGATGAGTCCTGACTCGCTGTCACTTATAGAGCCGATTATGGGACAGTGCGTGAAGCACTTTCCTTGATGAATCTCATTTCTTCTAGAGTTTTCTATCCCCGTGATTGGAACCTCCATCTATCCAGGCAGTTGTTCAAGCTGGAAAACTAGGACAGTTCCCTAAGACTATCTTCTCCCTCATCCCTCAACTCCTCAAATGTCACCAAGTCCTGTTGACTTTCACCTGTTCAATTTCCCTCCATTCCTTCACTTTCTCCGTCTGCATTGGCGAAACCCTGGCTACAAGATGACCTTGGGAAACCAGCACCGTGTGGACCTCCAAGCAGCTTCTCCCACCCGCACAGAATAAGTCCTCCCTTCAGTCTGCTCGGGTCAGCTCAGGTCCCAGACCCCGGGCCACTCCGGGGCTAATAGCAGTTGCCAGAGAAATGCCTCAACATGGTGGAATAATCCAAATTTCTTCCAATGGGGGATTGTGTAGCTATCTGAGCAAAACATGGGTTTTATAGGAATGAGAAAGAGGAGAATACTTGCTGGGGGAAGAAACCAATAGTAATGTGCCTAAGAGGCGCCAGGGGAGAATCAGTTGTAATTAGTCACTTGCCGTATTTCACGTGTATTGTGGTTCTTGGGTTCCTCGGCCCCACACGGAGCCCCATATACACACAGATTTAACAAATATTCGAGTGGCAGCCACTAGGGGTGGGGTAGTAAGCAAAAATGCACGGGGCTCCTTCCGGGGTAGAGCTAGAGTCTCTGGGGAGGACTGGGTCACCGCAGGGTCACGTGAGAAGGGAAAGTGTGGACATGCTGCAAGGAGCAGACCCAGGTGGCCACAAGAGCCCGGGGACGTGGCCTTGACCCCAGAGGGAGTCAGGAAAGGCTGCCCTTGAGGAGGTAACAGGGCAAAGACAGAGCCCCCAGGCAGGGGAAACCGACCCAGGAGGCTGGTGGCGGGGAGAGGTGGAAACCATGCCTCAGTCCTTGAAGTCACTTTGGAGTTACTGAATTACCCTATTCTGCCTCTCACCCCATCTCTGGACTTGTTGTTTTGCAAGGTCATAAATTTCCTCTCTTTAAAGCTAGTTTGAGTTGGGGTCTGTCACTGGCAGCTAAAAGCAACATAACTGCTCTGAGCCTCCATCTGGCAAGGTGGACAGACGGCTTCGCCGCACCCTGGGGGCGCTGGAGACGCAGAAGGGTTGCCGAGCACCCAGGTGAGAGGCCCCAGGACGTAGCATGTGAGAGCTGGGCTCTCTGCCCACATGCACTTTCTGGCTTTGCGACCTTGGCCTCTCCATGCCTCAGTTTTCCCATCAGAAAAATGGGATAATGATAGTATCTGCCTCTGCTTCCAGGACCCCTCCCTTGATTACCTTTTTTTTTTTTTTTTTTTTGAGAGACAGAGTCTCACTCTGTCACCCTGGGCAGAGTGCAGTGGCATCACTGTAGCTCACTGCAGCCTCCAACTCCTAGGCTCAAGCGATCCTCCTACCTCGGCCTCCTCGAGTGCTAGGATTACTCGCCCAGCCCTTGGTTACCTTCTTAGCATTTCACTGTCTGTGCCATATCCCAATTGTACCACTCATTAATCCCTCAAAATGGTCAAATTTTCCTTTCTAAGCCTTGGCTCAAGACATTTTGTCTTCCTGGAATAACTGGCCCATCTCCTCCTGTTGAAATCCAAGCCATCCTCCAGAAACCACTTGGAATTCCATGTCCATAAAGCTGCCCTCCATCACTCCTAGCCAACTTTATGCTTTGGGCCCTTTTCTCCATCACTTCTTATATATTTTTTCTTATTATATATAGTCACGGGCACCCATGATCTGCCCTTCCACTCAAAGGTGACGTCACGGAGGGCAAGCTCCATTTGCATAATCAGCACATCCCGACTGCTCCTTGGGCACTCAAATCTGATGCAAAGTTTGCTATGTTTCCCCTGTGACAATGAAATGCATTTGCTTGTTTGTACGTGGCTTTGCATCTCACAACCGAGCAAATCTAAGATCTAAGATTTTCTGCCTCCCAACTCAGTGGGCCATACATTCATGCAGAGAGGTCTTCAGTGTACGTGCTAACACTTTGTAGGTTGCAAAGCACTATGTGTATATTAAGTACGTCTGTCATCATCACCACCATTATTGTCATCACTGCTGTCCAATCTGACACCATCCCCAGCGTGGTCCTCAGCCCTCCTTTAAACTCACTTCTACCTTCTCACCCTGGGTTGTAAGAGGCGGATAAGATAACCTGAAAAAGTGCTGGGTGCATGGCTAGAAGGTGCGTCTGTCCTGGACAGAGGCTCAACCATGTGTGATAAGTTTTATTTCCTAGCTGAGAAAATAAGCTTCCCTTGCAAGTTTGCATAGCAACAGTGCAGGTGCTGCCCCCAAATTCCGGGTTTCTTCTTCCTCTCCCCACATCTTCTCCAAACCCATGACTTGCCAATAAAGATCAGGCTGCTCCAACTCAATCGCCTCTGATCTTCCTTTCCCTCTTTCTCCCCGATGGTGAACGGTAGTGAAGCATCTTATTACAGTGTATCTAGTTAATAATTCAAGGCACTAAAGCATAGAGGCATTTTTTTTTTGCTTTATTCATTTGATTTAAATTAGGGGGAAAAAATGAAACAAAACAATCCCCTGAGAGCCTCAGGGGTTGCTTACTGATTAAAAATCACTAATAATTTATAACAATATCATTATTATTCCTAGATATATGTGAACGGTAGAACACATTTTAGAATCGTTAATTTAAAAACCAGCTTCAGGTTACAGAAAGAGTCAATACTAGAGCAGCGTCCAAGGCAGAAGCTGACTTTAGACAATGCTCTGCTAGGAATAAAAAGCCCCAGGCAGGAGGTTTGCTGGGCAGGAGGTTTGCTGGGCAGCAGGCTGCCCCTAAAAGCTGTGGCTTCGAGCCACCCATCACCTGGGAAGGAGGGTCATTCCGACACCTCTACCAGTGGAGTCTTGCATGGATCACTTTGGGTAATTAGTTCTGTGCACTGCTGCTGAGTTGCCATATTCCTGTATTCCCCCATATTTCAGTACTCCTCGGAAATATCTGAAATATAAGATAGGAATTCCGACCTCTGGGTGATATTAATAGCTTTAATTAACACTCAACAACAAGAAGGCAGTTGCTGATATTCAAAGTTGCCAAACCCACAGGCTGCCGAAGTTTCCACCTGTGGGCACCTGGCAGCTGGCTTTCCTCGCTGGATCTGTGGGGAGACGTTCCACTGGCTCCTTCTATGTTATCCGGTGCCCGCTGGAGTTTCCTGCTGTCGTTCCAGGCTGTCCTCCCCCCCTGCCTTTGCAGGCTGCGGTCCTCTAACTGGATTCTGGATGCCTCCACACTTGTGGGCCTGCCTTGTTTGTTTCCCAGCCCTGAGCTCCTGGTGACATCTACAGATGGAGGGGATACACAGATGCCTCCCATTCTGGCCCTTACTATAGCCAAAGACCTTTTGTCCTCCACTAAACTGGAGACTCCTTCCTCTGTGACACAGGCCACAGTAAATATTCTTAGGATTTAGTGCCACGTTTGGTGTGCAAAAAGCAGTTCCAGGTGATTTTGTTAAGAGCAAACTCTAACATATGGCTGGTACTGTAGTTTCTTTCTTTCTTCTTTGTTTTTTGTTAATGGGTCTTGCTATGTTGCCCAGGCTGGTCTCAAACTCCTGGCCTCAAGTGATCCTCCCACCTCAACCTCCTGAAGTGCTGGGATTACAGGTGTGAGCCACCGTGCCTGGCCCTGGTACTATAGTTTCTCATTCAAACTTAAAAAACAACATGATGACTATAGTACCTATATATTGTATATAAGCTGCACAGCTCAGGCCCAGGCATTGCTACCTATCTGCATGTACCTATTTGTAAATGTGTGTATTTTTATTTGACATAAGAAATAAGGTGCTTTATACATTATCTCAAAACTCCTCTCCTCTTGGCTCCTATTAGGCCCTGAAAGCTATTTAGCCTGGGATCAAGCCGCCACAATCTTCAAGTTCTCCCATGTGAGATTCAACCCTAGTCCAATACAGAGCTCAAGCTCTGGTCTGAGCTGAATGCACTGAAGTGGAATCTTAGCATCCTTGATTTGTGTGCCTGGCACAGGAAGGGGAAGGGGAGGACAGTTGGTCTTTCAGAGAAGTCCAGCAGCACTAACGAGTGTAAAATTCTCATGCAACATCTCCCCGTTCTCTTATAATTGGTCCTGTTACTGCCTAAGCTCCAGGCTGCAGCATTTGTAATATGGAATTGAACCACACAAATGCCTACATTGTACTTTTGCTAGAACAAAGGAAACGATGAGTTGCAGAGTTCACAAATCTCTCTCCTCTAATTACAACACTCCCAAAATACAAGGATGG
>CM052453.1:9407667-9519168 GCA_028533085.1 Varecia variegata
TCCACTTCCTGGTTCTGAGCTCCAGGAGGAAGTTGTGGCGGTTCCCTTCCACCTCCTGAACCCAGGAGGGTGACTGTCCCTTGCAAGGCAATGAATGTCTGATCGAAAGAACAGAACCTTCTGCAGTGAGTGAGGGCAGCCCCTTCTTCCTGCAGCCCTTTCTGTCCCCACCCCCCCGCCTTTTCTTCCCTGGGGTACATTCAATGGAAATGCTGTAGGTTAATTTTTGGAGATGTTTAATTAATTTCTTTTCTCCCTCTCTTTTTCCCTGCTCTGTTTCAGAAAGGCAGCAGAGCCCTGTGCTCCTCACTTAAGGAAACTTCCCACCGCAGCCCCCAAACAGAAATTGCTTGCGGGACACCCTCCATCCCAATTCCTAGTTTCCTGACCAAGCTCGTGGAAACGATGTTTGCTGCCAGGCTTCCTGGGGCAGAAGGCGAAGAGTGGGTGGGACTTCACGCAGCACGATGGGAAGGTGATGTCATGGTTCACGTCGTCTGTCTCAATATACTAGAATTTGCTGGCAAGTAAATAAATATGTAGCCACAACAGGTATGTTGACATACTTCCAAAGGAAAAGTCTAAAGATAGTAACTGAGTCAGTATAAAATTAAAGTGGAAATACCTGCCTGGCATGTTGGTTGCACCAACAAAGGGAACACCAAGGGACAGATGTTCTGCTGCTGAGCCCCTCTGTGGAGCTTCTACATTTAGGAAGTGAGAGAAGAGAGAATCCCCCAGCCTGGGACAAAGATAGAGCCCAGGCATCCATGAGCAGTAGAGATCTCATGGCAGACATTGTTAATCAAGCCATCATTTTTTTCCTAACTCCACACACAAAGATGGAGCCCCAAGAACTTCAGGACAGGGCTCCAGGGGCCACAGTTGGAACTGGTACAAAATAGGCATTCAATTTGCCTTTCCTGCCAGAGGGTGAGGCTGTAGCAGTGCGCAACCTGTGGAGTCGTCCACCAGTGGTCATTCCCGGTGTGAGTTATCAGAGAGGAGTGGAGAGTCACCAGGCAAGAAGACAGAACTTGGGGGGGGGGCTGTCTTCATGTGCCTGTCCCCCTCTGCTCCCCAGCTTTGCTCTGTATCACAGGAAGTGCATCTCCCAGGCTCTCTTGCCAATTGGTTTCGTCACTGAGGACTATTGATGGAAGATCAGGGAAGAGGAGAAGGGGGAGCCGTTCTCTTTGCTTCTCATGGTACTGCACCCGCCCTGGGCTGTCCTCCCTCCCAGGCTTAGCTCCTACCAGCAGTCCCTGCTGCAATTCCGACTCCTGACAGATGGCTCTGGCTTCTGTGCTCGGGTAGCCTCCCTTCCTGGTTGTGTCCCTGCGGCTTTAAGGGGATTGTGGCTTTATG
The DNA here is from genome assembly GCA_028533085.1 of Varecia variegata. NCBI lineage: Eukaryota > Metazoa > Chordata > Mammalia > Primates > Lemuridae > Varecia > Varecia variegata. Next base: position 9,409,036 of record CM052453.1, read on the forward strand.
CTGTGGCCTCAACAGCCCCTGCTTGCCCTCTCAGCTCTTCCAACACCTGGGTAACCCATTCCCCATCTTGAACAATCTGTGTTGGAAACACTTGACTGGGAAGTATCTGGCAATGATCCCTGGTAGGTTAGGCAGGAAAATTCTGTTGATCTCTTGGCTTCAAGGTCTAGGGCATGGATTTTGAGAGCCCATATCAGCTTTGAGGGAGCTGCAGGGTGGTGAAGACTGAGTATCTCTGCCAAAGAAGGGGTCAAACAGTAGACCACACGAGGACCCAAAGCTGAAGATGAGTGAGTTACCCCTGCAATCAAGATTACCATTGCAAATCTGTTTCCCTTTTTGCTATCATTGAGATTTTAGACAGCCTTATTTAAATGCTTCAGCTGGGTCTCAGCTATATGGAGACGTTTGATTCCACTTTAGAAATGTATGGATCCCTTTCAAGGACAACCTACTTCCAAACCCCCAGACTTATTTTTATCTTTAGTTCCTTAAATGTGTCCAAAACAATGAAAAATGTTATCTCCTTATGCTTAGAGTTCTTGCATAACTATAAAGTCAAATGAAATTTTAAATTAAATACAAAAATACGTAAAGTGCATTAAATTCAAATTAACAGCATTGCATTAACCTGGTGTTGTATTTTTTTGGCTGACATGAAATTGCTGCTCCTAGCACGAATATGTTTCTGATCCCCATTCTGTGCGTTCTGTGTTGCCATGTACCAAGTGAGGAGTCAATGCTCTTAGCATTTTTTTTCCTGCTCAAACTTCTGAAAAACATTGACTAAAACAGGGAGATGCCCTGGGCTTACATTTGGCTGAACCACATCATTTGTTATTAAGAAAATCTCCATTCCCCCCTCATTAGCCTGAAAGAAACATGGTGGTCGGTATAATCCCAGACCAGCACCCAGCCATGAAGTGGTCATCAGATGCTTCACAATCCTCTCGTACTCGCTGTGGCTTTACTCAAGCAAATCAGCAAAAAAAAAGAAAGAAAGAAAGAAAGAAAGAAAGAAAGAAAGAAAGAAAGAAAGAAAGAAAGAAAGAAAGAAAGAAAGAAAGAAAATCAAACAACCCCATTAAAAAGTGGTCAAAAGACATGAACAGAAACTTCAAAAGAAGATAGACTAATGGCCAACAAACATATGAAAAAATGCTCAATATCTCTAATCATCAGGGAAATGCAAATCAAAACCACAATGAGATATCACTTGTCTCCAGTGAGAATGGCCTTTATCAAAAAGTCCCCAAACAACAAATGCTGCCGTGGTTGTGGAGAGACAGGAACACTCATACACTGCTGGTGGGACTGCAAACTAGTACATCCTCTGTGGAAAGTAGTACGAAGATACTTCAAAGAGCTACAAGTAGAAACTACCATTTGATCCAGCAATCCCATTACTGGGCATCTACTCAAAAGAACAAAAGACATTCTATAAAAAAGACATCTGCACTAGAATGTTTACGGCAGCACAATTCACAATTGCAAAGATGTGGAAACAACCCACGTGCCCATCAATACATGAGTGGATTAATAAAATGTGGTATATGTATACCATGGAGTTCTACTCAGCTATAAAAAGCAATGGCGAATTAGCACCTCTTGTACTACCATGGATAGAGCTGGAGACTATTATTCTAAGTGGAGTATCACAAGAATGGAAAAACCACCATCACATGTACTCACCACTAAAGTGGAATTAATCAATCAACACTTACGTGCACATATGAAAGTATAACTTAATGGAAAACAAGCAGGTGGGTGGGGGGGAAGAAGGGGATGGGTAAATTCACACCTAATGTCTACAATGCACACTATCTGGGGGATGGGCACACTTATAATTTTGACTCAAATGATACAAAAGCAATTTATGTCACCAAAACATTGGTGCCCCTGTAATATTCTGAAATATTTTAAAAGATTATTGTGTTGAAAATACAAAACAAAAATACTTATAAGGGCCCTCTCTATCTAGAGAGACAGTGCCAGCAAGAGTAACCCTGAGCCCTGCCTGGCACTGGTGGCAATAAATGATGAGGAATCCCCTGGAAGAAGGAATTAAAACTCCAAGGATTAACAGAGAAGGCTCTGAGAGATCGGGATGATGAAATTGAAAGTAAATGTTAGGGGAGGGTGACAGTGGACGGAAGTTTTTGGAGGGAATTAATCAAATCTCTCTCTTTAGTTTCACATTCAGGATACACTATAACAAGTATAACAAATGTGCTGCACATACACAGAAACACACTATTCCTTTCTCCACATCATCCTTAATTGTGCGCAGATACACATGTCACAGAACACAGTAAAGATACAGGTGTCATTTAAGGAAATTAAACATGTTTTAATGTTCACTGTCTTTGGAGAGCAATTTAGCAAGTGTTAGGTCACATTAACCTCCCAACCCAGCAATTCCCCTCCCAGGTATAGACACTGGGAAACTTTTGCCCATGAGCTCAAGGAGATGTATATATGAATGATCGTGAATGCTTTAAAAAAGGTAAGAAATATCCACCCACAAGACAATGGATATATGACTTGTGCTATATTCGTGCAACGTTGTACCCCAGCAGTTCATTCAGCAGGGAAAATGAATGAGCTATGACTATACACCCCCATGTTGGTGACTGTCATATATAAACCATTGGATGAAATCAACAAGTTGAGATGAGTCAGACACTTAGAACACTCCTACTGCATCAGCAATGTTTTATTTCTTAAGCTGGGTGATACCCATGTAGGTCTGCACCCTTTGTATGTTTTGCTATACCTGATATAAGTCACGATAAATAAAACATTTTAATAAATTAGTCATTTTATGTACAACTCAACTCTGCCTGGAAAACACATTAATGGAAACATCTGATGCTTCCATGGACTCCTGCATGGTCCTGAGACACAGCTCATAAACCCGAGTGCAACTCTTCCTCGATGACCTCATTGCGTTTCTCCATCAAAGAGGCTTCTTTATCCTTTGTTATTCTATCAAGTCATTCTTCATGAAAGCATAAGTTAGTAAGGCAAAATATACCTTACAGCTGCAGTCCCCAAGCCCCGGACTGCGGACCTGTACCCATGGGTGGCCTGTTAGGAACTGGGCCACACAGCAGGAGGTGAGTGGTGGCTGGCTGTCATCTGTGTTGACAGCTGGTCCCCATCACTTGCATCACTGCCTGAGCTCCACCTTACCCCTCCCCGCCCCCCAGTCCCTGATCCATAGAAAAACTGTCCTCTGTGAAACTGGTCCCTGGTGCCAAAAAGTTGGGGACTGCTTCTTTACAACAATGTAGATATTTTTTTTTAAAGTAGATACACCCTTGTTTAAAGTGCTTGCTTTTATTGTGGTGGTGGTTCATTTGTTTGACAGAAGAACAGCTCCTGGGATCAGAGCAGAGGGTCACATATGTTTTTCAACTCCCCACCCCTTGGAGCCTGGGGGGGTTCAGTTCTGAAAGACACAGCAAACGTCCAGATCCTGGCTCCATCCCTCCATGGCTGTAGGGTCTCGGGCAAGTTACTTCACTTTTTGAGTCTCAGGTTCCTCAGTTTTAGATGGAGGATGATAACATCTAACTCATGCACTGACAGCAATGGTTGGAACTCAGCAAATGGCATCGTCGTCCCCATTGCCCTGGAGTCTAGCCAGCTCCAGCGTTGACATGGCCCTTGCTGCTGGTGATCCTTGCTGCCCTGGCTAAGGGGAAGGCCACCTGGTCTCAGCATCTGGCACCCATACATCTGTAGGTGAGTTTTAGTGTTCTATTGTATAGCACACACAGGACATGAGGCACATACCTAACACATGAAATTGACAAGCCTGAGAACTTAATCTTCAGGTGACGGTTTTACCTTTTTCAACAAGCATCTGTTGAATACCTGCTTGTGGGTAACACGTATGAACAGAGGGTGGTGGGTACGACAGTGAAGACCTGGGAAGAGGACACCCTAAGTCTGTCCTTCAAGTTGGGGAAGGATTCCTGGAAAAAGTTGAGTTACCTTTGGGGAACTATGGGATTTTCAGGCAGACAAGGAGGAGAGTGGAACCCAGTTGCAAGCCTCAGCGTGGGCAGAAGCATGAGGGCACGGAAACCAAGCCCCTCTGGTGAAGCATCAGCAATGCCAGAGCATGAGATCTGAAAGCAGTGGTGGGAGCTGAGACTGGAAAGACAGGCAAGGACCTCATCATAAAGGGCCTTGAATGTCACATCAGAGACATTTCCTCCTGTAGGTAATGGGAGCAGCTGGAGAAAAACTTTGAGAAGACAAATGGCATGATCAGATTTGTGTCTCAGAACAGCAGCTCATCTGTTGGTGATGAATCAACAGACAGAGGGAGTGAGCCTTGGGGACCAGAAGCCCAGTGGGGAGGCAAGAATTCAATCAGAAGGTGGCCTCTCACTCTTGAAGCTCGCCCATGTGGATGAAGAGGAAGGGAAAGACACGTGATATCCTCAAGAGATGAAGTAACAGGGTGTGGAAACTCATTGAATATGGAGAGGAAGGGAAAAAGCAAGTGTGTAGAGCCAGGTCTTTGGCTTGGGTGCCTGGATGGAGTGGGCTGCCCTTCATTGAGACAAGGGGCATGGAGAGGGAACAGCTTGAGGGGGCACCTGACGAGGTCCCACTTACAGTAAGTTAAAAGTCTCTCTGGAGCAACCAGGGGTTGCTGGAAGAAACAAAAACAAAAGCAACAAACTACTTGGATGTCTAGCCATGAAACGTGGGAGAGTAAATGTTCTCTCACTCAGGGCTGTGCCAAAGAAATATGATTCAAGTTACAATGCAAACCACACTTCTAATTTTAAATTTTCTAATAGCTACATTCAGTAGCATTTCTATACACCAATAATAGCAGAAAAAGAAATCAAGAAAGCAATCCCTTTACAATAGCTATAAAAATATAAAATAGCTAGAAATAAATTTAACCAAGGATATAAAAGACCCCTACAAGGAAAACTACAAAATGCTGATGAAATTGAAGAGGACACAAACAAATGGAAAGACATCCATGGCTCATGGATGGAGAGAATTTATATTGTTATTATTGATAAAATGACCATACTGCCCAAAGCGATCTACAAATTCAATGCAATTTCTATCAAAATACCAATGACATTCTTCACAGAAATAGAAAAAAACAATCCTAAAATTCGTATGGAACCCCAAAAAAAGCCTGAATAGCCAAAGCAATACTGTGGTGTCACACCACATGACTTCAGACTATACTATTAATACAAATCTGTAGTAATGCAAACATTATGGTTTTGGGATAGAAACAGACACATAAACCAATGGAACAGAATAGAGAACACAGATATAATAAATCCATGTACTTACAGCAAAGTGATTTTTCATAAAGGTGCCAAGAACACTGATTGGGGAAAGGACCTCCTTTTCAATAAACGGTGCTAGGAAAACTGGATATGTAGAAGAATGAAACTATCTTTTACCATATACAAAAATCCATTCAAAATGGATCAAAAACTTAAATGTAAGACCCAAAACTATAAAACTACTAGAAGAAACCATAGGGGAAACACTCCAGGGCATTGGTCTAGGTAAAGATTTTATAGCTAAGACCTCAAAAGCACAGGCAACAAAAACAAAAATAGACAAATGGGACAACATTAAACAGAAAAGCTTCTGCACAGCAAAGGAAACAATCGACAGAGCAAAGATACAATCTGCTGAATGAGAGAAAATATTTGCAAACTATTCCTCTGACAAGAGACTAATATACAGAATATAGAAGAAACTCAATCAATTCAACAGCAAAAAAACAAATAATCCCATTAAGAAGTGGGTAAAGGATCTGAATAGACAATTCTCATAAGAAGACATACATATGGACAACAGGTATATGAAAAAATGTTCAACAACACTACTCATTAGGGAAATGCAAATGAAAACCATAATGAGATACCATCTCATCCCAGTTAGAACAGCTATTATAAAAAAGACAAAAAATGACAAATGCTGGCAAGAATGCAGAGAAAAAGGAACTCTTATATACTCTTGGTGGAAATGTAAATTAGTACAGCCGTTATGGAAAACAGTATGGAGATTTCTCGAAAAACTAAAAATAGAACTACCATTCCATCCAGCAATCCAACCAGTGAGTACTTATCCAAAGGAAAGAAAATCAGTGTATCAAAGGGATACCCGGACCCCTATGCTTATTTCAGCACTATTAACAGTATCAAAGAAATGGAATCAACCTAAGTGCTCATCAACAGATGAATGGATAAAGGAAATGTGGTACATATACACAATGAAATACTATTCAGTCAGAACAAAGAATGAAATCATGCCATTTGCAGCGACATTGATGAAACTGGAGATTACTATGTTAAGTGAAACAAGCCAGGCACAGAAAGACAAATATTGCATATTGCATATTCCCGCTCACATGTAGACGCTGAAAAAGTTAATCTCATGGAGGTAGAGAGTAGCACAGTAGATACCAGAAGCTGGGAAGGGTGTGTGGAGAAGAGGGATGAAGAAAGGTTGGTTAATGAGTACAAACATGTGGTTCGACAGAAGAAATAATTTCTAGTGTTTGATACATGGTAGGGTGACAATACTTAACAACAAAATACTGTGTATTTATTTCAAGAAAGCTAGAAGAGAAGATTTAAAATAGTCCCAACACAAAGAAATGATAAATGTTTGAGGTGATGGATGTCCTAAATACCCTAATTTGATCATTGCACATTGTATGCATGTATCAAAATATCACATGTATGCCATAAATATGTAAAAATATTATGTATCAATAAAAAAGAAAGAATATTAAAAAGGCAAAAATAATTCTAATAGTGTATTTATATTATACAAATTATATTTCTGTTTAAGTTTTTTATACATTTTATATAATTTATTTTGCCATATATATCCAATATTATATTACCATGTAATCAATAGACGAATTAAGATATTTTATATATTTTTTACACTATGTTTTCAAAGTCTAGTGTGCATTTTATGCTTACAGTACATCTCAACTCAGACTGGCCACATTTCAAGTGCTCAATAGCCACATGCGGTTAGTGTCCACTGTACTAGACAGGGAAGCGCTGATTTATTGGCCCAACTATAGAAGTCACAAAGCTGGGATTTGTCTAATGCTGGTAAATTACAATGGCTACCCTAATAGCTTATTTTGACAGTGTCGTCGCTCCCCAGTGCTATTTTGTAATTGGGATTTTGGCACAGCCTGGGACCTCTGGTACAAGCATATTTGGTGGGATAAATGCCCAAAGTGCTTTGACCTCCATGGTGAAAGCTGAGGGTCACATGCAAAGAAGGGATTAGCTCAGCGCTCTCATTGTACAGGAGGGATGCAGGGTCAGGCGGAAGGGCCTGTGTGGGGCTAGGAGTTGAACTAACCCTTGAACTTGGTCCTTTACCACACCTCCTCCCAGCCAATTTAATATTCATCATGAGTTTCTCTGGGTTTTTTGCTACTGGAAATGTTGCATCAGATTTCTCCTTTACTTAACTGCATTCCTGTTGGGATTTTCTTGAGCTAGTTGCTGAAGGTACCAGGGCACTAGGCAGAAGTATGCTCAGCTTGGAGTAAATGTAAATATGTTTCAAATCTACTCATATAGACACTGGCAAGAGCCTTCCCCAAGAGCTAGCCATGATTTACTCAGCTTATAAAATAAATTAAAAGTTGCTTTAGAGCCCATAGGGCCATATGCAAACCCTCCCCCATTCTTAACCACACGCACTGGTAGATCTCTTAGAATCTCCTTCATAGGCATTAATTTTGACATTGAATGACAGCTACCCACACAGGCTAAATACGAATCTCCAGCCAAAAATCCACAGAGACCAAAGAATAATGGAAAGTTCAAGTATGCAATTGGGGGTTATTCTAGTTCTCAAAGCTAATTTTTACAAGTCAGGCTTTAATCTTTGTCAGGTTTCATGGTATCCTACACCATATTTCCTAAACTGATTTCTCTAGTGTTAAAGACAGGGTTTTACTTTGAAATTTTAGGAAAAATGACTAAATTTCAGCTTCCCCACTTATAAAATATGTCCGAGTTCATGCTCTTTGTGTAAGATAAAGGAGATATTCTGGGGCTTCATAGGATCCTCCTGAAGGCATTTTTATCCCTTTGAAGATGCTAAGTTATTACCATTAACGTAATTCCCTTTGAATATCAATGTGGAGTTAATTTACCCAACTGCTATCATGCACTTGTATTAAAAGTTCCGTTCCGTATCACACTTAGTGCAAAGTAATGCAGCTTTTGGAAAAATCATCTCCTGTCTGCAGCTTCTAGAGCTCACGCTCTGATGTGTCTTCAAGAGAAACTGATTGAGTTGCTTTGTCTTGTTCACGGTCCCCGTGTTCACACTTCCCCTTTTGTTTGTACCATCCTGATGGAGGGAAACGTGTTTATTGCCTGGCACTCGATACAAGCAGTTAATACATCCTAGTTGGATGAATAAGCAAATGAGACAGGAGAATCTCCAAGATACTTTTCTCAGCGGCTTCGCTGCCTCCCCTGCCTGGGACGTAGCAAACAGGTCTGACCGCAAAATGAACAGAATTGCTCCAAATAAATCAACGCTCCAATTTTGAGACATCAGAAATCCCCAGACATCCTCATCTCCCCTCCCCCCACCACCCATGTTCCCTTCTTGCTACACTCGAGTCCAGCTGAATTACACATTGTGGTGTCACTGGCTGGGGTCCCTCAGCTGTCTCCTTTTTCCCCTTTGAATGAATATTTCGCTCTGCAAGTGCAGCGTGATCTACCCGCCCCTGGGAGAGGCCACCCGAGGCTCTGCTTTCCCCTCTGATGGAGCCACTGTCCCGTGTCTTTTCTCCTTGCACAGGGCCATCCTGGCAGCTTCCACAGACCTCACAGGGTCTCCTGGGCCCACCGGGCAGTTGTTGGCCTGCGGTGGAAAAGCCTGTAAACCAGCCATGGCTTTGAAAGCCCAGCAGCACCTGCTGGCGTTTGTGGTCAGTTTCCAGGTCTTTCATCTGCCTCCTGGGGCGTGGAGCTGGCGTCCTGTGTCTGCCCAGACGTGGTCTGCAACACTGTCGGGAAACAGGCGAGCCGCTCTGCTGGGAGACCTGGCAGCGGTGTCCTGGCGCCTGTGCCTGTCTTGATCTATGTCCCTGCTCCCTGGTTCCTGTCTCTGGTCCCAGTGCCTGGCCCCTGGCCCTGGTGCCTATGCCTGGTCCCTGGTCCCTGTGCCTCGCCCCGATCTTGATCTCTGTTCTTGGTCCCTGGTTCCTGTCTCTGGTCCCAGTGCCTGGTCCCTGTCCCTGGTGCCTGTGCCAGATCCCTGTGCCTGGTCCCCGTGCCTGCTTTCTGTCCCTGGTTCCTGTGCCTAGCTTCTACCCTGATCTCTGTCCTTGGTCCCTGGTTCCTGTCTCTGGTCCCAGTGCCGGTCACTGTCCCTGGTGCCTGTGCCAGGCCTCTGTGCCTGGTCCCCATGCCTGCTTTCTGTCCCTGGTCCCTGTGCCTGCTCACCCCATGCCTCCAGGAGGGTGAGGGGCACTCAGCTGGTTCCTTCTCAGCCTTCACTTCTGAGTTGACCCAGGGCGCACATGGCATTGAGAAGAAATGGAGCCAGAGAACTTTGGGTTCAAATCCCATGTTCTCCACTCCCCATTTCTGTAGATGTGAGGGCTTGGCTCTTGGAGCTGTGCTGTCTGATGGATAAAACAAGATCAAAAATAGCCACTTCCCAAAATTCTTATAAGGATTAGATACTTTTTAAAACTCGTATTTACAGTAAATGCTCAATACATGGCAATTACTATTATAATTATTAAAATATCTGAAAATATATTTTATGACTAGTATATCAAAATATTCAATTAACATTTTTACTATATTATATAACCAACACCAATATTATATACTCATATATTAATGTGTTTAAAAATATATTAATAATACAATCTAAAACTTACCATATATTAAATACGAACATATTATAGCTATTATAACAATTTATATATTGTTTTAGTGTACTAGTATATTATTGTTAATGCACAGTTACTTTAAAGTATGGATTAATATTGTTTTATAATCATGCAAGAAACTAACTTGTTTTACCATTTTAGCTACTTTCTTCTCTCTATTGAGATACATTAGAACTAAAAGAAAAATAAAGTGAGCATTTGTTCCAACTTGTCTGGAGTCCGCACAGCTTTATTTTATCTGGAAAATAGTCATTTGCTTTTTCAACCAGAGTAAAGTCACTGAAACATTTTAGAATCTAAGGTTCTGAATATAAGTCAGAGAAAACAGAGGAACCCAAAGCAAAGTCAGTGTTCACCTTTGATTATAGTGTCTACACCATAGTCTCTTAACCCTGGCAGTTAGTCAAACACTCAGTAAATGTTCGTTATTATTATTATTTTTTTTTTTTTGAGACAGAGTCTCACTCTGTTGCCCAGGCTAGAGTGCCATGCCATCAGCCTAGCTCACAGCAACCTCAAACTCCTGGGCTCAAGCGATCCTCCTGCCTCAGCCTCCTGAGTAGCTGGGACTACAGGCATGCGCCACCATGCCCGGCTAATTTTTTCTATATATATTTTTAGTTGTCCAGATAATTTCTTTCTATTTTTAGTAGAGACGGGGGTCTCACTCTTGCTCAGGCTGGTCTTGAACCCCTGAGCTCAAACCATCCACCTGCCTTGGCCTCCCAGAGTGCTAGGATTACAGGCATGAGCCACCATGCCTGGCCCAATGTTCATTATTATTAATGACCCAAAAAGATGGAACAAGAAAAGGAAAGCAATGAACTGCCCATTACTTGCCCTGAATATTCTGCCCATCGGTCTCACGCTGGGGAATTTGTCTACCCTACTTTGCGGAGATAGTTCCACACTGGTTCTAACCAGCTACTCTGGCCTTTATTTATCAACACCCATGAGCCCTTAGGGAACATATAGGAGCTCTGTGTTCATGCACTTAGTCAATACATATGTACGGAGGACCTACAATGTTTCTGCACCTCGCCACGTGCTAGGCATACAAGGGTGAACAAGATATAGTGCGACAAACATACACTTAGAAGAAATAAGACTTGGTGCTAGTAGATCAATAGGGTGGATTACAATTAACATTAATTGATTATATATTTCAAAATAGCTAGAAGAGAATAAATTGAACGTTCCCAGCGTAAAGAAAAGATAAGCATTTAAGGTGATGGATATCCCAATTACCTTGATTTGATTATATGAAGGTATAAAATTATCACATGTACCTGGAAAACAGATACATCTATTAATAATACGTGTCAATAAAAATAAAGAAAAACATGATACAGTGAAGTCTGCTTTCGACAGGCTCACAGACCATTGCAAAAGGCAGCAAATAAATGCATGGTTGCTCAGAGTGTGTGGAAGGCTTGAAACAAAGCAGGCAGAGTGTGCTGTGGGCACCCAGTTCAGTCTTGGGGTCTCAAGGATTTCCCAGAGGAAGTGGCTTCCAACCTGCCACCTCAAGGGTAAGTTAGAGTCAGCGGGGTGGGCGGACAGGGCAGGATGGGTGGGCAATGACTCCACCAAAAAGAGTAACACACTGTAAGATCTGGATACCTTGAAAGGGATCGTTCTGAAAAGAATAAAGTCATTTCCTGTTTGCACCCAACTGAGTTCAGCGGTTCAATCAATGCATCATTGTAGTTGTCTACACAGGCATCTGACACATGCTTCATACACAAACCTGTTTCTGGTTTTATTGGCTTTATGGTTAAAAGGGCCACAGCATCATAAAACATGCAATGTCTGCATCAGCTTCTCCTGGCTTCTCAGCTAGGGTCATACCTTTTCAGGTAGGATGACACCTTACCTATCTCAGAGGCCTCCGGGTGGCCTCAAACTTTCTTAGGAAAACATTCTGATATCAGCAAACATTTCCTCGAATTTAATCTACACCTGCCATTCTTCAGTGACAGAACGTCTCCTCTTATTTAAGTCTCCATTAATATAAAGCATAGGCTGTCATTGGCTTGTGCATAATCTTGTGTGACATTTAGTGTATTTAAGTAATTGTCAAGTCCTTCACAATCTGACCCTACTCAGAATAAACCAATCCTTAACCTTTAGAGGTTTTTGGTTCACAGTTCTTTAAATGAGTGATTCCAATATTTTATCCAAATCCTCATATCAAGTAGGTGGAACACAATGGATCGTTCTAGGCACTGTTCTCCACGGAGTCTTGGCAAAATTTCAAGCAGATTTAGCGTAATTCTAAGTGACTTTAAGCTTTTATATATTGTGTGATAATTGCTCTAAAGAGCTATCGAGCCTTTGCCTGTACTTGTTTGATTCTTTCTTTTGCTATCTATATTGCCTGTAATTTTAGAATTTTGACATCTTACATCTATATCTAATGTGTTTCCAAAATTGCAGAGTGGTCTTCAGAAGGACCACTCTTGAACTCACTCTAGCTATGTGTGGCAGTCAGTTATCTCTGGGGACATAAGAGTGGGACAGAATGCAATTCTTGTGCTAATTTCAAATGCTCTTTCTTTATAAGATCAGTTTCTACCTCCCCTTAATTCCCCCTTTCATAAAATGGCCTAACCCTCTCAGAAGATTTCCTTTAGAAAGTTACTTTATGCAACAAATCAAAAGCTGCTCCCTTAACAAATTGGTAACTGAAGTGCAGTAAGTGATACAATGTCTTTATGGTAGAAATAAAACAGGTTCAGACAGACAAGAAAAAGACACCATCCCTGGGGAGGTAAGTGATTATAAACTGAGAGCAGGTATTAAAGGCTACAGTATTGGAATATTCTAAAAACTCTAGCGCGTGAAATAGTTATTAAACTTTTTAAAAGTTAGGACTTCATCCTTTCCAGAGGTTAATTTCAATCCACTCTCTACCGCACAAACGTTTGGTAAAACATAGCTATAATCTCATCTGGATATTAAAGATGGACCTCTAGGCTGAACACGAGAGGAATTTCTTGCCCTTCTCATTCACTGGAGGCGGTGCTCAGAGGATTAGGTAGAATTACAGAGGTTGGAGGATTAAAAAGCCAATCGAAAAAAGAGGCACATTTAAAACGTGCGCAAAGATGATCAATTATAAAATTATTGCCTTGACCCTCCCAGGAGAAATGACTCAATCAGTTTCTCTCCTTTTTTTCCCCCTACTTTTGTTTTCTTTTCTTTTTTTCCACCTTCCTCTGCAAACATCATTTGTTATGGTTGCGATTCCAAGACCTGCATCATGGCCTGCCCAGAGGCCAGGAGAAGTATATCCATCAGCCCAGAGATGCTTTTAGATTACATTGTGTATATAAAAAAAGAATAAGTAGTGTGCCCAAGTGAATCCAGCCAGAAGCCAAAACTGTGCTAAGGCTGTATATCACTGACAATACGCTAACTGTGATCGGGGAGGCCACCTGCCACCCTGTCTGTTTCCAGGTGCGTCAAGTGTGGCCGCCCACCCAGGAGACGGAGCCTGTTCAGGTGCCCTGTTTGCAACCGCCTTGATTTCAATGCTCATGAACATTGTGCTCGCCCCATTTTGCCACTTCCAGTTAATCTCATGCATATTTATGTGCCAATTATGCAAATCCCATGATAAAAATGCATTAAGCACCCATGATTTAGACTGGTTAAGTCCATTACATGGCATAATGAAATTATCGTGTGATGTCCAATTTACCTCAACACTTGCTTTAAACTGTCCATGAGTTACTAAGTAACCGTAACACACCAAAATTTAGCTCTAGGAGACTTTCTTTGTCTGACCCATCATGATACCAGGATATCAGAAACTTCAAGCTAAATCCTCACCAAAGAGAGGAAATATTCCAGAATAGACCTAACGAGGCATAATGTGATCAAAGTTGAAGAATGGCAACAGATTGTCACCGATATGCCTTTGGATAAATTAAAAATATCACCGGGTAATTTCAACAACACGGGGCAACAACAGGAACTAAAGCTGTGTCTCACCAATGGGATTCTCCTCTTGCAGTCTCACCCTGTCGGGTCTCATTCCCTGAGTCATAACGATCTTGTAGGTTACTGAATTCAAATGTGATTTGAATTTCCAATGTGGAAAATCCATTTCCAACATCAGAAATAAAGAGATTAAAAAAGAATTCACAGAAGCAATTTAAAACACACACCTACATGCACACACATCCCTTGAAACCTCAAAACCAAAGGTTTTGAATGAGTCGATTTGCTACGTAGAGGTTTTATGTTTGAACTTTGGTAGGACCAAAACCCCTACAGTTTCAATGTTCGTTAGATAATATGGTGATCAAGGAACAAGCCATGATGGCAATGAAACAGATAAACATAATATACGAGCAGTCTGACCCACTGACATCTCTGTCTGCCCCTTCTAGAGCATGCCACTGTAATCGGCTCACAGTGTGATTTATGCAGCACCTGGGTCCTGGTTTATTTGCATAGGGAACTCCTCTCCAAGTCTATGAGAGTTGGACTTGTGTGAGGTTATGAGCTCAGATCCATAGATCTGTTAGGCATCAGAGAGTGCACAATATCAGGCTAGTTTGTCTGAGGCAGTCATTTCAAAAGCTGGTCAGATGACAGATTACAATGCCATCCCCTGAAGCATTCAAACCTCATCCTGCCAATGAGAGGAGCTAAGAAGCTGGTGTCATTTGCCACTTCCTTCACTGCGGTTGAGGCTATGGGAAATAGCACTTGCTGTTTCCGCAGCACCTTGGATTGAAGTGTGCTGCCTGCAAGCCACAGGACTTCAGCTACATGTTCGGCAAGAACAAATGGGTCGCCAAGGGAGTCTCCAAGAAGATCAGGCAGCCAGCCGAGCAAGGAGGGGCTGGAGTCAGAACCTTTGTAACAAACTCTCACTTGAGGCTGTCCTTCTAATGAATGACTCCCAGACCATTGGTGAACACGACAGAAAGACAGGGAATCCTCCCAAAGGATAGGGCGCCTCATGCACAAGACCTAGTTCTAACGTTCTCAGAAAACATCGTGGTCATGCTCATTAACTAGCAGGAAAAAAAAAAAAATCTCCAATGACAAAAGAGTCTATTTGTGTCCAAATCACCAAACAGAACATCAAAGAGATGAAAGTAATCAGAGCCTTATCCTCTTGGCTCTGATGCTCTAGAGAGGTATTTGCCCCTGATTTATTTATTTATTTATTTATTTTTTGGAAATTTCTGATTAAGAAAAGTAATATGTCCAGCAGTATTTAAAACTTTTGACCCACCCATTTAGAGTTATATGTGGATATAGCAGATACCAAATAGCCCTCTCATCATCAGAGCTTATAGTGGAAAACTCCCATGTTCGAGGCATCCCTACATCCAGTGAAAAAGCAAACTCCAGCCCAGGAGTCTTCAGGAGACTGTGCTCAGTTCCCCGTGAGCATTTCTCAATGCTACAGGACCAAGTTCAAGATGTCAGATTAGCGCAGCGCTCTGAAATCCTTTCTGTAGGTCTGCTAGTTCTCTGAGAACACGCCAGCCTCCAGAATGCATTAACCTACTTTCCACGGGGAGGGTTCCCTGGTCCTCCTGCTCTGAAGGAGAGGAGGAGGAAGGAGGATATTTCAAGTGGGAGCTGGGCATGCTCTCTGCCTTAAACGTGTTACTCTTCCTGCTACCCAGCAATGCGACCTGAGAAATTGGCACTTCCTGCAAAACGCACAGCTCCCAGGGTTGCACGGCCCCAAAACAAGAGTGATTGGAAATCCTTCTAAAATATGGCTGTCTAATCAGGCGAGAGGCGAACTCATTTGCTAAGACGCCCATTGTCCACGCTGACAGATGGCTCGCGCCCCTCGCTCGCTCCCCTTGCCCAGCTCGCTGCCTGGGAGGCAAGCCTATTCTTTGAGAGATCCAGTTGCAATCGCGGCCAGCCCAGTTCTGAAATAAGACAAAAGCTCCCCCGGAGCCTCCCAGGCATGCACCGAGCCGTTTCTGCACCTCCCAGCAGAAGGAAGAGAAATCGAGACCCACTCCCCTTACCTTCGTCCTCATCGGAGACAGGAGCCCTTCCATTTTGGCGGAATCCTCATGCCAGTTTCTCTGTTCTGCAAGTTACTCTCTCTGCGCCGTCCTTAAGCATCCCACATGAAAAGAGCCATGTCGGAGCCGCCAGTGGCTCCGCTCTCCGGTGGCGCCGCCACCGCCTGCCACCCGGTCTAACTTGAATCCGCAGCGCCAGGAAAGCGCTGCTCGCGGAGAAGCCGGCTCCTGTCCTCGCCCTGGTCCCCTGCCTCTTTCTCTTTCTCCCTCTTCCGCGCTCTCTCTCCTCCTCCCTCTCTCTCCTCCCTCTCTCTTTCCATAATCTGCCTACAGCTCTCTGTGTACCCTGCTCACTTGACAAATGATCCCCGTCTTAGGTAACGCATGGGAGCCAAGAAAAGTGATCTGAACCCACCCCCAGGGCAGCAGCTCGCCCAGGACAGCAGGCGAGGGGGGCTGAGCTGTGCCCCAGCATCCACCGCTTGGGCTCCTCCGCTTGTTCTAGCTAGAGCTGCCAGCACTGCATTCATTCATTCATTCATTCATTCCTCTTTTAAGAAATGGGACCTCCACAGGAATGGGTCTGGCTGACACCATTACTCAGCTGATTTTCTGACTTGTGTGCAGAAAGCTGAGAAAGAAATCCCACCGCTTGGATAGTTCTAAATACCCATGTTTAGCCCAGTGTAAATGTAACATCTGGATAGTTAACTGGATTTTTTTTTTTTTTTTTTTTTTTGCCGCTTGAACAGATGTTTAGAAACACGTAGCCCCTTCTTAGACAAAGTTTCAAAAACAGATTTATGGACTCCATTCCTGAACAGTTTGAACATTAAATAGTAAGCATGAGTGAGTGTGTGTGTGTGTGTGTGTGTGTGTGCGTGAGTGTGCGCACTGTCCAGGACTCCAAATAAATCAGGATTGACTGTTTCATTCAGCATCACTGGTCACTTGGAAAAAGCAGACAATGAAAGAAAAATGGCAAAGACGAGAAGTTGAAAAGATGAGATTGTCCTGAACTTCCTTATGCTTGAGGAATCCTCTCTGCGGAAATAATTCGATATCTCTGCTTCAACTGGTGACTCCTTAATTATAGCTAAGCACACCTGTGCCACTACGAAGGTGCCAGGACCCGTTCGCATCATACATGTGACACACACGCGCCATATGTGAACTGGTCAAGGCTATTTAAGGCTTGTCCCAGGGATGGAGCATGTTCCTCTTTCCATCTGTGGCTCTTGTACAACCAATACATCTTCGAGGCGGGATGATTTACACACTGTCCTCCAGGTGGAGTCACACGCTGCCCCGACCCCGACTCTGCCTCCTCCTTTATTGATGTTTTCATCCTTCATTAACCCACTTTTTCTCCTGCAGTTTACACATCTGCATTCTAGAGAACTTCTGAATCCACACCAGCTACGCCCCCAGATTCACCCCCTTGGCTAGTCTGGAATTCTTTTTTTTTTTTTTTTTTTTTTTTTTGAGACAGAGTCTCGCTCTGTTACCTGGGCTAGAGTGAGTGCCGTGGCGTCAGCCTAGCTCACAGCAACCTCAAACTCCTGGGCTCAAGCGATTCTACTGCCTCAGCCTCCCAAGTAGCTGGGACTACAGGCATGCGCCACCATGCCCGGCTAATTTTTTTCTATATATTTTTTTTTTAGTTGGCCAGATAATTTCTTCCTATTTTTAGTAGAGATGGGGTCTCGCTCTTGCTCAGGCTGGTCTCGAAATCCTGACCTCGAGCGATCCACCCGCCTCGGCCTCCCAGAGTGCTAGGATTACAGGCGTGAGCCACCGCGCCTGGCCTAGTCTGGAATTCTTAACCTTTCTCTACTTCACCTTAGGTGCATGGCAGCAACCTCATTCTTGCCTAACCAGACACTTACATCCCTGGATCAGACTCTTTTAACATCCCGACTAATCTGAGTATGTATGTAGACCCAACATACTCAGTGCAATGCCCTATCCTTGTATAAAAGATTCTTGCCATTTCTGGGGACCTCTGGACTTTATTTCCTTTGTTAATGTCTTAAACATTACTTCTTATCCAGTATGCTAGTGCTTGGGGTCCCCACATCTTTCCTTTCATTCATTCAGTCATTCAACAAATAGTTGTAATGCACCTGCTGTGTGCTGGAACCTGTTCTAGTCTCTGATGACACAGTGGAGAAGAGGGTAGCCAGAGCTTTTGTCCCCTCAGCCCTTACATTCTCTGACAGGTTTGACACAAAACTTGGCCAACTCACCAAGCCCCTCCATCTGTCATCTCGCTGTTTCTACCAACCTCCCTCCATGTTTCCGGGTTTCTCTCTATAGGACTGTAAACCCCCTGACATGATTTCCACTTCCAGTCTACTGTCACTCTGTCTTGGTGACTCTTTTCCTACCTGTAGCTTGTTATCAACTTTCTCTGACCAAACTAAAAACCAAATTGTCTCCACAAGAATTCCATTCCTTCACCTCCATCTTTAAGTCTCTCTCCTCTCCTCTTCCCCAAACCCTTCCTCTATCTTCTCAAAGGCTTTATTTGGGGGGAGAGGGGCGGGGAGGGAAATCTCTCTTGTTTATTCAAGACAGAGATGCCATTCCTCACCTCCTCCAGTTATTGGCCCTGGAACATTAAAACAGACTTGTTATCCACTCATGGTTGAGATGTGGCTCATTCCATGTCCTACATTTGACTTTCATCCTATCTGATTCCTCAAGGACCAGAGCAAGCTACATCCATTATTTGCTTTTTCACTTTCAGCAACTCTTTTCTGAAGCATTCTGTTTTGTCCTTGGTCCCTTCCTAATCCCAGACACCCTATTACTAGAATTCCCAATCATTCCTCCTTCTCAAGAGTTTTCTCCTTCACCTTTTGTCTTTGGCACAACTGATACCCCCTCACCTCCTGATATCTCTCTGACCCTAAACCTCCCAGAGCATCTGTTTAAAGTGGGTAGAACAGAGGGGGGACTGTGTAAAGATTTTAAAACATTAGACTGACTACATGTTTAAGGCTGGTCGGTTTCTGATGAATTCCAAGCATAAGTTTTGGAACCAGAACAGCCCTCCAGAGCCAAAGGAAGGTACTTTAGGAAGGAATTTTGAATAGCCTGTGTAATCACACCACTTAGGGAAAGTATAACTTTTCTGGTTGTTTACACATAGCCCTCCAACCCCTGGAGTCTGGGGCTGTCACCATATTTCCATAATAGTCTAAGAGGTCCCTGCCTAACCAAAGCCCTGGGAACCAAGAGGACCCAGAGACTATTGATTAGCTCTTGAGATGATGCTGATGTTGATGATAAAGGTGAGGATGATGATTGCTGCTAAACACTTACCCGATGCCGGGCATGGAACTATGTGATTTTCCTGCTTTAGTTCATACGATCTCCTTAAGCCCCTCCCCCACGAGGGAGGTACTATTCTCATTGCCATTTTGCAGAAGCTTCGACTAAGTAATTTGCCCACACAAGGGCCTGCATTTAGTTCCATGAATCCTACTAGTGCACTGTATCTGCCTCATCTTACTCCATTAAAAAAAAAACAAAAAAAAAAAAAAAAACACCGACATAAGACATAAAAAAGTTAAAAACATAGTTAAGTTTCTGTTCTATATTAGTGGCTGCAAAATAAGCATCCAAAACCATATTATTTAGGCCATTACATTAACTTTCAGTACCTTATTCACTTATTTATTCATAAAACCAATATTCATTGACCATCCGCCTTAAGCCAGGTACTGTGTTGGGCACTTATCAAACACAAAGTCCTTGTGTTTATCAAAGATAAATAGTTATTTGTAAAATGGAACACACCTATCAATTTTTTACCTATCATTTTCCAAGTCCTTTACCGATGACTCCATCTTTTGTGTGTATGTATAAAGTCATTAGATATTTTTTGAGGGGAGAGGGAGCAGCGAGGGCCAGGGGGTTTAGGAGATATTTTAACCTAGGCAATAAATGTGTGATGTCAGTGAAGAATGATCATTATTAGATCATAGGCAGCCTGACATTTTTTTTTTTTTTTTTTTTGAGACAGAGTCTCACTCTGTTACCTGGGCTAGAGTGCCGTGGCGTCAGCCTAGCTCACAGCAACCTCAAACTCCTGGGCTCAAGCAATCCTCTTGCCTCAGCCTCCCAAGTAGCTGGGACTACAGGCATGTGCCACCATGCCCAGCTAATTTTTCTATATATATTTTAGCTGTCCATATAATTTCTTTCTATTTTTTAGTAGAGACGGGGTCTCGCTCTTGCTCAGGCTGGTCTCGAACTCCTGAGCTCAAACGATCCGCCCGCCTTGGCCTCCCAGAGTGCTAGGATTACAGGCGTGAGCCACCGGGCCCAGCCAGCCTGACATTCTTGACAAGGATCAACATCACCAAAATATTCAGAAGTGGGAACAGCAATTTACATCTCCCCCTTCCAGATTTCTTTGAATTGGGGCACTCTTTCCTTGCAACCTCATGTCCAAAAGAAGGTCCTTTAGCCTCCAAAAGGGAAGGACTTATGATCTGGGGTTAAGCCAACTTTATGGAGAAAAAGTTAATAAATATCCAATATGTAGCAACTGGTAAAATATCAATTGTTTGCACTGCAAGAGAAAAGGCATCTTAGCTGAAAATCTGAGTGAAGGAGGTTCCTTTCTGTGCTGGGGGAACCTCTGACCTCCAGAGGGAATTTCCCTGCACCAAGGAGCCTCTCGTAGCTAATGCTCTTGTCCTTTAAGCTATTCTCTTCCCCATTCTGATGTTTAAGAAAAAGAGAGAAATAATAACCTCACAATAAACTTCTCTAAACTAGAGGCACTTATAAATGTCACAAAGGCCATTAGGTATGTCACGGTCAGAGACTCAGGTCTTCCATCTCTCTTTCACTAAGACACTGACTCTTTCTTTGTCACATCTCTGCCTTCTATGAGGTTAATTTCTTTAGGCCCCTAGGTGTCTCTGGGGACCACAGCGAGGCACACAATTAAGGTTTATTATACGAGGATTGTATTGCCTTGTTTCATAAACAGTTTTTGATTTATTAAGGTAAGAGGATTGTGACCTGTCAACCATTAAGGTTTCACCCTCTGTGACCTCCTCATCACTCTTTACTTCTTATCTGGAAACATCGCCATCAAGACTTAGGTTTTGGGGTAATAACGGATAGAAAAGTCCTTCTACCTAAATCAGTACCTGGGTAACATTAAGGGAGTTATTTAACTAACACTACAAACTTCCTTCCTCCTTTTTCTCTGACCCTTATCCTAAGCCATATATATTTGCTTTGATTTATAATATGAAAATCAGAACCTAGCACAGAGAAAATTTCCACTGACTCCATGCTAAACAAGTGCTCAATGAAAATTGTCATTTAATATCCAAGAGCTGGAATTTCTTTGTGTCTGTGTAAGGATAAACATTCTATAAGTGATGGCTGTACAAAAATTACAGAGCTACTGACATTCTTTCAAAGTGTTTTCACATGTATTAACCCTTTTAAACACCTCACAATAATCCCATTCAGTGTGGCAGGTATTAATTTCCATTTTACAAGGTTGGAGAGGTGAATAGAAAGTAATCTTTATTGAGCATCAACTTTTTTTTCCAGGTGTTGAGCTAGGTACTTTTAAGTGCCATCTCATTTAATTTTCAAAGGTGTTTTTATTATTCCCATGTAACTGATGATGGCCTGAGCTTGACAGAATTAAGTGTGGTGGTAGATGGCATCATTTGGTCCCAATCATTCATGCATTTTGTTATCCATGCCATTTTCCACGTAACTTTGTCACACTGTGTCATTTTCTCAGGGTATGGTTATGTGACTTGTTTCGACCAACAGAATGCTAACAGATATTATGCAAACGGAAGATTGAAAATGTCCATGGGAAGGACACACCCAGGCTGATCACAGCATCAGCAGAAGAGCCAACCTCGGTTATAGACTTAGGGCAAGACAGGGAATCGCAAATGAGCAAGACCAATCAAGATCAGCAGAGCCCAGCCTAGATCGGCGAAATTGCGAACTTCTGGAAAACCAATGTCTACTGTTACCTGGTACCAGATATTGTGGTTTTCATGCAGCTAATGGATACAATAACTGATCCAAGATCACAGAGTTCCCAAATAGAAAGCCAGAACTGGAACCCCAAACTCAGGTCTTCTCACTCCAAATTTCAAGTTCTTCTGACTCTACCACAGTTCTGTAGCTGGCCGTGCAGAGTATTGGACTGTGTGATTAGTAAGGCATTTTCCATACCTCCAGATCAATGTCTTGGCTCCAAGACACGCACACCAGCACTTTTATGTTACTGAATATCAAATATAGGATCTACTGTATTTTATTCACCATTCTCTAAAATTGTGGCAACCTGGCGGAAATGGTGGCATTAGGTTCCCTGTCTTAGCTGATTAGTCATCTTGTCTTTATGATCTTTTAGACTCTCTGCCCCATTTTCTAAAGCACAGTGATTGCCTATGTTATCAGCAATTGGTACAGAAGTTAATTAGAATCCAGCCCTGGGAGACGTCTTCCTTCAGCGGTTCTTGTCTTTCTGAAAAAGTGCCACACAGTGGGAAAAAAATAAAATTGCTTTTTTTTTCATTTTCATAAACACTTTAGCTGGAAATGGGTCTCTCTACCTGTTCCTGTGTTTTATAAAAATATATAGAGAACAGAGTGACGTTATTTTGTAGTGTTTGAAAAGATGTATTTGCATTTTTTTTTCTTTCTCTCTTTTCTTTAAGGTTTTTGGTTTAAATGCTTTTGTTAAGAGGGAGAAGAAAACCGACAGCTGGTGTGGACTCAGATCAGTGCTCCCGTGTTTGCTGAGAAGACCTTCGGGAGCAGAGATGAAGGGAAATCTCAGAGCTGGGCACCCGGGTGGAAGGGATGTCCCCTTCCCTCTTGTCCTCACAGAGCGGGAAGCAGTTGGATGTTCCGGCAAAGTTGGCATGTTCGGTAGCATTTTAACACCTCCTGCTCCTGTTGGGATAGTTATTTCAAAGCTCCCAAATAAGGAAATTGTGCTGAAGGAAATTATGTAGGGAAACATTCATTTTATTTTAATTTTTGACCAAAATTGTATATATTTGGGGTAGAAAACATGATATTCTGATATATGTATACATTGTGAAACCATTACCATGGAAACATTTTTTTCTTGATATTTCTCTCAAAATGTTCAGGATCTGTCAGGCCTCAACAGATTGCTTTCAAAAGTTTTGTTTGTTCATTTGTATGTTTTTCTAAGCAGCAACCCCAACACTTCTCCCAAATTGCCTCCTAAGTGTTTATCAAAACCTCGACTGGGAGGGAACAAAAATGGTCGCTGGAGATAGGAATCTACACAGTTTCTGCTTCTGAGAAGTCTTTGAATCCTCAAGCTGCAGCGACAGAATGTGAATTTCGTTTCTCCAATGGGCCTGTCCTGCTCCCTGGGGGTGGGAAAGAAACTCCGTCTTCTACCCTAAAAGCACCTCGTTAACTACTGCAGTTATCTAAGTTTGGTACTAGGATACAGTGGGGTTCCTTCAAGGCACATACATGTGCTGAGAACCTCCGGGGTCATGGCAGACCCAGCCAGAGGCTCTGCCCTGAAGTCACCAGGATGAGGAACACGGGTAACTGCTCTTGAAGCACTCCGAAGATTGGAAGTGGTAATCGCTTAAATAATCCGAATTCTGCTGAGCGGGAACTGGCGTGAGAGTCGAACAATTGAAGTGGAACCAAAGGTTGGAGGAAGTTCTGCTTTCACCTGGGATGATGGATTAAGGCTTCACAGAGGGTTTGAAGCTGCTTTCAACCACTTCGAGGAGGTTGCTGCATTGGGGCACAGGGCTGTCCCAGATGGGATGAAGGTGGAGGAATGTCGCAGCTGAGAGAGGATTTCAGGCAGAAAGACCATCACAAACAAAAAAGGCACAGAGTCAGAAAATAATATATTTGAGGACAAAAGGAAGAACCCTGAAGTTTACAGAGTGATCTCCAGGTTATACAGTGTCAGACTTTATTTTTCTTAATTTGCACCTCACTTTATTTGGAAACATTTAGATGCCATGCACAAATGACATAATATGCAGGCAGAGTTCACTGTATGTTGTTAGTGGTGTCTTGAAAAGCTGCACATTCATGTATTTAGATATCTGCAGGAAATTTTTTTATGAAAGTTATTTAATGTTACAAGTTGGAATGGGCCACACTTGTACAGTACCTGAAGGTCCCTTTAATTAACAGGAGTGGGATCGCCCAATAATGGAATGATGTTTAGCATGTGACCTTTCAAACCATAAATGTGCGTTATTTTCATAGCTCTGAGGAGTTTTTCAAATCAGTTCCTGTATGTTAAATTTCCTTGGCCAGTTTCAATCTGCAGCACAGAGGAAAATAACTACTTGATTCAATTTCTCACTGTGTCAAAATAAATGAAATGAATGACGGATACTGATAGGCATCTTTTATCCCCAAACCTGGAAATGCATTGTTTTGCAAACTGAAATCTTAACTGTTATATCTTAAGTACGTACCTTAAAAGCAAAACTACTGTCTTTTTCTTTTTTTTTTTTTCCCATACACAGAAAAAGAGACACTGGTGTCTGAGGTCACAATTTTAGTTGGCATTTTGATCAGACAGGAGGAATATTTCTACCTCAATTCTAAGAAGACATGATTTTGATTTTTCTGGCTGAGAACCTCAGCGTGAACTTGAGAAACCAAACTTTGTTAAGAGTATTGACTTTAAACATAATGGTAATTAACCATAAGAACCAAGATAAATTACAAGATCTGGGGCAGACTGCAGAAAAAATGAAAACTTTGCTATGGTTTCTAAGAATGTTTTACCTGGTCAAGGCCTGGGAAGAGAGGCTGGCGCCTTTTGAAACCAGGTCACCAGAGTTGTTACATCTGTACCTGTGTTCTATACCTAGTTTGTTGAGTGATCTTGGTTATTTACCTAGCTTCTCTTAGCAACTTTCTATTCTATTAAATTTAAAAATGGGAAAATTGCTACTTCTCAAATGTTAAAAAGGGTAGATCCCCCCCCTGCCAATTTAAGGAAATTCATTTGCCCAACAAAGATTGAAGTGTTTCATTCCAGGCACTGTGCCCATGTCCTGAGCGGTCCCCCGAATGTCACAGAAGCACACATGTCCAGGCCGGACAAGGCATAGCTTGTGTGTCACCTCTCGGTGACATAAATCTCTCCTAGAGCTTCCTTTCAGAGGAGCCCAGATGTGTGGCACGTGCGCTAAGTGTCAGCAATGAAAGAGGAGAAGCCGTGTTTTCTCTTTTTCTTTTTCTCTCTTTCTAAGGAAGCACTGGATGTCCTTACCGTGTCTTCATGCGAGCTCTGCCAAGATGCAACCTCGGGTACAAGGGAGCAGAAACAAACAGTGCCGCTCCAGCGGGTTAGGGTGTTTCCCTTTCATGTCTGAATTTGTTTGGACAATTACATAACCAGAGAGCTTGGAATGAGAGAAAACAATGCCCAGGAGAAAGGAATGCTTTGAATCCGCGCCCCGGGGCCTCGATTTTGCTTACTTTCTCTTTGTTGAACCAAACCGAGGCAGTTCCATACGTGGATTATGCCAGAGTCTGTGTCTGGACAGGTTGTTCCCAGGCGTACAGCTCAGAAAGAACCTTCCATCCCACTCTGCCTGTTGTGCGTCTAATACGACGTAGCCCAAAGGCGCCCTGGGGTCGACTTTGCGTGGCTGTCACGAAGCCTGGAGGACCATTTGCATGAAGCTCTTGCTTCCTGAGAGACCCCCCGCAGAAGGATCTAGAGATGGAGTCTTTCATTTTTCCATTTTGTTCTAGACATCCACAGGAGAGATCCGTGTGCCTGAACCCCAACGTCTGTAGAATGTTCTTGGAACAAGAGATACCACCCAAGCAAAGGAAGAGCTACCGAAGATCAGGGCATTGTAGCAGAGGCCGGTCCCCAGGGCCCTGGCAAGTCCAGCCACACTGTGCAGTTTTCCTGATCCGAGCTAACCTCTGGAGGTTAGTCTAAGTCCGTGGAAGCATAGAACTAGGTCACCAAAAACTCAGAGACATCTGCTGGTAGGAAAAAAAAAAAATAGGTGCAATGTTTGGGGATGAAAAGTACCTCATGGGTAAGAAACTGCAGGGACAGCTGTTAGCTCTATGGGTGGAGCCGATGGCAGTGGCCATGGCCTTGATGTCATAGTGTCTATCAGTGAGCTCACAGTAGAGGGGACGAGGTGGCCGTGGTGTCGGGTGAGAGTGCAGGCAGCCCAGCAGCAGCACGGCAGCAGTGTCAGCCTAGCAATGTCAGGCAGGGCCATCGTCAGCAGTGCCAGAGGGAAGTGACAGTGGCAGCAGGTGAGAAGGCTGGCACCAGCCGAAGCAACAGGGATGCGCAATTGACAGTCCTGGAAGGAACAGGGCTGGGCAGGGTGGGATGCAGCAGAGGGAGCAGTGGCCAGGTTCCCTATAGAGTGGGACAGAGTGACAATGGCAGCAGCGCAGAGACAGACCTAGTAGCAGCTCCAACGAGAGCAGTGGGCAAGAACGCAGCCAGAGCAGAACCGTCTGTGTTGCAGGTAAAGGACAGAGCAAGCCCGAGGGTCAGCTGCACGGTCCATGGTCAGCGGAGGGTCAACAGGAATGGGCAGGGGTGCAGGCTGGGATCCAAGTGTTACAGTGATGGAGACATGGTGGGCCGGGGACCCTGCTGCTCCTGTGCTCACTCTCACCCACCTGAGACCTAGGGAATAGACTGTCCGCCTTCTTCCCTCTTAACTATATTCACATCCTTATGAGGTAGGAGAGAGTTATCCAGCCTTGGTGGATGTAGCTGTTGGGTGAGTCCCAGGATTTTTTGCCAGGGGACCCAGCAAAGGAGACTGTGGCCTTTTTCTGCTCCAGGTGGCTCTGATGCAAGGTATACCCTTAAAGCAGCAGTCCCCAACCTTTTTGGCACCAGGGAGCAGTTTCATTGAAGACAATTTTTCCATGGATGGGGGTGAGGGGGATGGTTCCGGGATGATTCAAGCACATTACATTTACTACATTTGCAGCCGCTCCCCAGTGC
This sequence comes from Varecia variegata, assembly GCA_028533085.1. Taxonomy (NCBI): domain Eukaryota; kingdom Metazoa; phylum Chordata; class Mammalia; order Primates; family Lemuridae; genus Varecia; species Varecia variegata. The sequence continues at coordinate 9,436,058 of CM052453.1, forward strand.
TAGCATCACCACCTCAGCTCCACCTCAGATCATCAGGCATTAGATTCTCATAAGGAGTCCGCAACCTAGATCCCTTGCATGCACAGCTTACAGTAGGGTTTGCGCTCCTATGAGAATCTAATGCTGCTGTTGAACTGACAGGAGGTGGAGCTCAGGCAGTGATGCAAGTGATGGGGAGCAACTGTAAATACAGATGAAGCTTCGCTTGCTCACCTGCCACTCATCTTCTACTGTGTGGCCCAGTGCCTAATGGGCCACAGACCAGTATTAGTCCATGGCCCTGGGGTTGGGGACCACAGCCTTAAAGAATACTCTTATAAGACTTACAACAAGCAACAGCCTACGTTCTATAAGTGCAATGATGCTACTCTTAAAGGCATTGGAAGCCTAACTACATGACATCAAATCACAGGACATTAGAGTCGACTTATATATCAACTCATCCCTTCACTCATTTCACAGGTTAAGTAAATTGAGTCCCAGAGAGTTCAATCACTTTCCTAAGATTACAGAAGTCCTCAGCCCTCCTAATCTGATTTCTTTCTCTTTCAACATACTGTCAGCTGTATCTGTCTTTTGTATTAAATAAAGGAACCAAGCCATATGGTGGAATGACTTAGAAAGCTCTGCCTTGGACATTTGCTTTGGCCTGTATCCAGTGCATTTCTCCACTCACCCCCAAATACACATAAAAACAGAACAGCCAGGTATGGTGGCTGGGAGTTACACAGGCCTGTCACAGAGTAGGAACTCAATAAATGCTTGCTGAAAGGTGTATTTTAGGGATTAGAAGTAGCGCTGGAGAATTTGGTTTTTATTTGGTTCCATAGCTCTCTAGGGGAAAAGAAAGATATAAAAAGAGGTATAAGACATGCCCTTAGCTTCATGGGCCTTGGGGCTGTGGGCTTTCCAATTCCCCCTGCAGAGGGTGAGAGGGATGTATTCGAGCAGCCGTCACAGTGTAAATTTCCATCTCCCGTACCCCATACCCCATAGGGAAGATATCGCCACCTGTGGGCAGTCCCTTCACATTAAATACATCCAAAACTCAACTCCAACCTTCTTTTCCCAAATGAGCTCCCTCCTCAGACTTTTCCAAATGCTATCCTCAATATGAAATCATTCTTCTAGTCAACCTTTTTTATTTTTTGGTGTAAAAACTATTTATTTAATTATTTTCTGGACTCTTTACACAAAATGCCTAGAATCCAATCAAAAATTACTTGACACTCCCGGTCAACCTTACTTGACTTCCACCTCTCCTCCTGCACCGAGGTCCCATGACCTAATGCCTGGGCTATTTCAGTGGGCTGGTTGCTTTCTGCCATCTTGAGTGCTTTCCTCTGAAATCGTACACTGGGACGCACAACATTCCCTACCGAAAATCTGGGATGGCTTCTCATTCCGAAAACTCTTTACTTTGGCTTTTAGAATCATCCACCATCTTCTCTCCTACTTGCCTCCCCTCCTTCCAAACTCATTATTCAATCATTTCCACTTCTAAGCCACCAATCCTACCTTTCTATCTGTATTCCCTTATCAAGAATCTAACCTTCAATCAATGAGATGAAGCAGGCAGAGAGCCCAATGTCCATTACTTAAAAAGCACTCAGAAGATATCAGCTGTCTTCAAAGTCCACATCAACCCCTCTTCCTTCCAGGAAACTTTCCCTGAAATAATCCAGCTCCCTTCTGCTTATCTAAACTGCCTATTTGACATTTAGCTTAGGGTACCTGGTGTGATCGTTATCTTTTAGCTTTTAACTGTATTTTAACCCTCAAGCACATGGTCTCATAACTCTTTGTATTTCCATCACTACATATCATGTCCTGTAGACAGTAGGAGCTTAATACCTGACACTGATGATGATGCTGTAGCATCGTTATGATGTTATCCTTAGCTCCAAACATGCTTACACCACTGGCTCACCTTTTAAACCCCCATAGCAAAATATCAGAAATGCAAAAATTTTAGGTGGAAAAAGGAGGAAGAGGAGGAAGAGAAAAATACTTATTGACTTCCTTCTATGGACAAGGTAACATCCTTTGTTCTTATATAAACATCCTCTCATTTTAAAAAAAAGTGAAACAAAAGAGTGAATTGATTCAGTCAGGGTAACAAATGTTAGTGTCATCACTTGGAACTAGAGTCCATCAACGTCTGACTCCCACTGAAAAACAGCCAACGTCAAGGTGAGTGTGGATGGACCTTAACTCAGCCTGACACTCATGAATGAGAACAACGGTAAAAGCGTTGGGAGCTTGAGTCTGCCTGAGTAAGAAAAGCCTTGTAAATTTAATGAGAGCTCAGGAGAGATTTCTATCTGTCTTACTTATGCTTGCAAACTTCACGCTGCTCTCTCTGGCTCTATGTTCAAACATACAGCACCCTGGTACCTCTCATCCATAAACCTAAGGCAGTTGGGTTCTCTTCACACATACATCATGTTCCAAAACATGTTTGGCAAAACATGCCTACATATTTTACAGACATTAGCCTTTGAGTAAGAAAAAGGCTTTGGTTAGGCTCCCATTTCATAGATGGGAAAACTGAGGAATAGATTACCACAGCGACTTGTCTAACGTTTCATGACTCAACAGTAGGCCCCTGCCCTAGCAGACAGGTCTATTGCTCACCTTGAACTTGGTGGCAACTTCTAAGACAATTTGGCATCACAAGTCCAAGGGGTCCTCTGCTTGAAGGAATTTTATCTAAGTGGATGTACAAATCCTGAAACAACAACACTGTTGACATAAAACAGGCGCTAATCAAGGCAAGGTTAACACCCAGTAGAAGAGCCAGATTCCAGAAGAGAGGTCATTCAGGGAATGCTATAGGGCCCAGGGCAGATCCTAATAAAAGTCCTCCACAGTGGCCCTGGTCTCTGTGTCACCAAGTAGGAAGTACAACCAACTGCTTCTCTATGTTTCCTATGCCTGCATCAGGCATCATGTGACTACACAAGAGAACAAGAGGTAGTACCGGGCTGTTGCTATGGAGACTCAAGAACCAACTGAATCGCAATGGCATCATAAAAGCAAAATCCCAATCATCAGTCTTTAACTATAGGGCTGTTGAAATCTATCTCGTATTTTTAGAATGTGTGACATTTAACACATTGATGAATATTTCCAGCCTCAGCATACATTCCCTGCTTTCATATTTAGATGGGAGTTTTCAACTCAACTGGGTAGATTTTTTCCCCCCCCTCCTGGTAAATATGCTCCATCTCCTGATGAGTGATTGCAAGTCGTTCTATACTTTTCTTATTTCCTAGATGTTGCTTCACTCTTGCTCCCTATGCTCTCTTTATTCTATAACTAAAATTATTTTCGCACTCACTGCCTATCTCTTCTTCCACCAGATTACACTTTCACATCCCTAGTTGAGATTTCATCCGAGTGTTAATCTCCGCTGGTCTTAACTGATCACCCTTGAAGTCTTAGATCTCTGAAGTTACCATTCCGTTATCATCCAAGGTGATTCTAATTTACTGACTTCTCCAGGCTTTGTATAAAATCATTCTTTTGGATCTAGAACAACAGATACATCATTTTCCACTTTATGAGACTTTCTAATAGGATTGTTTCGCTCTGTACACACTGTTTTGAACATAAGTGGGTATACACACACACATAGTCACAGATATTTTATTTTTTTTGAAAGATGTTAAAGGAGACTGATCGTCTTGTTAAAAATAACCACTCCTATAACCTAGTGAGCTTAGAAGAAAAAATGGGAAACTGTAAGTGTATATATCAGGAAATATAAATTCATACAATGAAACTCTGCTAAAAGAAACTTGTTCAGTTAGGATACTGCGGTGTGATCCGTTTCCTCCACATTCCTTTAATTCACCTAGCATGAGCCTCTTCGAACCTTCCACTGTGTGTAAGAGGCTTCTTCTTTGAACATCTTTCCTTAAGAGAGTTTCAGGATCTCTTGGACTTATTTATTTTCTTCTCCTCTTTAAACCTCTCCAAAGAAGAGCCTTCTTGTTCTCGCCACAGTATTAGACAGTAAGCTCAAGGCCATTGTGCGCATGGCGTTACCAAGGTGCGACTTCTATTCTGTGAGTTTCCAGTAAAAAACATCGCTCCTCCAGGTTGCTGAGTTTAAAATCATAATGAATTCCGTGGAAGAGTTTTTCAGCATTTTTGAGTCAACGTTTTCTTCCAGGGGTACCAAGGGATGATTTACGTATTCCCTATTGAATTTATAATCACCCCGATAGGCTGCAGTTGTCAGTGCTGTGTACATAGCAGTGTGCACTAAATATATTTGCACAGACAGTAACGCCACAGAAAGAAAGAAAGAATAACAGCCTGTATTTGCTGACTCCAATATCAAGGACTGCCCTGTTATCCTTGTCAATATCTGGGTCAAGTTAAATACTGTTTTCAGAAAATTCCACTCTGGGCCAACCATGGCTAATTTTGTTTTTTGTATGAATAGGATTTCTGGCAAACACAATCTTGGGAAGAACACGCTCCCACTTCAGATGGTTTTTAAACACACTTGACTCTCTGGAAACCAATGAACAATACTACACCTTGTTTCTTTCCCATAGGTTCCCTCTTCATTAATCAATCCATCTACCAAAAATAATGTACCAAGTGATGTATGTCCCCTACATTGGGACACTGTGGGGGCCTGGGAGAGCCTTTGCTGACATTTTTACTTAACACTTTCAGGTCTGGAGACCTTTTCTCATCAACTAGAAACTAAACTAGAAATCAGAAGTGTCACATTGTATTGCTTTTTAACCCTCAGTATCTTACCATACACCAAGTGTGGAAACTCGTAGAATCAATGAAAAACCATAGGGATGAATTCAGAACAAGACCCAGACCAGTCTTCCAGGGGCTTATCATTTAGTTGGGTAGAGAAGACACCAGAAACCATTCCTAAGCATTAAAAGATGGTCCGTGAAGCCATGCAAGAGGATGGAGTAGAGACAGCCGTGCTGTCAGGATGTAGACAACAAGAGACCAGTTAAAGGGGGAAGCACCGAGGAAGACTTCAAGGGTCCTGGGTGCTGTGGCTGGATTTTCCCAAACAGGCAGACTCTGGAAGCACAAGAGCAGAGACAGACTAGTGGGAGACAGAGTGGGTGGCCTCAAAGGACAGCTCTACGCAGGCAAGAGTTCTGGCAGGTGCAGCCAGAGCCAACTGATCCTCAGGACCACGGCACAGGGGTTCTGCTTGTCCAAAACTGTCACTTAGATCTCTATTCTTCTAGTTTGCCTCTTATACAATCATCAAAGGGATTTTTCAAGCCTGCTTCATAAAGGCAAAAGGATTCATAGGAAAAAATGGAATACTATGGAATGAATAATGTAAATTTTGCTAATCAGTTATGGGACACATAAACACATAGGCAATAAACTAAAAATGACACATGTATATATACATGGGTATGTATATATGTGTGTATATGTGTGTATTTATATATATTATAGATATGAGATGATATACTGATGATATACTGCACAGTTAAATTGCTATTTTATCTGTAGTTTTTTGAACAAACATGTACACTTAGAGATACCACTATGAAGTTCTAGTGTCAGCTCCAGGCCCCTCTTATTAAGACACTGGTGCACTTCTTAGTTTGGTGACGTTGAGGGAAACATGTGACTCCTGTCCAAGAGTTCTTGGTTCTTTTCTCAGTTGGTTCTGTTGCGAACACTGATCCACTCTGACCCGTGTTCTTTGCTCATCTGAAATCTTCCCTGAAACAAGGTTGATACACACACGCTATGGAAATTCCCTTTCTTCTGCCATTCCTTGAAGATTAGGCTTTAAGAAATAGAATTTTTATGAGTGAGATTTACATAACTAGCTATATAGGTTGGCAAAGGCACAAACCCGCAAATGAAGACCCCAGGGAGGTTCCTCTATGATTTTCATTTTCATTTTTATATTTATCTTCAGTTTTCCAATTTCCTGCAATGAACTACTATAACCACAACAAGGAAAAACAAAAACAACGAACAACAAAGCACTCCGGTGACGCCAGAATATTCGCTTATTCCTACCTTCGGGAACTTTTAATTTCTGAGATGTCAGGAGGAAGAAATTTCTGCAAGTTCCTATCTTACAATTCTCTTGTATCTCCTTAAAAAATTTAAGAGCTTTTTGTTCTAAAAAAATTTCTTCCACTTATATTTCAAATGCCCTTTGAAAAAAATCAGTATCTGATTTTTCAGATACTGTTAGCTGAAAATTATGGACCACGTCCAGGTCTTGGAGAAGAAGTGTCGCCTGTTTCATTTCAGATCAGTCAAAGCGTGAAATCATCATCTCTCTGCTCGCTTGTATGTTTCCTTTATTCCTTAAAAGTTAAATAGCAATTCTTATTCTCAGGGCAGGCTTAAATAGAACAATGAGAATTATTATTAGTAGTATATGCTATTTCTTTCTCTTAAAACATCAAAAATAATCTATCATATTCCCTTGGCATTCCCTTTTCTGGAGGCTAGATGTCCTAATTCTTATTTTTGCTTGAATAGACATAGGCCCAGCAGAGTTAAGGACATTACCTGTTATAATCCCATAAATTAGACATGGAGCATGAACCAGAAACCAAATCTGGCCCAGGAATTTGGTGAAATTAAAAAAAAAAAAAACCAAACAGGGGGAAGAGAACCGTATCTGCACGAGACAGTAAATCTTTCTGACAAAAGTAAATTGTCTCCCCTGTGTTTTCTTGCATAAAAAAAAAAAAAAAAATCAGTTGCTGAAAACTACCTGGAAAAGTTATTTCCCTAAGGTTGTGCATTTATGCCATTCTTTCCTCGGGTCATAAATAAACTTGCTCAGTTTTGCGAATCTGACTTGTCCTGCGGTGAGATCTCCAGGTGTCCCCTGTTGCAGGAGGACGCAAGCTGGGACAAATCAATTTCTCACGTGATTGCCAGCAGGGAGGTGCTAATAGTCATGACTGCAAAGACCGCTGTGAAACCAGCTCCTGCACTGAGGACGGGTCCCATTAGAAAATTAATAGCAGCAACTCCGTGGATTAAGTGCCTCAAAGACTCCCGTGTGCAAACGGCTCGGGAAAGGTCATAGAGAAGGTGGCTGCTGTGTATACTGTCATAGTTTCTTGTGCCCACGTAAAATACATGCAAACTAGGAATCTAAACCAGGTCATTCGTTACCACTTCGTGACACTATGAAATTTTTTGGCACTAGAAGTCCAACGTGCTATCCATGGTGCAACAGAGGCACCCTGAAATTTCTGCTACAGTGTATTTACAGAGTAGCTATTGTGTCTCTTGTTAGCTTCTTGTGAAATATCAGGGGAGGCAGCGTCAACAAAGACTTTTCCAGGGAAGGCAAATCGGTTACAATGGCCAGGAACTGCAAAAACAGATTCTGATTCCCATACTATACCCTCTCCGGTATAACCACAAGCACGCAGGGGCACACACACACACACACACACACAGGTACACGCGCACACACATCCTTACACATGCGCAGTCATGAACTAGGGCGGAAATCCCATTTACGGGAACTCGAGATAGCTGAGGCTGGGTAAGAGCAGCTGTTAAGATGGACTCAAACTTGACCTCCCCTCCAAGGCTAAATCCCAGAGTCTCTGGCCAGGCGGACGTGCATGCATAGACCCAACAGCCCACGCTGCAAGAGTTCCAGACAGACTGTAAAACATTAAAACGTCCCTGGTTCTCAAATAGCTTTGGGGCACCTGAAGAACAGAAGTGATTCAAATCAAAGGCTAAATTTCAATTCAAATAAAAATGTGAAGGCTTTATTTTTATAGGAGAAAAAATTAAGCCCAAAGCGAAATAATATTCTTTGTGTCATTCTTAGATACCGATAGACATCGACCCCAATGCAGTTGTAGCAAGTGCGTTGCAACAGAATCTACTGGGTACTTCATTTATATGTATTTGATGTTTGATTAGAAATGCCTCTCTCAATGTAAATTGCTGGCCCATAGAAATCACTCAATAAATGTTAGCTGTTATTGGGATTACTGATGCTAACTGTGATAACTTGGATTCAAATATAAAGCGCTAGGCAACGCACTGGCATCTTCTGTGTCCGGCCCTAGTCCTTTAAATGGGGTGGGCTGAAGTTCTTATCTGGGGGAGTGATGTAGAAGAGAGGCCGAGGCCAGGCAGGAGAAGACAGGCAACCCTGTCTGGGACGGATCCGTGAGATCTCAGCAGTCTGCCAGCCCTATCTCCATGAACTGGGAACCAACCAATTGGGAGAATCCTGGAATTGATACCGATGTCCTCAAAGTCCCTGCCAGCTTGCAGACCCAGAATGGCCCCTATGGGTATTCAAACCAGCTCAGAAACTTGCCACCAGGTGGCGCCACAACAAGGCTGGGACCAGCAGCCCAACCCAGACATTCCCTGCTGCCCAGAAGCTCACTTGTTCAATTCATTAACCTCACAATAAGGGAACTCCACATTTTTATATATGATGGACAAATTGGAACCCCACTTACTGTGTTACGGCTAGGATGACCACATGAATTTTTTTTTTTTCCAAGACAGGGTCTTGCTCTGTTGCCCAGGCTAGAGTGAGTGCAGTGGTGTCAGCCTAGCTCACAGCAACCTCCAACTTCTGGGCTCAAGCGATCCTCCTGCCTCAGCCTCCCGAGTAGCTAGGACTACAGGCACCCACTACAATGCCTAGCTACTAATATTTCTATTTTTAGTAGAGACGAGGGTCTCGCTCTTGCTCAGGCTGGTCTCAAACTCCTGCCTCGACAGTGATCCTCCCGCCTCGGCCTTCCAGAGTGCTGGGATTACAGGCATGAGCCATTGCGCCCAGCCACATGGAAATTTTTTAAGGGCAAAATGAGACACTATGTATAATAATGTTGGAGCACAAGACATAAACCAAAATTATTCAAGGTAAACAGATTACGTGATCACTCTAGCTATGATAAAGCTTATGGTATTATTATTTTATACCATTATATTGCCTAGAACTTGCTCTGCATGCAAATATACATGTGAACCTTTGTACCCAAAATGCCAACTTCATGTTAAAGCCTAAGAAATTATCCATAGCTCGTTAAACCCCCGAAAACGAACACATCATGTATGCAATCCTCAAGTAACAAACATCCCCAAACTATTTCCAAGAGACAGAAAAGTCCTACTTATGCATTTACCCACCCCGTGTCATGCCAGCTCAAACTTGTTTCCTCAAGTTTCCACTCTGGCTCTCTGGTGAGGTGGGAGTCTGCAGGACAGACCAGGCCAATTTGGTGCATTCCAATGCTCATCTTCACGCAGCAAAGCACATCCTATTAGGAAATGTGCCTGCAGAGTTTCCTGGGATGCCTGGACTTTCAAACTGCTCTCCCAAAGCATAAGCGTTGACACGGTGGCACAACTCACAGCAGTAGGTACCGGAGGAAGTAGCTGCTTGGACATCCTGCTCTGGTCTTCCCAGGTATAACAGAGGAGCAGATCTCTACAAGGACTGCATTTCTCATGTGAGCCCAGGGTCTTGGGGCAAGAGAGATGGGGGCATTCATGTCAACATGACGTCATTTGGACATCAGGCTGGAGAGACCTGTGATGTTGGAGGCAATTGCCATGCAATTAGCTTCTTGGTCAGGCAGGACAGAGGCAAGGCCTGCAGGGGCCTAGGCCATCTCGTTGAAGTTGAGGCAAAGGGCAGAGGAAATGCATAAGGCTCTTCATGGCCAGGGGACTGCATGACAGTAAAGTGAGGACTACAGGAGCAAGCCAGATTCACAGGGGCTGTATTAATTCCCCAGATCCTTGACTTTGTGGTTTTGTTTCCTTCCATTTCCCCCTTACCCTCTTTTCTGATTTTTCCCTCATTTTATCTTATCACAGATATGTTCTGTTGAATAAACTTTGGGATCTCATTATTACTTTGGGATTACTTTGGGTATTACTTTGGGATCTCATTGACATAACATAGACTTGGTTATCTTCAGTTTGTCTTTTCCTGTTGCTACTTTGCATTACCTTGTAGTCTTCCTACAACGCTTGAGCTCTGCATCTAGGCAGGTCTAGCTGAATTTAAATTGCAATTCCATAGTTTCCTGAGCTGTGAGAATGCTCAGTTTTCTCATCTATGAAATATGGGAATAATAGTATCTGTCTTGTGGGGCTGTTGTGAGGTTTAAATGAGATACTACATTAAACACACTTAACAGTATCATTCATCGAATGCTTAGTAGATGGTAGTTACTATTATTTGCTATTACATTTGAGCTCTTTGTTTTGGTCTTACCTTTCCCTGTTTTCTCTTGCCTTAAAATTAATTTAAAATTAATTAAAAACTAATTTAAAATTAATTTCCCTCTTTATCCACCGAATTTCCCCTTCTTATCCAAAAAGCGATGTGACTGCATTTTACTGGCTTTATGTTACAGGATAATTGGCTGATTTAAAATTTTTCCTGTGTTAAGTTTCATTTTAAAAACTTCCAATCTCATTCGAGTTCCAGCTATTGTTTTAATGCTTATCTATGTCATTTATTCTTTATCATTTTGCATTAGTGTTTATTAGAGGTTTAATGTTCTTTTATTTTTAGACATTTCCCTTTCTTCCTTTTAATCTCCTCCTATCTCATAACAATGTTTAATCCTAACCTTTCACTCTTTTGTTATGCTGCTGTGAATAAAAGACATTAATTTTGACATAAAAATATATTTTGTATTTTCCTTTACCTTCTAAGGAAGATACAATTTTTAATTTTTTTTAACTTTTCAAAAGTCTATTTTTGACAAATAATAATTGTATATATGATATATTTGTGGGGCGCATGTTATGTTTTAGTGTTTGGTGACACTGTGGAATGATTCCATCAAGCTAATTAACACATCCATCACCTTGCATACTTTTTTTTTTGGGGATAAAAAACAGTGAAAATCTGACAAATTCTTACTGACGGGGGGATGGGATCAGAGTTGCAAGAGTAGAGCAGACAATGCGGTTTCATTTTGGAAAGGGAGGAGGAGCACAGCAAAGGATGCCCAGCAGAGGCGCCAAGGGAGCGAGAGGTGCAGGGGGAATCATGCTGAGAGGGCGGGAATCTCCAAATGCGGAGCCCTGCGCGGTGGGAACAGCCTCCTCGGACTCCTCTGCGCGCTCCGCCCATAGGGGGCGCCAGAGGGAGGCTGCCGGGATGAGCGCCGGTTTCTTCCTGTTTGGGGTCAGTTCCTGTCCCCGTCAAGGCCGTGTGGCTGCTGCCACCTGCCAGGGGCATTTCCTCCCAGTGGCAGCAGCAGAACAGCTGACCCCACCTTGCATTTTCTCCAACGCAGGCAGAACCAGCTTCACCGCACTCCCCGAGACCACACCTTCACCTGCCAGCCCACCTGCGCAGAGCTCGGGGCCAGCCCCGGAGACCCCTCCTCGCAGATCAGGGACACGGGCACCTGGTCATCGGCGCCCCTCCCCAGAAGGCCGAGTTCCAGCTCTGCGGGGCTCTTCCCTCAACCCCCTTTGTTTTCCTAATTCCAGCCTCTTCCCTGCGGAGCCCCAGCCCTGGAACGGTGGCCTCTCTGCTTCCCTAGAGCTCTCCGCCTTTCCAGTTTTTTTGTCAAATTCTTCCTGTTGCAATAACTGACATGGGTTCCGTCTCCTAACTGGACCCTGACTGATGTACTTGCTAAGGCCTGAAAAGTGAATTTTCTTCTAGAGGGAACGCTGAGCACTTCTGAGTACTACTTCCGGGTTAGCTGGGGTACATCGTACAGGCTTCTCATAAGAACTGCTTCCGGGTTAGCTGGGGGGGGCATCGTACAGGCTTCTCGTAAGAACTGCTTCTGGGTTAGCTGGGGGGGGACATCGTACAGGCTTCTCATGAGATCTGCGTCCGGGTTAGCTGGAGGGGGGACATCGTACAGGCTTCTCATGAGAACTGCTTCCGGGTTAGCTGGGGGCGGGCATCAGACAGGCTTCTCGTAAGAACACTGCCACGTCTGACTTGTGTTAATACTGCCTTCCCCCTTCCATTTCCTTTAGCTTCTGCTGCCTAATTTATGTTTCATGATGTCCAGCAAGGAGCGTGGTCTGAGAGGAGAGAACCAACCCCCTCACCAAACCGAGGAAGCTGCTACTCTCGCCTTCAACTGTTACCCAGCCCACCCTTCAAAATGCCTCAGAGAAACCGGGGAGGACCCGTGGGTTCACACTTCCCCCAAGCCGTGGGTGTCTCCAGACCGGTGGCACAGGGCCACATTGCAGTGGGTCGCTTCCTGACATCTCACAAACCAACCGTTCCATCAACGAGGACCTTCATGTTTTTAAAATCCATGTAGGGCCATTGGATTTTGGCAAACCAAGTCGATGATGTCTTGCAAGATAGCTGCAGACAGGAGCGTATAACCAGGCAGAAACTTTCCTGTCTGCACCCTGGCCCGATGTTGGTGAGGACGCAGAAAGTGGAGATGTCCCTTCAGACCGGAGAAGACAGTAAAGCCTCTCTGGAGTGTCTGAATAGGAATAGTTGTCCTCATCCCAAGCACCTGTTAGTTTTGACTTCGTGGTCCACCATGCGTCTCATTAGGGGATGTTCTCTCTCTGCAGTGGCTGCTAAATATTGTAGAGTCAAGTTTATGCCTGGCACTCCCAGGGCATGCAGAAACACGGTGGCACATGACACATGAACTGGCTGCCTCCCTTACCTTCCTCTTGCCTCAAAGAAAGCAAAGTTTCTTTGCTTTCTTAATTTAAATGTGTATTGCAGCATGTATACATTTTTGAAATAAATAAAGCATCCAGGTCTTTGAACATTTGACATAAGGTAGAAGAAACTGACACAACCAACATCATTATTTTCCCATTTTTCATCTCAAAATTTGGTAGAGACGGGTTTTCCTAAAGTAAGCCTAATTATGACATTGGCCTTCTTGCTGTGGTTAATGCAGAATGTTTCTGCAATATTGCTTGCATGATGGGGGGCATCTGATAAATATTGGATCTAAGCTAACCCTAGATTCTAGAAAGCATCTAGACTAGACACTAGGAAGTAGGTGGTGAGGATGTTGGTGAATTAACACCAGCAATGTCAAGTGACTTTTGCCCCCTCTGACAAACATACAGAACAGATATTAACTCGGCTACATTTACTCTTATTCTCCTATACTCTTCACTATTTGGTTTTTGAATCATTAAGTGCTTCCTACGGGGGTCACCTTGTCATCTTGTCATCTGGCTCTGTTCCATCATAATTAGAAACCCTTGTGGTTCTCCCTTTCTTGCATTTCTGCATTTATTGTCATGATGATTCTGTGGATAGGAATGCCTTATCCTGAATTGCTGTCTGATTAGAATTTCCCTTAACTTTTAAAATTCCCCTCCTCGGAAAGCATTCATTTTAGTTGTACCCAAGGTCATTAGAGCGGGCCTGAGGGGTTATCGTACTGAATCGTTCTTCCTCTTGAACAAGAGCCACTTGCCTATGGTCGTCTGACCCTCAGCTGCCACCAGCCTCGTGGGTACCAAGTGGCTCAGTGTCATTTGAAGGGCCTTCATTGAAATCACAGATCTTTAGTTCATTTAGTAGGTAGGCATTAGGAGAGCCACTCGACTTTCTCATTTAATCAGGTGCCAGTTGCTTTGAAAAATTACTGAAAAGAAGAAAGGAGAGACTCACTCAAAGATATCACTGTATCTATCCATTAGTAATTCTTAATTAGGATAAATAGGTTTTACATAAGAGTGGAAACTCAGACTCAATTATGAGTGAATCGTCACAGTCAACTGCAGGATGAATACTGGGACCCACGTCCCCAAGGAATAAGAAAGGTATATGGGATGTGGGGCCCCTAGATGCCTTTTGCAGGGGCCTCTTTTTTCCTTCCGAAAGTTGTGATTTGTTTATTTCTCTATGTGGGCGCATCAGAGAAACTGTCAGACTTGATCAGAGCCCCGAGAAAGAGACGAAGGCATCACACTAGCATCTGTTCAGTCGGAACGAGAAGAGAGAAATCGGGAAGATTAAGTAGGGAGCTTTCATCCCCGAGATAACCCAGCTGTGTGGAAAATCAAGCCTATTGAACACGAGAGCACTGAGCCACCAAAATAACCACTGGAACCGGGAAGGAGAGGAACTGGTGCCTCGACACAGCGCGGAGAGCCACACAGACCTGGGCTGCATTTCGAGCAAATGCATGGCTGTGATGTCCGTCCTGAGTTCAGTGTCTTGCCCCAACCCTTCCTTACCAGCGTTCTAGCTCTCATTCTTCTCTTTTGCTTTCCTTCTTTGAGACTGTATATACATGAAAAGTTTCCCTAAACCAGGATTTGGGCTTTCAACAATGGTAGCCATGGAAACAAAAAAAGCATTTTATTTTTTTGGAATCCCTGTGCTATCCAGTGTAGTTGCCAATAGCCACAGGTGCCTATTTAAATTAAAATTAATTAGAATAAAATAAAATTTAAAATTTAATTGCTCAGTTCTTCTAGCCACAGTTCAACGACACAATAGCTACACGTGGCTAGTGGCTACTACATCGGCCAGATCTGACAGAGAATGTTTTCATCATCGTAGAAAGTTTTCTAGGCCATGGTAGGGTTACAGAAGTTAGGTTCCAGTATGGAAATGTACTAGTGTTCCTAGGAGCTTTCTGACACTCTGACAGTTTGTCTAACCTGCTTCCTGAATGTGGACTAAGAGACCATGAATTCCCCGGGGCCCAGGTGTCAGTCTTGCAGGCTACTTACAAGTCCTCTGCTTGCTTTGGGGACAAGAGCAGACTTCTCTTCCTAATCTGTACGGTGGCCTCCTCCAATCCCCATCTCATTATAGTGAGAGTCTCACGTGTTGAGACTTATCTCTGTGACACATAGTGTCTTCTGGAGGGAGTGGATTCAGACAGAAAAGCTGCCTCTTGGCTGGTTTTCCGAGGGGCCAGCCCTCTTGACAGGGACCAATCTGCCTCTCTATGTGCTGGACGGCATGTCCCCCTACTGCCACTAGAAGCCCAGCAATTCATTCATTGGCTCTTAGGTCATTTTCAAAGCTCAATATTTGGAATAATCAGACAGACACTCACATAACCCCAGGGACACACAAGGCTCTCACAACCTCCCCAACTCAACGTGCACACGTCTTCCTTCCATCCCAGAACAAACTGACAACCAGCCAGCACTTAAGTTGGGGCAAAAATTAATCAACAGAAGAATCTACCACCTATAGGTTAAAAAAAAAAAAAAAAAAAGAAGAAAGATTGCAGCAGCTGTATTGACATCGAAATCTCGTGTTTTGAATTTTAATATATTTTCATCCACTTTCTGCTCTCTTGCCTCTTTTAATCCTTATTTCTTGTCACTGTCTCTTAGGTGTAGACCCTAATGTTCCATATTCAAAAGCTATTTGAAAGCCTAATCTTTAAAAGGAGAAACAAAATATTTTGTAAAAATTGGCTGGCATACTGGAAGTGAGGTCAACAGGCTGATGTCCCACAGATGGGAAAGCAACATGGTGCAGTATCTCAGGGAAGCAGTTTCATCCAGACCAATCGATGGCTTTAAAGTCCCTCATCGCCTTGGACCGATACGTCTACCTATAGATGATGCTTATCACAGGATTATTTATAAAGCTACAAAGCTGGGGAGGAGACTCGAAATGTTCCAATGAGAGAAGTGGTTAGACGAACACTATGTTGAGACTCTGGAATGTCACACCACCTCTAACGATCATGCTTTGGAAGAACAATTAATGCTGTGAAAGATGATCCTGTTATTATATTTAGTGCCCGAAGCTCAATAGAGTCCTGCACATAAAATGCGACCTCAACCCGGGCCCCAGTCTTTTGATGGCGTAAAATGCTATTAATCATACTGCCCTTCCTTTATTTATGTATTTATCTTTAGATTTGCTCTAGGAGTTAAATACAATAAACCTTGTAAATGGCTTAGCACAATGCTTCACACGGGTCGGAGAGCCACGAATGTCAGCTATTGTCACATGTGATGGAACACACACACATATACACACACGCATGACTAGGAAGCAACACATAAACCTATCGGTAGACAATGAGCTCATTAGTGGTTTTTATTTTCTTCTTTTTTTAATTTCCTTCCTTATACTGATTGAATTTTGCAGTGTTATACAATGAGTGCGTATTGCTTTTGTAAGCAGAGGAAGGCACTATAAACCTTACCTTGATGTGATAAAACAAAGTTGTTGCTTAAAGACCATGTATGGTCTCGTGGTGGTCACTGGCCAGGGTCCTGGTCATAACTTGCCAAAGAGTAAGATTTGCTCGGGCTGCCCAGGGCTCTGGGCCCCCCCAGGCCTCACCCACTCAGACTCATATTCACACACTCTCATGTTATCTACCTGTGGCCGCTGCGGGGAGGGTGACACCCTAGTTAGTTCCAAGAGCCCAACAGCCTAAAGCTCATGGCAGTAACTCCTGCCCTGGGGAAGATGAAGGGTGTCTTTGTGAACCTCCTAACTGGGCTGAAGGGAAGCCACTCACTGCTGCGCTTCCCCCTGACCTTGGCCCCCTGTGTTCCTACGGACCAGTCGCCCTCTGCCCTCTGGTTGTCCCTGAAGCCAGAGCTCTCCCTTTGCAAGGAGGTAAACTGAGACCTGGGGCAGGGTTGACATTTGGCCAACACACAAGGGAATGGTGGAATTGGTGTTAGAACATTGAAATACACCCAGAGTGGATGGAAAAGAGCCGCCACCCTGTGTCCTCACCCCCTGCTTGAGCCCCCTCATCCAGGGCCCTGGGCCAGCGCCACAGGCGTCACAGCTGCTGGGATTGGCCAGTGCCTGTGCTGGTGGCTGGACCCTTGCCCGCCCCACCCCCATCAGAGAGCGCAGGGGATTTGGGCCATCCAGGGGGGTGGCCCTGTGACACTGGTAAGGCACCACCTGTGTGGTCATCCCCTGGTGGACGGGAAAGAATACGCATGTCTCATCTGTGCACCTTCTGGGCTGATGTTTCCACAGCAGGGTCCACTGTATACGTGATGAGCACTGAATGAATAAACGTACCAGCAAATGAGCCCGGGCTGGAAGGCTGTGTGTGAGGCATTTTAATACCCACACAGTGGATTGAATGGTGGGCCCTGAAAAGGTAGGTCTACCTGGAACTTGTGAACATGCCCTTGTTTGGAGAAAGAGTCTGCAGATGTAATTACGTCCCACACCTCTTGATGAGACCCGCCTGCACGAGGGTGGGCCCTACAACCAATGACAGACGTCCTTATCGGAGAAGCGTGGGGAGAAGACACTGCAGAGGCGGCCGTGTCAAGATGGAGGCAGAGGTTGGAGCGATGGGACCGCACACCTAGGAATGCGGGCGAGAGGCAAGGACGGATTCTTCCCTGGAGGCTCCAGGAGGGACCAACCCTGCAGACACCTTGATTTTATACTTCTGGACTCCACGACTGCAAGAGAATAAATTTCTGTTGTTGTCAGCCACCAAGTGGGTGCTAATTTGTGACAGTGTGCTATAGTCTGAATGTTTGCATCTCCCCAAGATTCATGTGTTGAAACTCTAACTCCCAAAACTGATGGTATTAAGAGGTGGGGACTTTGAGAGGTGATGAGTCCCATTATAAAAGAGGGAGCTCTTTTGCCTGTTCTACCATGTGAGGACAGAATGAGAAGGTGCCACCTATGAACCACAAAGTGGGTCCCCAACATTGAATCTGCTGGTGCCTTGATCTTGGACTTCCCAGCCTCTGGAACTATAGGGAACTTCTGTTATTTATAAGCTACCTAGTGGGTGGTATTGTTATAGCACCCCACGCAGACTAAGACATGGCCCTAGCAAACAAATGCCACCCCTACATCCCAGACATCCTGGAATCAGGTCTCTGAACACATCCTGGGATGTTCTGCTTTCTTGTATTCGCTCAAACTCAACAGCATGGTATTGTCCTTAACTACCATTTACTGAGCACATACTATGTGCCGAACTGTGTGGTCAGTGCTAAAGATACACAAATGGCTGGGTGCGGGTCCCAGCTCCTAAGGAGGCCTGCGTGTCACCAATGGCACTGCCGCACTCGTGTTGGGCCTCGCCCGTGGTTATTTGTATGTTAGGGAAGTGTTATAGCATAGGAGAAAGAAGAAGCGATTTTTAGTTTAAAAGAACTAAGTTCCTGTCTCTGCCACACTTCCCTGGTATATTAGTACTGGTCAAATGAATTAATTTATCATACTGGAGAAGACAAATAATATTAATATCTAATTTGTATTGAAAGCTTACATTGTACTAAATCCATCCCAAATAGTCCGCTCCGTTGAATCCTTCCAACAACCCAGTGAGGCAGGTGCTGGTATAGACCCCAGTGGACGGGTGAGAAAATTGAAGCTTGGAAAAGCGAGGTAACTTGTGCAGGGTTCCCAAGCGAGTGAGAGGCAGTTCTGGGGTTGTGCTCACGTGGTCTGGTTTGGGGGCCTCTGCTTTTAATTCCTGTGTCCTACGATAGACTCTTAAGGGATCAATGTCTATTGCATGAACAAGAACACAGAGGTTCAGATGCTTCTCAGAGCTACGCTAGGAGCCAAATTGTGCATGTTGTTTGTAAAGAGCCGGTTACTATCTCTTTTCAATCCCCCCTCCTCTCCCCTGCTGTGATAAGATCTTTATGGGGCAAAGAGTGTGTTCTACTTGTCATGGGTCCCCTGCAGCTTAACCCATTATTCCCGACAGAGCAAATGACAATGGAGCGTCTTCCACGGGGGCCAGACTGGGTAATAATGTATTTCCAAGTTCCAAAGACCTTGAAGGCTCTGGGCCTGAAATCTAACCATTAAGTAAGAATCACAAGAACGATTCAAATGAGTGTGAAAAACTGTCACGCATTATGGCACATTATAAACTCATTTCCTAATGGCAGTTGCAGAGGGGCTGCGGTGACAAGAGATTTAAGTCGGAAGGGCTTAAAAGCCCGACCATCTCTCGAGGATGCCTTAGGTGGGAGAAGCAGGTCTTTCTCATCCTCTCTTTACTGGAAACCTGTGTTGCATAATGAAGCCGCACCGAGCTCCAAAATGATGCCCGGGATATGAATAGACGTCCCCTTTGATGCTTCCAGACAATACATCTCTGTCGGGGCTGAGGAAGAAGTGCTCCAAATTGGATGTCCTCTCCCAGGGGGAGAGAGGGGGCGGCGTGCTTCTCCCCGGCACCCACCCCTCTCACTCCCCATGGGATCCTGCTAACGAGGGGCTGCACAGCAGCGTCTACACCACAGCGTCTACACCACCATCCAGCAGCCGTGCGGCCTTTGCATTAGCAGCACGGGAAGAAAGGGAAGAAAGCCATTGGGAGAATATTCATGACAAGAGATGCCACATCATTACCCTTTGCCTCTTTAGACCTTTTGTTTCCAGCCAGCAGTGGGACAGCTCCCTTTGTCCTTTCAGCCTCATCGGAATGACCTCCCCACCCTCCGCCACCCCACCGCCTTGTCACAGGAGAAAGGGGCTGAATCACATGTTTGCTCTGAGCTTCCAGCATCCAGTGATCTGATTTCTTCCTTAATGGAAAAGCCCATCTTCCCTACTGACACCGAAAATCCTTAGTCTCTGTGAGGCCAGCCGCAAAAACAGCTCCTGCTCTAGACACTGGATACCTGGGGGAAAAATCATATAGATACAGTGTTTGAAGATGTCTTGAAACCAGAGTAGGAGACCAGGAGGATGACTCCTGGTCATCTTGTGATTGGCACTTGTTGCGGGCAACAAATGAGCTGTTTTTAAAGAAGGTATTGTACGATTTGATAACTGTAACTGCTTTAATGCATTATGGTCGCTGATGGGGAGATTCTGGAAGGGCTTTGCTCAGGCATGCATTTTTCACCTTGGTATACGTTTACTGTGTTTTCTTTCTCTGCCTTTAACTTTGCTGCTACGAAGAAGAAAGTGGAGTAGATGTTCCCCAAGGCCACGAAGTCCTCAGAGGAGTTGCTCAGGGCAAACCAGGGGCTGGGTTCAGAAATCTGGGGTGGATCAGAGCCCTCGTGGTTAAAACTGTGAGCCTTTATTTCATTTCAGAGACAGGTGCTCTGGTAAGTGCTTTATGAGCTCGATCTCATTTAATTTCTGCAACAACCCTGGGAAGTAGGTGCGACTGTTATCTTTGCACTCAGAGAGGGTAAGTAGCTTGCACAAGGTCACACAAGTAGGAGCCACTGGAACCAGTATTCAAGCTCTGGCCAAGCTTTTACCAACACCAAGGATTCTCCAAGTGACCAATCCTGATATGACCAGATCGCCCCTCGGGGTTGCCCCAGGTCAAGGTGGTCTACACAAACAAAACCACCCCAGGAAATAGGAGAGCCAGAGGGCATTACAGCATCCCAACATACCAGCTTGTCACGTTCTCTGTTTGTTTAAATGCCACTCTCATTTGGCATGTCATCCTCCTCAGACGGTGGTCATCGGAGTCCATGGGAATGGCACCTACTGGAGTTGTCGTACAGTGCCCAACCTACACAACTGTACCTGGAGGTCCTGAATGTGGTCTTTAGAGCCCAACCCAAAACCCATGTCTGGGCATTCATGGTTCAAGAAGTTATAGGCAGGGAGTTAGTTGACATTAGTAGCTTTGACTCTGCCGCATACAAGCTGAATGACCTTAGACAAATTACTTAATCTTTCTGAACCTCGGTTTTCTCTCTGGAAAATAAGAAAATAGAACTAGGTGAGTCTAAAGTTCTGGCAAACTCTAAAATCCTATAACTGGTCTCATTTTAACTCAAAATATTTATACTTAGTACTTATCCATTACCTTACACAACATTATTATTTCCATATATCGCCATTTCTATCATTTTTTTCTAAAAATTGTGAATTTCTTTCCAGCAAGAACTCTAGATTCTCAATAAATAACTTATTGGTTTTGGGATGTTCAGAGTCCCACTGTCCACAGATAAGCTTGTAGTTGACATATTTCCCATGTGCCCAGAAGTCCACCGTCATGCTACCACATAGATACAACAAAAATTATAGCATTCTGAGAAAAATAGAAAGGAAGGAAACCCACTGTGATTTTTAAAAATCTGCTTTGTGTTGTGCCTACATGTAAACAAAGAACTATCTAAGTAATAGCTTCATTGCTAATTTACACTTTAACATCATAATCTATAAGAATGAATTGCACCAATAAAGCTAACAGGCATGGACAAGAAAGCACATTATCCCAATTATTTTGCAACTTGTTGCTGAGACTGAATTAGAGCAAGCATGATGAACTGGGTCATTTAATCAGATTAGATTTAAGATAAGACGTATACAATTTTAAAATGCTAACAGTTGGACTGCTGAAATGGCATGACTGTAGCCAGTTAAGTAGGAAAAATAGGTAGATGCCGTCAACTCTAGAAGCCATTGTCTTGACTGTAACAGAAAAACCATGGAAAATACATACATTCCAGGGGCTCAAAAGTTATTTTAAATTCCATGTGTATACTTAAGCAAAAAACAAGCCAGGTCCTAAAATAATTAAAGCCATCAATATGTACCACTGGGGTTTGAAAGGATCCAATATTTCTTACTCATAAAAAATGAAATAACATGTGCAATTTGGTTTCTTTGCCTTCTGCTACTTGAATTGCAAGGTATGGTTAAAAAGTTAATTTAACACCCAAACATAATTATCAGGACCATGGAAGGCTTAATCTTTGCCAAAGCATTAAAGAATGGCTTATCTTTTTTACATAGTTTTTTTAACTTCATAAACTAAAAGTAACAAAAGTGATTTCATACGTTTTAGGCTTTCCCTCTTTTAGAGAAAAAGAACATTAAGTAAGTGGGGGAAAAGCAAATTGCATAAAATTGCGTGTAATGATACAATTCCCTACGGAAGACGATGGCAAGGTGTTCAGCTATTTCTCCCACTCATTTTGAAAGCTTTTCTTAGAGGTTCTATTTGAAGAGCTCGGAGAAACCTAAAAAGAATAGTACACACATATGAGGGATGGTCTATATTAACTAATCAGTCAGTAAATTCACCAAGTTTAACCCCAGAACAAGGAAAGCCTACCATGAAATTAACCATTTCACACTTTTTAAGGATTCTGTCATGGGAGTCTCAGCGGTGACTGTCCTCGCTTTACAGCTGCCTTGTATCCCAAAGGTGGGGGTGGGGTGGGGAATTTGCTGTCCTAAACAAAGTCATTCCATTTTCTTCTTGGAAGGAAAATGAAACCACTTTGATTTGTTTCCCTCTATGAAATCCTGTGAGCTGTGACTGCAATCCTCCATTGGGAAAAGAAGTTCAACGACGCTTTCTGTAGGTGGCACCTAAGGCCATGTTCTGCTGCTTTTGGACAGGAACTCTATGTTTGAGCGTTTGAAACCCCACTGGCTTTGCATAAACCATAATTATTCCAAAATTCCCTCCAGCAGTCTTGAGATTTGCTGAATAAGTCTCATTCATCCCATCCTTACATTCCTGTTTGTACTGACTCCAAACCAACTCAAACTCAATTCCAATTTCTCTCCTCTCTTCCTAAGCACCCCAGTAATTTAGGGCTTCTTCTTGATTTATCTTCTTGAGATATATTAACAGGAGTCACACTTGCATTTCCAGGTAGCACAGGAGTTGGGTTTGCTCAAAAGCAGAAGGGACTGTTGGTTTTGTCTGAAATATCTCTGGTCACTGGGAAATGGTCTTCAAACGAGAATACAAATTGTCAGTCTCGTACCAACCACCTATTCTCCAGGAAGTCCTTCTCCTTGGTGAGATTTTAATAGTTCCATGATGGGGACCAAATCCTTAAACTCTTTTTCTCTAGAACCTCTTTCTTTAGTTTTCTCCTTTTTCTGTTTTCCATCCTTCCTTTAGTTTTCTCACATATGTTTCCTAAGTGTCTACCATGTGCCTAAAATGTGGCTGCCAAGGACACAGCAACATGCTGGGATGTCCTCCTGACAGCTGGCAGACGGGTGGGCATCAACCCCACGTGACTCACTCAAGTGTCATCTTCATGTCCTCACTTCTCTATCGTTATCCTTGATTCAGTCATGTTTTTTGGTTGAAACATTTTTACTCTACAGAATAAGTTTCCAAATGAATATGCACACTCTCCTGTAAACGATTTAAAAAGATGTCAAATGAAATAGTCCCAAACACGGATCGTTAGAGGTCCTTTTGCACTCTGGACCATCCAAGTAGGGTGGAGAGGTGGTGGCCCGCACAAGGGAGCCAGGCATCGGGCTGGCTCTCTGCCACCTGGGCCCCCTCTCCTGGGACAAGGATCTTTCTACCCGCAGGAAGAACCACCATTTTGAACATTCTTGTAAGGGCGCCGTGTAGACTAGGAAGATGGCAATCACTTATTTCTACTCTCTCCTTTTCTTCTGCGCTCTACATCCAAACACTTCCCAATTCCATGATGATTCAGTTTGTTTAAATGGGTGTGAAATGCAGTTGAAGATTTCCCTAAAGATTATACACACTCATCTCCTTTTTATCCATCTGCCCATTCACACCAGCAGAGAATTTAATTGAGTAGTTGGACTAATTTCTTCCTTCACCCAGTAGGCGTAGTTGTTTAAATGCTCATTATCTGCCCAAGATTGGAACTCAAAACTGCTGAGTGATCATCCTTGGGATGAACCCATGGGCTTGCAGTCATAAGAATCTTCATAATCCCTTACCTTTGTATAAGATGTTAGTTCACAGAGTTCTTTTGTACATAGAATGTCGTGTCATCGCATGTGATTCACCTCAATTGTAGGAGGTCATGGGCCTGGATATGCATCTTGGCTATGGAGTTGCTAATGACAGAAACAAGAGGATACAAAAAGAGGCCCGGAAAATAGGAATTGAGAAGAAAGCAAGGAAGAGAGATGATCTTGAGAAAGCCAGGTATACATGGCTCAGTCTGTGTGAGAAAGGGAAACAGAAACACAATAACAAAGACATCTCAAAAGCTAGTGTTTCCAATTTATTTTGCATTGTCTGAGCACTAGGGTGAGTTCTCTTTGTGACCCTGGGCAGCTTGAGACTCTGATGCCTGTCTTGAGAAGCAGCCATTCTTCTCTGAGGATGCCCCTTCTGTCCCCTCTGCCTGATGCTGTTGACAAGGACTGACGTGTGAAAGTAGCTAATCCACAACCTTCCACAAATAGTCACTGAGCACCTACTAATTATGTGACAGCATATTTCTGATGCTCCCCCAGATTTGCAAAGTGAATTCTACTATTCCTAGTTCACAAAGGAGGAAACAGTGCTCGGAGCTGGCAAGGCAGTGATCTGAGGTCACAGTACTAGGTGGAGGTGACCTCAGATTCCATCAGGTCTGGTGCCGAAAACCTCTGCTCTCCCCACCACGGCGGATCCTGTCTGTCCCCAAGAAATAGGTTTTGTTTTTCAAGACATGAGAGTACACAGAGATAGCTGAGCCCAATGCAATACCTTCCGAGAGGGGCTCGGAGAACTTCAGAAGTGCCCAGGGACAGTGGAGTGCACCTGTGGGCATCCTCGGTCCAGACTCCATTAGGGGACACAGGCAGGTGACAGGGAGAGGAGAAAGGATGTTTTTGGTGGAGGCCTGATTTTTTAAGATGCTTCATCATGAGCTATAGTGATTAGTCCTCCCTGAAACCCTGAAGGGTCTGTTATCGAGAGCGATAAAAGCGTTTTTACCCTGATTTCAAGACGAGAGAGATGTGCAGATTCCTAGAATGAATGTTTTCATGACTTATTATGAATTGTACCCCGGAGACTGTCTACTGTCTGCGACGACCACATGGACTTGACAACCCCGAGCCTTGGTTTTCCTCTACTGTCATCCCAGCACTTATTTTCCAGTGATTGACATCAGTTTACTCTTGTCCTTCTAAGTGACGAAACTGGCCAGCATTGACTAACTGCAGTTCATTATCCTCATTCCAAAGGGGCCACAAACATGAAGTCAGCCTGAGTCAACTCCGCCAAGTCCAGCCTCAAAGTGCCCTGTTTCTACCACTGCATCCCGGGAAGCAATATTATTAGCTTTGCACGTTGGTAATATTACTACTTTGTCAAGCCCATCCAAAAATAAACTCAGCTGCCCATGTGAACTTCTTTGAGAGATGAATATCTGTAAGCCCCCCGTGGGCAGGGCAGGGCGAGTTTGACTTCTAGGGAAGCGAAGGTCCCCATTAGTCACCTCCCTCCATGCTGCAAAGGGGGTGCCAGGATGGCCCCATCTCCGCCCCCACCGTTGATGCCAACAATTGAATTTGTGTGCATTCTAACTCCTAAAATTTTTCACATTGCTCTGAAATCCCACCAATTAGAAGAAATCCATTTATCTTGAAAGCATTCTGATTCTGCAGGAATTGACTTTTAAATGTGCTGACCTCAGTGAGGCTGTGACAATGTCAGACCAGAGTCATCACATACAGCTGTGGTCCCCAAACCCCAGCACCAGCCCATGGTCTGTTAGGAACTGGGTGAGCCAGTGAAGCGTCATCTGTGTTTACAGCCACTCCCCGTTGCTGGCATCACGGCCTGAGCTCCGCCTCCTGTCAGATCAGCATCTGATTCTTATAGGAGCAGAACCCCACTGTAAACCACTCATGCGAGGGATCTGGGTTGTGAGCTCCTTCATGCGAGGGATCTGGGTTGTGAGCTCCTTATGAGAATCTAATGCCTGATGATCTGAGGTGGAGCTGAGGCAGTGATGCTAGCTCTGGGGAGCAGCTGCAAATCCAGATTATCATTAGCAGAGAGGTTTGACTGCACTATAAACGTAATGCACTTGAATCACCCCAAAACCATCCCTGGCCCCCTCCATGGAAAAATTGTCTTCCATGAAACAGGTCCCTGGTGCCAAAAAGGTTGGGGACCGCTGCCCCACAGGACCACCAGAGGGGAGAGGGACTGCAGCGGAGGCTTAGCAGCCTCTGGCCCACAAGAGGCAGCCAGAGGAATTAGCTGAGCTGTCTGGGGGCTCCCAGGGCTCAGAGACAGATGGGAAGCCCCAGGGCCCCATGTAAATGGTGATGTCAGGGAGCTGGAACCTTACCGTATTGACTGGAGGGAGGAGCAGTTATATTACTGTATTGACTGGAATGAGGAGCAGTAACCTTACCATACTGACTGGAGGGAGGAGCAAGCGGATTAAGGAAAGACTTCCTGAATAAATGTGGAGATCATACAGCCAATGGCGGCAAGATCTGGGCTCAGGGGAAGCGAGGTGAGGTGCAAACTCAAGTTCCTCCTAGGTGGAGCAGAAGGAAGTTGACCTGGGGCTGTGGGTACCACGCTACTGACACAAGGCACCTTAACTCCTCTGGCCTAGGTCAGCAGGGTTGTGGGAGGCTGGCTCAGGCCTTGCCCTCTACCGCCAGGAAGAAGCCTCCATCTGTGGGGCAGAGAGGCTTGGGGGAAGGGAGCCAAGCGGGGAGTGTTGGTAGAGATGGAGGCCGAATTTCACAGTCTGGAGAAGGCTGGAGAAGGAAGCCTGGGAGGGGGTGGGGTGTCTCAGAGGAGGCAGGCATGGGGAAGACACCAAAGACAGGCCCTCTCACCCCAGTGTGTTAGGGCCAGCGTTGGATGGTGTGAACCGGAGAGGGGAAGGTCAACACCTTGCCTTCTTCAAAACCAAATCTGGTTGGTACAGCCCTGACACCATTACTTTTCAGATTGGGGGAAACTCTGACTATATCCGTATTTCTTAATTTGTGGAGTTTTCATGTCAACGATTTTGCTGCCGAAGCCATCTGTGTTATCAGAGAGGCCACAGTTGGGTATTGAGTAGCGAGGCTCGAGTTTCTTTTTCTAGATAACAGCTTCAAAATGATTTGAAGTTGCTTCTCTGGAAGGCAGGTAATGACTTCTTGTGGGTGACACTGTCCCTGCCTTCCTGGGACAGAAAGTGACTGCAGGCTTGCCCACTGGCACACACGTGCCATGTGTGTCCAATGTCTCAATTTTAGTTCATCAGCCAAGTATGAAATTATTTTTAAATGACATATCTTTCGATATTCAAATGAGACTCAATCTGGCAAGGAAAACTACATGATGCTAATTATTCTTTGTGCATATAAATCAGCTGTGAAATCATTTGAAACTCCTGTGTGTTTGGGCTCTTTGTCGGCAGCGCGGAATAATTATCAACAAACCTCAGTAAGCCTCGCTTAGCAAAAGGTCTCCTTGTTCGAGGCGAGCAACAGCTTTGAACTTGGAAGTAGAGGTGTCCCCTGACATGTGAAATGCATAGCTAAGCGTGTGTCCACTGCAGAGTATACCTAGAAAAGGTAAGTGATGGCTATCTAGTGGTCCAGCAATCCAGAATCATCTTTGGCGAGAAGATCTGAAGGCCTGATTTGATTAGAGAGAGACAGAGAGAGAGAGAGAGAGAAACTAAGCCATCTGTAACAGCAGATATTCTAAATTGAGAGCAGGAACAGATACTTAGAAATCAGAAGCTACGTCTTATAATGACATTCGAAGTGTGATTCTCATTACGTATGACCCCTTCCCATTCAACTGGGTCTCTCCCCCTCCTTCTCCCTCCCCGCTGCAGAATTAGACCATGGCACTGAGTAGGAGATAACCGGAATGAAATCACCTTGAAAAGATAAATATTTTTTTATTGCTTTCTTACTGATTTTGAGCAGCATTTCTGGCTCTTGGTGACTGCAATGGGCTTCGAAATGAATAAATTAGCGACCACCACTGGTCTAGTGATTCTCGCTTCCCCTAAAATGAAGCCTTCTGGGGTCCACAGCTCTGGATGAAGCAGGTGCAACTTCTCGAGGAGCTCAGCAGATGCCCTGTGTCTGTCTGGCACCACCTTTTCTGCATCGGGACCCGGAACACCTACCCCGCCTTCCTGTGTGAGCAAGGAGAAGCTCCCTCCTCTCTTCCCCCATACCCAGTCTGCAGGCCAAATCCAGCCTCATGTCTAGGAAGAGCTGCTCTCTGGAAGGCGACAGACTGCATGGCCATAGGCTCCCCTGCATTTTCTTTGGGGTTCTTGGCTTAAGGCAATCCTGACTGGCAGGGGAGATCCTGGCAACCCTCCACCTCCCTGTTGTTGGATTCTCCTCTGCAACCCACAGGCAGCTGTGGCAGGGACTCTGCACCTCACCCCCCATTACCTCATTCCTGCCGGGGGGCTAGCTGAAAAGATTTTAGGGGACCCCTTTCTAAAATGGATAATCTGCCGTCGGGAGCTCTGCCGTGTGTTCGCTCAAATCACTCCCTTTGCAAAGCTGCTTTTGTGCCTGGGGACTGTCACTGTGCATCACTGTGCTCAGGGGAGAAGCCCTGTTCTTCTCACAAACAGGACAGGGCTGCTGTGCCCCATCTGATGGAAAGAACGAGCTCCTCTTTCAAATCCATGTCCCTCCTCTGCCAAAAAAAAAAAAGTGTAGAAAGCCAACTCCACAAAAATAACCTAGTTTCTGAGAAATGTCTCAAGAATCAAGGTTCTTGTTTCTAAAAGTGTTGCAGACACCTGCAGATTTGTCGCCATCCTCCAAGCAGTCCTCATTCTTCTGTAGCATGTCTAGCTGTCCTAGAGCACTTGTCACAGTGGTGCAGCCACCTCCCCGCCAGATGGGGGCCCTTTCAGAGCATGGCTGTGTTTATCGCACTTGGTCTTTCTTCCCGCACCTTCACCCCTGCTCAGACCAGGAAGAAAGACTTTGGTTCTAGTCACTTAAAAGACTAGTCAATAACACAACTGGCGAAGCTCTTTTGAAAATGGTTTGTGCCTTGATTCAGTTTTGAGATATTTTTCCTGGGAAGAGTTTTAAAGTATCAGCATCTTGCAAATCGGCCTACACGGATAAAATTTCAGCTGTAAGTTTCAATCATTCAGGGCCCCACCCAGATTGCAATCTTGCAGCAACAAAAGATAAGAGAGGAAGCTTAAAAGCCACTCCTGTTTATCTCCTTGGAGCACATGAATTTTGGTGACAGACTGTGTTAAGAGAGACTTGACTCAGTTAATTTCACTGGCCTGAAGCTATGAGGACAGAGCCCTCAAGGTTTACCAACTTTTCTTTTTTTTTTTTTTTTTTTGAGACAGAGTCTCACTCTGTTGCCCGGGCTAGAGTGAGTGCCATGGCGTCCTCCTAGCTCACAGCAACCTCAAACTCCTGGGCTCAAGCAATCCTACTGCCTCAGCCTCCCGAGTAACTGGGACTACAGGCATGCGCCACCATGCCCGGCTAATTTTTTCTATATATATTTTTAGTTGGCCAGATAATTTGTTTCTATTTTTAGTAGAGACGGGGTCTCGCTCTTGCTCAGGCTGGTCTCGAACTCCTGAGCTCAAACGATCCACCCACCTCGGCCTCCCAAGTGCTAGGATTACAGGCGTGAGCCACCGCGCCCGGCCCCAACTTTTCTTGTAAGTCCAACTTGCAACTAGTGAAAAACAGCCCCAGCGGAAATAATTATTCATCTGTTTAGATTAAGGAAAAAATTCAAGAGATCTCAAAGAAATGCAGTGGCAAAGCTTAAATAAATGCACATTGTCTCCCATCACGATACTGTTATTACCTGAATTCTAAAAAGTCCTAAAAGCGGAAGTGTCACCTGACTACACAGAAACTTGGCATTCTTGTTAGAATTAGTAGGAAGAGTGAGAGGGTAAGTATAAACCAAACGGTAGTAGATTAATAATATTTTACAAATAAACATCTTAAAAAAATCACCAAAAAACATGTAGGCTAAAATAATTGTGACCAAAATGATAGCTTTGAAATATTAAATTTTTATCTATTCAAGACATTTGAATGAGAAATACAGTGAGACCTTATCCCCAATCCTCATCTCCACCCCCATGGGCAGGAACCTGGAAATAAGGAAAGAGAAATTTTGAAATCAACACATAATGGATTAAAGCAGAGAGAGACAGCATTATTTCAAAGAAGATGAATGGGTCCTAGGGTAGCCAGAGGAGTCTTTAATCTGATCGAAGATATTAATATTCCAAAGGCAAACTGTGCCTTTGTTGCAATGGAGTGGATCATCCATGGAGACGTAATAACAGGAAAGTTGCAGAGATAAAAGTTGGCAGGGTCTCCGACCACTGGCCAGGGCAGAGGGCAGCCAGCCTAGCCGGTGGGGGCAGTCGCCTCTGGATCAGGCTATTGGAGGCTGATCTCATTACAAATTCACATCATTAACCCAACTTCCTTCTCATTCCATGTGCACCCAACAACCTTCTGATAATTTGTTTCCCTCTGTAGCTCTTCTGTTAAGTGATAGAAAAAGCTAGTTATACATGTATCTGTTCCACCCACCAGTTCTATTTCCCATTATAAATTGATAATTTGGTGTTTGGGTTCTAGCTATTGTTTCTCATAAATTTTGTGTGCACTGGAATCTCAGAGCGTGTTCGAAGACCATCTCAAAGGGGCAATTTCTTAACACAAGGGGTAGCCAGGGCTGGCCTCTGGCAGGGTGATGAGTCTTTCATTCTGTTGGTACTCTGGTTTTGCTATATACTTCTTTCTTGCATGCAAATATTCTAAAACAACATTGCCTCTTGTCTGAGCATAATTATTAATAATGTTCCTGTTGACTCTCACAAGTGTTCTGCTCTGGATGATTAATTATGTGGTCACCTACTCATAAGCCAGTTTACAAATTTTTAATTTTGTAGATGAAAACAGCATTTTGCGAAGCCTGCTTTCTTAGAAGAAAGTTAAGAGCTATTGTCCAACATGCAGAATGAAGTTTCTTTGAGGAAATGGGGCCTTAGAAGCAAGCTAAGGTTTGTGAGATGCAGACTTTGGACTTACAGCAAAAATGCAACAATGAATTTGATTCAACTTGCAATCAACCCAGCAGGGAATTCGTGGAGCTGGAGTAATTGAGTTAAAGTAGATTAGGTTCTGGATTAATACAAATCACTGCTTTCTATTTGCTTATTTTTTTAGTAATTGAAAAATATTTCCAATTAATTTCTTATATTAAGAAAAATTATGACCAAGCCCTCACTGTGCAAAAGCAGACAGCTGGGTGCGGATGCAGGTCTGTTTTCTAGAACCTCCGTATCGGATTGCCCAAGGTTGCTTTCTTACGTGGTTTCAAGCGCTGAGTATTCCCACAATACCAGTTTAACCATGGTCTGACAGAAGCATTCAAATATGCCCCACGGTCTAATATACGCCCTGCTGGGATGACCGCTTCATGTGGATTTTCCTTGCCTTTGTTTCCCTTTTAGCCCCACTAATATTGGAGAAATGTTTTTATGATGCTAAAAACGGGCCTTTGGAAAGATGGGACTGGGAGAAAGAGCCTGGATTCCTTTCCAGGATAAGATTACTTTCTCATCTTTTCACTAAAATAGTTCAAAATTTAAAAGCATACTCAAAAAACTGCATTCTAATAGAGATAATAAACTGAAGACTCGCTCCATAAGCATCGACATAGGATTTAAATACAGTATTTAAAGCCAGGTTGTTTGCATGGATGGATATGCGGGTTACACAAGTCTACACTATCATTTAAACTTGTGCTATGCAAAATATTGCACTTCTTTAAGTAGCCCCACTTTTAAAAGTAAAGCCAGGGGTGGAAATATGGCAACCAGAGCAACTTAGGTACTTTTACAAAGTAAATTTGAATATCTTGGTTTTTTTTTTAAAGGCAACACACTTTTATTTAGGACACTTGGTTGTTCTAATATATCCAGCCCCCACCACACACACACACACACACACACACACACACACACACATTTTTATTTAAAAACCAAGCCATTTAACATCAACAAGTTCTATATAAAACCTAAAACTAAAATTCTGACTCCCCAAAGCTGCCACATTGAAATGAAGCTGAGAGCTCATACAATCCAGCTAGCCTGTCCTCACTCCAAGGGGTCATTCTACCCCAAATCAAAACTTGAATTGTCCTATGAACTATAAAAGTTGAGTTCATGCCCTTTGAGAATTGGTGGAAAATCCAATTTGCTCCTTTCCATCTCTGTCTACGGAGGCAGGCTGATTTAATTGTGAGAGAGGTTTCAGATCTCAACCGCTCTGGGAGCTTCCTGTAAATAGTCATTGCCCTTCTTTCTAATGGCTGCACTGTGGGCACTTCTTGGAATAAAACACAAGTGAAGACATGCACCTCTTCTTTACAATCTACAGAGGTTCACTACAGGTGTTCATTCCCCAAGTCAGAAACATGGAATCCTCTTCCCCCAGGCATCCCGGGACAAAAACACCTCATTTAGGGACATTTTGCCAGTGGTTGTCACCTCCGAGGAATGGTTAAGAACTCAGATTCCAGATCCCATAGACCTGGGTCTAACAATCAACTCCATCAACTGTAAGTTGTGTATCCTGAGTAAATTGCATTAGCTATTCTAGGCTCAGCCTCCTTGTTGCTAAAATACAGAGGAAAACAGTCTCTAAAGCACAAAAATTATTGTGAGAATTATGAAAATAATGCAGGCAAAGGTCCTGGTACCTGCTTGCTGCTCAATAAATATTAGGTTATTATTATTGTCATTTGTTATTGTTGTATCTGTGTTTGTTGCTTCTCACAACAGCTATCTCTGGCACTCCTAAACCCAGAAATTTCAGTTGTACAGAGAGAGTATATAGTAAAAAATATATATATATATATATATATATAGACTTTATGATCAGACAGGTCTGTATTCCAACCTACTTTTGACACACAGTAGTGACATGACTCTCTGGCATTTCTTAAATCCCTCTAAGACTCAGTTTCCTTATCAGTAAAATGGGAATAATATCTACTCTACAAGATTATTATGGACAAAGGGTAATGAATATGAAGGTACCTGGGAGAGAGTAAGAAGCCATTAAATGGTCACTGCTGACATTTTAATTCTTCTTCTGCCACTGAGGAGCAAAAACCTATCCTGGGAATCATCCGATTCCATGCAATTCTCCTTATACAAAAACCAACAAGCCTGGGCACTTTCATGGCCCTAGTCAGTATAAGATGTGAGAGGTTTGAAAATTCACAAGTAAGAACAGTCTAGAAAAGAATAAAAACAGGCCAGCTGAGAAAGACTGGCTGGCTTTGCTTCCCTACGAAAGATGTGCTCAGCACGGCGGGGGCAGCTGCAATTAGGCTGCACAGCCGCACAGCTGATTGGTTTTTGCAATTCGGAGAGCTAAAGTCAGAATCGGAATCTGCTTCAGATTCTAATTCAGCATTGCAAAGGCTGGAGAGATGTTTCTGCAAGTGAGTCTGCAATAATAAATCAACATGACACAGGGAGAAGATTCTAAATGGGCAACATTTTGCCGTTGCTGAACATTTAAACATCTCTTCTTTTCTGTTGCGCCAAGATAAAGGGCTAAGAAAGAAA
Source organism: Varecia variegata (assembly GCA_028533085.1). NCBI lineage: Eukaryota > Metazoa > Chordata > Mammalia > Primates > Lemuridae > Varecia > Varecia variegata. Next base: position 9,469,325 of record CM052453.1, read on the forward strand.
TCCCAGGCTGATGGCAGAGAAAACTAATGTGTTCCCTCCCAAGGCGAAGCATGGAGCATGTGCTCTCCCTGTGCTCTGCCGCAGACGAGCAGATACATGAAATGGCATCTTTCTTGTCTGAACTCTTGACACAGCATCTCTGAGGATCAGCCTCTAGTATACCGATTCCCTATTCGCTGGGACTTCAGGGAAGGGGGGAAAATGTCGCAGCAGATGAATCAACCACTGCAACTCTGGATCGGTCTGTGTCAGTCCCGGGCAGGACGTCTGTAAGTTCTGAAGCAGCCCATGACATTGATCAAAACATCAGAGACCAGCTCTTGTATTTTTCTGCTTTCGTAAAGTTCTCATCGGCAACTTTCTCTCCTCCTTTGGTCCAGTGGCTCTCAGGGATGCTGGGATTGATGTGAAATGAGGCATGAGGGACCATTTATGCTGGGATGTCCAGACTTGTGTCTGAGTATCCTGGTGTAAGGTGCCTCCAACGTGCTTTGGAACACCCAATCCCAGCTCCCTGGGACTCTATTTTGGAATGCCACAGGGGGCTGGGATTGGGTGTTCTAAAGGCACAGTTAATGCCAGAGACCGTCTCATGTGGCTGTGATCTGGGGATTTGTTATGTGGGCCACAGTTAGCAAGGCCCCAGCCTCGTTCTGGAAACAGAACATGGTAACTACAGCGTGAGCTTGATGCTAAGGACCACGTCTTCCTTATTAACATGGCTGACACTTTTAGCCAAGAGCAGCTGGGGAGATGTCTCTATGCGGGGCATTCAGATCTTCCCCTCTCATAATCGGATGCCACATCCTCCTGGTCCCACATCTACTAACCACCCCTGTGGCTCTGTGTTAGATCAGTCCCTTCCCTGTCTCATGCGGGAGCCACGGATGACAGAGAATTTTTAGCATCACACTAAAATTGCTCCAAGCTCCGGCTTTCAAGCATTTATCTTTAGCAACTGTACTTCTGTAGCTCTCGTTACTTTTTTTCTTTCTTGCTACTATAGAGATACATGCAGAGGCGGAAGGGGTAGTTCTTTCCCAGTTCTAGAATTAGTCCACCTGTAGTCGTTGGTGCTGGCACAACGTATTTTCTGGGTCTGTGCCGTGTCATTGGGGCAGGGGGGATCTTTATGGGTAACCTAATCTGTCTTTGGGACAGCACCCCTTAACCCCCACTGTTTTTCCATATACACCCACCTCTGCATTGCTAGGAAGTGTTCTCCTTTATGATGATTCCTGTATCACACTAGAATCTTCCAGACCTGTTCATTTGTTGCTTTAGTGGGGCACTGTTACTGAACATTTGTCATGTCTGTTACCACGTGTATGACAGAATTAGCCACTGCCACGTGTCCAGTAGGTGAGCTTCCCAGCGACTCTCTGGCTGGTCTGAGACAGCTGTGCTGTGGCAGCATTTACGGAAACGAGTAGAGAATCTGAAAGCACAGCAGAGTATCTTCTGTCCTTGGGAATATCTGTTGGTGTTGCCATTGGCTAGGCAAAGGAAATCATTAGGATTGAGCAGCCATGATCTTCTAAGTACTATATAGAATAAGCCCAGACCATAATAATCTCCATTCCAAACTATATTCACCCATGGTTTTTCCAAGAATCAGGCAGCAAATCCAACCTTTGACATTTAAAGATGCAATAACCCAGGCCAGGGGTGGGGAACCTTTTCATGTTGAAAAGCCGCATGAATTTAGCTGTAATCAAATATGGCCACATTCAAGAAACTTCAATTAGATATTACTTACAAATGTACATTTTGTAAAAAGCTAACTACCATGTACTTAGTAATTTTGAAAAATGACAATGATTTGTTAATTTTAGAGTTAACTAACCTTTTAATGACTTGGTTGTGTCTGGTTTGCGGTGGAAGCATTTGAATATTTGGTTGCAGCATGGAGGTCTGCAGTTTCAGATGATCCTCTAGGTGGGTGTGGGTCATTGTGACCTTAAGGCATCTTGATTTGGGTTAGGTAGGAAAATGTAGATTTGCAGTAGTAAGTGGCTGAGAAGCAAGAAAGCATTTTTAGGGGATGTTGCTGAAGTTGTGGGTATTCTACTGCATTTTTCAATAGTAAAATTGGGTCTTTCTTAGCATCAAACAATGACTTTAAAATATCCTCTACTGAGAGCTCAATCAATTCCATCCGTAGTTCTTCAGGTGCCTTGGTGATATCAACTAGGTGAAGCTGAAATGCTAATTTATGTGTGATGTCATGATTCTCAAAGTCAGCGAAACTTTCACTGTACTCTCCAATTAATAGGTCTGTAATGGCTGTATATTCTTCAAATGATTTGCATATGTCATACCGCTCACCAATGACCTTTGCTAACTGGGGAAAATGTTCATTTGAAATTTCCTTTTGAAGAAGTGTTTTTAAAAAAGATAGCTTTTTTCAAAATGCTTGGATTTTTTTTTTGCCACATATCTTATATAGACTTAGTTTTACCTTGCAAAGAAATATTCAAGTCATTTTGATTTGACATGATGTCACACAGAAATGCTGCATTCCTATGGAAATCTTCTTTCAATAATTCACATTGCTGATTCTATCTTCACAAAATTTAACTTGTTCTCACAGAGATAAAATTTTGACTAATACCTGTTCCTGCTACAGTCAATGCACTTTAGAATTATTTGGCAAATCCACACTGAATATCTTATCATTCAAACTTAGCATGTTACGAAACTGACAATGCCCTATTGCATTTGCACATAAGTTGTTGCAAAGTGTCACTTAAAACAGTAGCTTTGGCACAGAGATTTTGCTGATGCAAGATACAAGGAAAAGAAATGAGAGCATCTGGATCTGTTAACACCTTTTTAATCTGTGTAATAAACTCTTCATGTTTTCCTGTCATGGAAGGTGCATCATCTGTACATATACTCATTAAATTTACTAAGTTCAGTCCAACTTCATGACATTCATCTTGAAAGTTGTTGAAGACATCTATCCCCCCATGTTCTGTTTGCAAGAGTGCCCAAAGTGAATAACTCTACATAGCAAAGAAAATCTTCCGTTATGACCTGAATCAAGTATAAAACCTGCACCAAGTCAGTAGTTATCAGTTGATTCATCCAAAGCCATTGAATAATATATATTTTATTTTGAAGTATTGCATGAAGTTGTTAAGTTGAAGTATAATGCACGAGGCTGCTCAGATTCTCATTGAAAGAGGCAGTTGTTTGTACTTGGAAATGTTATCAGGGTCTAAGCATCCTACAACTTCGGCAATGCATTCTTTCACAAATTCTGTTATCACTGAATGGCTTCCCTTTTTCCTGAGTATATAAGCTACTTTGTAAGTTGCTTCTGTGGCATTATTTCTAGGTCTTATTGAAAGGATTGTCTTTGCTTTTGCTTTCCAACTTTTAATTTCTGCAATACAACCTTTTGCACCTCTCCCTCTAATTTAAAATATCGGTGGTTCTTATGAGTGTTACAATGCTGATGAGCATTGAATTTCTTTAATGTCGATATTGCAGTATAATGAAGCAAGCAGATAATCTTATCTGTAGCAGAACAAGATAATATTACAATTCCCAGACCTCATGAAAAAATCTGTTTTCTTCCTTCAGTGTTCTCTTGGTCTTCTTTGACAAGATGGGCTGTTAAGCAGACAGAATTAAAAAAACACTGTCGAGCTGTGCAACTATTCACAAATCCCACTTCAAACAGAAACACAGTGCATTGTTTTAAAAAGCTGGTACCAGACTGGCGTACTCGACCCTCATAAACTCTCACCAACCAGCCTGGTGCAGTAGTGGTGCCAGTCACGCGGGGGAAGTTAGCACCAAACCATGAGCGTAGCAACCGTCAATTTAGCCCTTATGTCTTACTACTGTTCTAATTGTGCCGGTCAATCTGGGAAGATTATTTTGTTGAAACTTATTTTATTCTTTGGTATTTTAAATACATTCATTTTTAAAAATAAAACCAAAAATAAAAGACAAACAAAGATATATTAATAACAATAAAAGTATCTGTTCTGAAAAATTTAGATTCAGTCAAAAGGTGGCACTTAAAGGACCTAGAAGGCCACATGTGGCCTTATGGCTGCAGGTTCCCCACCCCTGACCCAGGCCAAAAGACAGACTAAGTGTCACCAAATCCCAAAGGAAGAATTTGGCAGGGCCGGGAGAAGGGGAAACAGAAAGGACTCCCCTAGCCTCACCCATGATTATCCTCTGTGAGTCGTTCTTTTACATTCTTGAGGATTTTCAAAAAGCAGTGCCCTCCTTGTCACACTTGCCTTCACATGTGATGGCAGAGTAGAACCTTGTCCTCACTCCCCTTTCATTCTCAGCCTGGCCCTGTCTGTAGGTCTTTGGGGGGACATCCTTCCCCGGCAGATCCCCGTCAGTAGAAGGCGCTGGATTTCTCAGCAGCGTGGATGAAGGTCTCTTGGTTGTCACGCTCGAGAGCAAGTCTGGTTGATTCCAGCAATGGAGGTGTTGTTGGAAGGATTTGAGGGACCCGCTGAACTGAGAGCGAGACGAGAGAGTCAGAGGATGAGCCGGAACTGGGGTCTCGGCGGCAGAGGGGACAGCTGAGGTCCCCCTAGTTACAGGACACAGCTGCAGAGTCCAGGCCAATGGATGCCTGACGCTGCTGCTGGAACACGGGCCACCTCTGCTGGTCTCCGGCTGGCTTTCCTCCCAGTGCCGGTGGCCCCAGCCCCAGTGTGTCTGAGATTGAGCGGGTGCTCCATGACATTCTCTGGAACGCTTCAGAGATGTCCCTTTCCAGGAGCAGATGCCCAGGGAACACCAACGCTGCTGGTCCCGGTGGGGACTCTGTAAAGAAGGTTCCCATAGTGGTGATGCCAACTAGCATGTCTAGTTCAAAGTTGGCATCCACCCTCTGTGGGACCAGAGCGACATTGCACTTGGCCCCTGGCTGCACGGAGGAGGAGCTCCGTGGTCCCTGCTGAACATTGCAGTGCCTCACGGGGACTCCTTCCTTCTCCAGCCACACTCCCAGGTCATCGCATCCCGGCTGTGGCTCTCAATGGCAGGGATGTGCTGCAGCGGCCCAGATCCATTTCTCCGTCCCAGGCCTCTCTGCAGAGCTCTGGATGTGTACACCCAACCGTAGGCATCATCACCACGGAGATGTGCTTGGCTGGGCTCTGCGGCCTCCAGGACTCAGAGCCGTCCCAAGCTTTAGCCACACCTGTCAACCGTAACTTGACATCAGCGGCATCCAAGACTTGCCTACACACCTTTCCGCTTCCCTGTTACTGGATTTGGCAGGGAAGATCAGTAGCCATCACGGAGCTGTTAGTAGTAGTTCTCTTGCTCATTACAGCTCGGATGAGCTACAAATGGCAAAGCCACCCTTCCCCTCCCCCAGGTCACATCCCACCCACTGCTGCCTCCTGGAGTTCTGCCTGGGAACTTTCCCCCAGCAATTTAACAGTAACAAGGCACCAAAAAACCATTGCCACCTTACAGTGGGCCGGGGCACTAGACGGAGTGCCTTTTATATACTGCATGTCATCTAGCTCACATAATAACTCTGCCCGGTAGATATCATTATGTTCCCAAATTTATAGGAGAAGTGAAGGCTTATTTAAATTAAATAACTTGTCTACAGCGGCTGAGCACTAAATGCTGGAAACAACATATGAGTCCAAGCCCGATCCCAGAGCCAGAATCGTAACCACTGTGTGATGTTCCACCAAGAAACTGGATCGTCACCAACTTCATTTCTTCCTTAGGGAAATAATTCCACACTCAGCCTCATCATTCCTCCAAAGGACGTTTTAAATATTTCTTCTGTTCCCCTCCCCTTCCTTTTTTTTATGCAAGAGGTACTTTTTAAAAATTATTGATTTATTCCTACTCTTCCTTCCTCATGACCTATAAAAAGTGTCTTATAAATACAGTTCTAATATTGAAAACGTGGAAAGTTAGGCACAACATTTTACCCCAAAGCTGCTGTCATTTTAATTATCTGGCACAGTCCTAGAAAAACGTCTTGGAGATGCCCATCTTTTCTTCTCATCTGTGGGATAGAGCTGGATCATTTAAGAGTCGAAGTCTTGGAAACAAAAATGCTGCTTAGGTTGTGTAACCATACAAGGCTTAATAAATTCATGAACCTCCCTAATTTGCTCTAATTAAAAACACCTTTTTAATTGGCAAAAGCAACATGTCTTGAGAATTGTTCCTTTCAAACTGGCAAAAGCCAGTGGGGTAGGCAGGTTTCCATTGATCTGAAATCTAACCACTCACACTACATGAACTGCAGCCCAACTGCTGAGCTGCACAGACTGGCCAAGTGGCATAAAGAATTAGAAGAAGAAAAAAAAAAAGAAAGAAAGAAAGAAAAGAAGCCCTCTGAGCATTTGCTCATTTCAGAATGGTGTGATTTTTTTTTTTTTTTTTTTTTGGAAACACCCACTTAGGATCTGATAACGTTTAGCCAATCTGTTTAAAGAACCGTGGTGACATTTTTTTGCAGGCATCTATATAACACCTTTAAAAAAAGTAAATAGTCCTGCAACAGGGTCCTTGGCACCTCAGAAAGTGAATGACATCAGGAGATAGTTGGTGAACTGTAAATCAACTCATCTGTGGATTTAGAAGACGCTCTGAATTTGTGCTCCCTTGGACTGCATATTGATAATATACGGTAGGTACTATGTTGGTAGCTGATGGAGTCACAGTCCTAATATTGATGTAGCAATGACATCTTCATCATTTCTTGCCTGCACTCTCTTCCCTTTCTCTCCGACCTCCCCTAAAGAGGCGGGATGGTTACATAGTAAACCTGACGCTGTCATGCAACTGGAATGCCCTGTTGGAAGTTTGGGTCACAAATCACACAGGCAGCTGCATGACAGTTTATGATTTTTCAGACCTTCCTCAAATGCTTCCCTTTCCCAGTGCGTGGATGACATTTCTATCATGTGGCACACTCAATGCATGTGTCAGACTTTACCCTAAACAAGACTGCTGGTGCATGATGATAAATAGTGCCATGATCTGCGGTGATTCCCACCCGCGGCATCCTGGCAAAGGTCGCCTAGCAACTGTTGTTATGGGCAACATCAGCATGTTTAGTTTAATTCAGTGGCTACATCTTTGGTCTCCCATGGAGGTTCAAGTTTATGCCCTGGAGACTAGGATCCCCTCCCGAATCCACACAAGTTACAACCTCTCTTGCACCTGTGTGAGCTTTAACCATTATTACTCAATTTGCCCATTTGACAAGATCAAAACTGCCATTCTGAAGCTATCACACCTTCCACGCAGGCAGGGGGAAAGGGTTGGTAACTGATTTTTATTGCGAGGTAACAGTTGGCTTCATTCCCTTCCCACTTAATATTCATAACATTAACTTCAAAATGGGTTTCAAACTATGGAGCCTGGTATAAAAATAAAAAGTAAAAACGGAAGGGAAAAAAAAAAGCCTTTTGAAGCCCCTGCTGGGATCCTTTTCATTTTAATGCACTTCAAAAAAAAAAAAAATCCTGGACTATTTTGCATTCAGATGCACCAACAGAACCATGCTGGAAATGTCTGTGTCGGTGCATCACACCACCTTCTCCTGATTGATCTCTCTTAATAGATCAGCATTCTGTAGATGAAGAAGCAGTTACCTCTGTTCTGCTGGCTATTAAATTCAGTCTACATAGGTCTCTGCTGGTTTAATGAGCACTGAATATCTTCCACCAAAATGCAGTGCTTTCAAGGTATATAATAAAATAGCCTACATTCAAAAGAGCCTATAAAAACAGCTTATGATAAAATAGCCCAGCTAATATAAAATTTAATTCCTGTCCCCATGCTTATAAAATAGCCAGTCAGAGAAAATAGAATGTATACCAAGCAAGACCAGCTTTGACCTGAGCTCTTTACGTAAAACAACTCAATAGCAACTCAGTGACAACTATCGGAACCTGTTATTTGAAACAGCTACTAGAATCTTTCTTTTGCAATTGTCAGCAATTTTAGGACAACCTTGTATTCAGGTGAGGCTGACTATTCAACACTAATTAAGATTTCCATTTAGCATAAGAGAGATTTCACTTATGGGTTGATTTTTAATTCTTGGTTTCTTAAAAAAATAAGTCTTCTATTCTTGAAAAGCGAAAGTGCACTGGCTGGAAGGACACCTGTGTGTTCAGACACTTATCTTCAGAGTTTATGTAATTTACATTCAAATTACTTAATTAGGCAACCCGGAATTCCACAGCGATTCTAATCCCCTTCTACAGAGTATTGGAGGGAATTCGTTTTTCCCTTCTAGATAAAAGGCAACTGAGAATTAAATAGAGGTGTTGTCAGAAACAGAAATGACAAAAGTAAAACGAACAGAAGAGCTGTCGAGGTGTTTGCGTGTCCATCTTTGCCTGGGAGGACAAGAAGAGTGGCTTTCTGGGGACCCTAAGGCCACATAGGCTGGGGATTTGGGGGGCAAGTTAGGAAGAATCAGGCTACCCTGAGAATATCGTTTGTTTTCCCAAGCTTGTACCACCACCAAGCTGCTTTGCTAAGGATACTGAGCACAGGGGTAGGAGGGGACTGCTGTTTTCTAAGACAACACTGATGGAGAAAACCCCGAGGGTCCTAGTGGATCTCAGACTGCAGGAGGTCTTGTTGCTGTTAGCACCATCCTCACTCCTCAAAGCATTTGTACCTGAGATTGCAAGCTAAGAGCACAATCTTAGGAAACTGAAATCCCCTTGGGCTTGGGACCTAAGCAATGGGGGAAAAAAACTCATCATTCCAAAAGTGAAAGAAGAAAGATGAAACTGAGAAAACATAGACAGATTCCAGCGATCGGATATTTATTGCAATCGGGAGTCACAGAGAGGGTGGAGAGAGGAAGGAGCACTTTTGGAAGATTCTTTTCCGTTCCTCCGTTCCCCATGTGTTCTTTTCCAATATAGCAACGTGTCGTTAGATACATGTAGTACACCTAAAAGTCAGATGCTAACGGAAATCAAAAGCATTCTGCAAGTTAATTTTATTCTCACAAATCTCTCAGGGACTGCATTATTATATTTTGCAGATATTTCTTACACGCTGTTGCTAAGGACGTTGGAGAAATTCAGTGATAGGTAGCCCACAGGTATGGGTAGTATATTAATGGTAATAAAAAATGACAGAAGTCCAATAAAGACATACAAAGGATAACGTCCACATTCACATGTTCTTTGTGAGGATTTAAAGTGTCACCTCTGCCTCTAGCACATGACCTCTGAGCAAAATTACAAAGTACAACAAGAGTAAGGAGGCAATAAATGCCAAATTAAGTCATGACGGATAGGATGCGAGAGGGACTCTGTCCTTTGTACAGACCATGGGAAACAAACAGCTAATGTTCCCGAGCTCCACGGGGAGGTCAGATAGGGAGTTAAAAGTCAAAAGGATCTTACTGGTGAGAATGTGTAACAGTACATTCGCTGTGGAAAACAGTATGGAGGTTCCTCAAAAAATGAAACATAGAATTACCATCTGATCCTGCAATTCCACTTCTGGGTTTATGTCCAGAGGAATTGAAAGTGAGGTTTCCAACAGATATCTGGAGACAGCCAAGCTCATGGCAGCATGATTCCTACGAGCTAAAAGGTGGAAGCAACTGCATACCTACTATCGGTGAATGGGGGAACATGATGTGGTACACAGATATATACACACATTGGAATATTATGCACCCTTAAAAAAGAAGAAAATTCTGGCCCATGCTACAACCTGGATGGACCTCGGGGACGTTATGCTAAGTGAGATTAGCCAGACAAAATAAGGACAAATACCGTCTGATTCCACTTACATGAAGTCCCCAGAGTAATCAGATTCATGGACACAGACAGTAGAATGGTGGTTCCCAGGGGCTGGGGCAGGAGGGAGTATGGAGTTGTGTAATGGCTACACAGTTCCAGTTGGAGAAGATAAAAAAGTTCTGCAAATGGACAGAGGTGACCCCTGCCAAGGGACCCACCCCAAGGCATTGCTACATGGAGGAAATCAGGTCATACATACACGGCACCCCAGAAGTAAGTCAGAGAGGAACATGTGGAGTAGCTGTGGCATTGGAAGAGAGGAAAATGCTTTCTGGAAGCTGCTTGAGCCCTGCTATGGGCTGAAGGGTGTCACAGAGAAGACGCCATTTGTTAATACAAGCCAAGGAGAGAGGCCTCCGAAAGGAACCAACCCTGCTGACACCTTGACCTTGGACTTCTGGGCTCTAGAACAGTGAGACAATAACTTTCTGTTGTTTAACCCACCCAGTCTGCGGAACTTTGTTATGGCAGCCTGAGCAACCGGATGCAAACCCCCACCGATTGCCAAGGTCAGAGCAGCTCTGAAATCCCTCATCAGACACCGAGGCTGGACAGCTGAGGGGCTTTGTCATACGGCTACAGTAGGACATGGCAGCCCATCAGCCAAGGAGCACCTCCCACTCTCCTCTGCCTTTGCTGCAACCTTCCTGTCAACCGAGGCAAAGGAGGCCTCAAAGCCTGTCTGACCCGCTGCTGCCAGGGGCTCCCAGAGCAGCTGCCACCCCCAGAGACCAAGATGGCCCCGGGCTCAGCAGTAACCTGCTGGAGAAGCTCCTTACTGATGCCTGGTCTCCTGTTGAATTGCCAGAGATTTCTCAGGTCTAATTCAAGAGTTACATCTTCAATTTACGAGTATTACAGAGAGATGGGGGCAAAATCAATTTATCGAGAAAAAACTTTACATGACAACTAAACGCAAAACCTAAGGAATGTTACTAGCATTAGGAAAATACTTTTTAAGCACCTACACAGGCCCAAGAAGTGGTAGTTCAGAAACAAGTAAGAAAACACACATCTACATGCACACGCACATATACTGCACACACACACACACCATCACACACACAATGCTCATACATGCATACGCACACATGCACGCACATGAATACACATACATGTGCACACGCATACAGCCTTTATGCCGATACGATGAGCTGTAAGTAATTAAGTTACTTTGACAAAATACCAAGTCCACTAGGCAAAAGTGTTCCACATCATTCCCAAAGGATGTGATGGTACCAAAAAGCAAGAAAGGGAGGTAAGGACCCTCCTCAAGGGAAATAGCAAAGAGGGAAAATGTGGAAATAGTGAGGGACTAAAAACCTATAGGAGAGGAAAGATCTGGCTTCAGGCAGCAGGGGAGGAAGAGGATGGAAGGAAGAGAAAGGCACCAGGAAGAAGTGTGGTCACCAGGAAGAAGAGCTGTGAACACAGGCACAGTTAGAGGGTCTGGGCTGCCTTTAGGGAGATCTCTAGCTCTAGGAACCTTTCATGCAAATTAGGCTTTTCTAAATGATCTAGATAGTTCTCTGTTTCCCTTTGTGTGCAGGGGGGACATTCAAGCTCTTTTGGGTTGGGGCATAATATAAACGGCTTCTTAGTTCCACCTTGCTGGCATCCACATATGTAAATTGCTGGCCACACAGAGGGGCTAGTGACCCAAAGACCAGTGGGAGGCTGATGGCCAGGCCCAGAGTCACCTCACTTCCGTCCTGGCGGAAGTCAGTTTGCCAGCTACGCGGCTGGAGCGAGACATCCAGTTATATCCCAAATGGTCCCTGCTGCTAAGCCCTGCGCCCGAAGGGCTGTGTTCAGGCCTCAGGCCCCGCGGTATAGACGTTTACACGGCGCCCAGAAGAAGGGCAAATTGAAATGCAGCTCATAGCACCTGTCAGAAGAAATAAGATCACATTAAAATTCTTGCCATTTCTTTTTTCTGCTACACTAGGTAGGTGAACATGCAGATAGGCTCTTTCCTTCTCTCTCTCTCTCCGCCTCTCTGTCTCTCTCTTTCTCAACTCCACAGTCAGTTTTCTGGAGTGTGGCCCAAAGATCCATATGTCAAAACCTGGCAGAGGAAGCTGCCACACAAAAAACACATTTAATTCTCTTCCTTTCAAAATGGCTTTGAGAAATTAGCTCCACTTAGGAAAGTTCACGTGAAGAAGAGGGAGGAGAAGGGAAGAGGGAATAGGATATCTTGGTTGTAATTTTTAAAATGCTTCCAGGCATTGTATAAAAAGTCAGGGAGCTCTGTTGGAACTTCAAACAAAACAGCATTTTTGTAAGTTAAAAAAAAAAAAAAAATTGGAAACAGGTGACAGTACATGGCTAAGCCCTGTCCCAACCCAAACACTAAAATAAGCAAAGATTGTTTTCTTGTTCTAGAAACTTCCTGCTGGCCCCCACCCCCGGGCATCTCTGTGGGTGCTCACTTATCCATCACTTCCGTGGCTGATTCCCCAGGTAACATGAGCTAGCATTAATTGAGCACTTGCTGTATGCTAGACAGAGGGCTAAGCACCTATTAACATCACATTTCTATTGTCATACAATGTCATGAGCTAAATAACATATCTGCCCAGACACAAAGACACTCATCTTATCCAATGAGACTATCCCCCATTAACACTTTTTTTTTTAATCCAGTTGACTATATAAACTCTTAGGGATGTAAATAAAACAAATATGACTTAGAAAATTTAATTTATTAATTCAGTTGCACATGCATATTTAACACCACATACTATTTAAATAATACATTCCTGCAGAAATATTGCCTTTTGCCAGTCTTCCTTCCATATCATTACATAATTTTATTTGTCAATGTGCTCGTTATCTCTGCAGCCAATTTTAGAGTCATTCGATTTTTTTTTTTTTTTCCAGGACACATCATCTTCATTTCCATCTCAATTGTCTGAGATATAGCACTCTGTCACTGGAAATTTTATCTCAAGCTGTGCATGAGTAAGTGTTAATGTAACATCGGGACAGTTGTTTTATTTATTCAAGCCATAGGTGCGTATTTATGAGGTCCACGCTATAACCAGGTACCTTATTGCCTTTTAGAGGACCCCTCAGAAGGCTTGTTTACGATGGCATCCAATACTTGCATTCATGAGGCTGTGTTCCCAGTAATAATTGCCAAATCTGTGTTCAATTCGTTTGCCTCCCTTCTGTTTGCTAATTCTGTCGGGAAACTGCAGTAAGCATTCCAAACAAGCACTGACGGAAGTCATTTCAGGCCAGTGTATTTTCCTCCAACAATGCTGCGTTTTCCAAGTTAAAGCAACTGAGAGAGCGTCCCAAGATCTCAGACACTTGATAAGGATCCCTACGTTTGGAAATGCCTTCTTTTGGTAAAATCCATTGGCACTATGTTCTGAGTTACATGAGAATGGTTAAGCCCATTTTACAGATGATAAAACTGAGGTTCAGACGTTGAAGTAACTTTCCTAAAATCAAAGAGCTGGTGTTTGAATGAAATGAAGCCGGGACCAGGGGCCACGACTGTCTGACTCTAGGGCCCAAGTATTGAGCCACCAGGCTGCACTGCCCACGATCTCCCAATGTGGCCCTCACCTCCTGTCCACTGATGCAGCGGCCACCTCCCTTTCCAGAACTTTCCTGCTGCTCTTGACTTCCATTTCTTCCTCTGACCCAGAAATTTCACTTTTAGGAATTTCTCTAAAGAAAATCATGAAAATGATTTAGCATAAGGATATTCATGAGAGCATTAATTTTAAGGGCAAAAACTTGGAGGCAAACTAAACATGCACAATGGGGAATGCATCAAACTAAGCTATATGCACACAATGGAATACTAAGCAGCCAAGCTTAATATTTGTGAAATCATAAGTGGAAGAAAATGAGAGGTTGTGTAATATGATTCTCGTTTTACTTTATTCTCTAAGAAAAGTATGCATGCGTCAAAAAGGCCAGAGAGAAGCAATGACAACTTAATGATTTAGTTAATCTCGGGTGATGGAATGGAATACAATTATTTTCTTATTTTTCCTTTTCTGTTTCTCCTCCTCAAAAAAATAAAGAAATATACAAATAAAAACACAAAACCGTGTTCATTCCAAAGGAATAACTCCAACAGTGAGAATTCGGGGGCAAAGAGAGAAGAAGCAATGAATGGCAGGAGAAATACCCAGTGAAAAAAGGTGTCTTGTTTTATAAGCTCTTGCCTACTCTATTTTTTACAAAGCTGTTGCCCTGCAAAAGGATTTTCCAATTAATAGAACAAGATTAAGGTTGTAATCCTGGGACGTTATCAAGTCCATAATCTGTCTGGTCTCTCTATTACAGCTGCCTAGGTATAATGGCCTGTCTTCTAGAATAGAACCAACAAAGTGTGTAAACCACTTGGCCATATGTCAGATTCTCTGCCCGGGCCAATGATCAAACCAGCTCTCCTAGAGAAACCTAGGCCCTGGCTTTGGGGTCATGCTAGGTGGAAAGTGACAGATTTAGCAAAAATGACATATTCCTTACTCCCAGGGAGTCCCAGAGTCCAGCATGGGTGTGCTGATGAAGATATGGGCCCAGTTAGCAGGGCGGGAATGGGCACTCTCTGAGGCCCCAGCGGGGACGGTCACTTGCTGGTCTCTGGGAGTGATGTCCAGTGCCCACAGGGCTAATGGCATTGGATTGAAAAAGGTATTATGTGGCCAATTTGTATTCATTGCCAGATAGAAGCAAAGCAGCCTCTTAGACAGCATTCTGTGCTCTAGTTACATGGTTTCTAGCTGCATTCAAACACTGGCCTCTTTCAAGAGATCATAGTGCCCGAAGAGAAGACAAAATATGTATACAATTAGCACTTACTCTCTGTACAGACAGCCTCTAAGATGGTCCCCAATGACCATCACTTCATGTTATTTACTCCTGAGTGCCATCCTTTCTCTTTGAGAGTAGGGTGGACTTACTGGTTTGTTTCTGATAAAATACTACGGAAGTGATGGGCTGCCACTTGTGAGGTTAGATTATAAGAAGACTGCAGCTTCTGCCTTGGGCAGGCTCTCTCTCACTCTTTCTTGCATCGCAAACTTGGGGCAATCCAGCTGCCATGTCATGAGGCAGCCCTGTGGAAGGCCCCTGTGGGCAGGGACCCAGGCCTGCTGACAATTATGTGAGTGATCTTGGAAGCAAATACCCCCCAGTCTAGCCTTCAGATGAGACCGCAGCCCCAGCCAATAGCTTCACTGCAACCTTGTGCAAGGTCTCAAACCGGAGGAAACCAGCCAAGCTGCAGCCAAATTCCCATCCCCAGAAACTGCGAGATACTAAATGTCTGTTGTTTCAAGCCCGTAAGCGTTGGAGTAATATGTTATGCAGAAGAAATAGATAACGAATACAGACTCCAAATAAAAACGAGTTCCAGGTGGTATTATGGAGTTTAAAAATAAGAATTCTCTTTGATTCACTTGGTCCTTACACGGACTGTGGACCCAGATTCCTGGAAGTTCATATTCCAGCTCCAACACTGACGAGCATGAAACTAGAGGCAAATTACCAACCTCTCTGTCCCTTCATTTCTCAGTGTGAAAATGGAAATAATAATATTGCTAAGCTTGTAAGAGGAAGGTCCAATGAGTATGTGTACGTACACACACACACACACACACACACAAGTTAAAGCAGTGCCTGGCCGAGTAAATGCTGTATATATGCTTATTATGATTATTATTAAAACATAATAGAAAACACAACATCAGTATCATATTTTATATTTTTATATTTTTTGATTTTTAAAATTTTATTGCTTATATTTTGTTTGAACAAACTTCAGACTTACAGAAAAGTTGCAAGAACAGAAAAGAGAATTACCAATGCCCTTATCCTAAATTCCTCAAATGTCAACATTTTATCACATTTTCAGCTGCCTTCTCTTTCTGTTTTTCACTCCTATTTTATTTTCAGATCGATTAAACGAAAAATGCATCCAGAAACACTCCAGTGTATCTTTCCACATAAAACAAGAAATTTTCTTTCATAACCACAGAAAATCATCAACATAGAGATACGAACACTGAAGTGATATTATCAACTTGACAGATCTTTTTAAGATTTTTGTCAATCGCCCTAAAAATATCTTTTACAGCAAAAGAAAATCCAATCTCATGTGCTACACTCAGGAATCGCGTCTCTTTAACCCGTTTTATCTGTAACAGTTCTTGACTCTTTTTTCATATGTTATGCTATTGATATTCTTGAAGAGTACAGGCCAGGTATTTGGAGAATATTACTCAATTTGGGATTGCTTGATGTTTACTCACAATTAGATTCAGGTTATGCCTCTTTGGCAGGAATTCCTGAAAGTGATGGTGAGTTCTCCTTGGTGTACTGTATCAGGAGGCCCGTGCTGTGGATTATGCCACTTCTGGAAATGTTAACTTTGATCCTTGGTTAAGGTGGTACGTGCCACATATTTCTACTGTAATGTTACTTTTTACCCTTTGCAACAAAAAGTACCTGATGGGGATACACTTTGAGACTATGTAAATATCCTTTTGTCCTAAAAATTTCATCCACTGTGTTAAAACCAATTGTTACTGTGCTGGTTGGCAAATGGTGTTTTCCTAATTCCATCATTCATTCTTCATGTACCAGTAAGTATTCTACTACATATAAGGAAAACTTTACTCCTTCCTTCCTTCCTTCCTTCCTTCCTTCCTTCCTTCCTTCCCTCCCTTCTTCCCTCCTTCCTTCCATCAGTGTACGTTCATGGATTCCTATTTTATTAATTTAAAATCCTCTGCTATATATAATTTGTGTTAAAATCAAATATAAATTTGAATATCTCTGGGTTGGATTCCTTTGATAACACTTATTGATCAAGAAAAGATAGATTCATCTCTAAAAGATACAGGTATCTTTTCTTTTATTAGAGCAGAGATTTTGCTCATGTTGAGAATTGTTCTTTGTTTTTGTCCATGCTCTGGTCAAGGTTAGCACCGCTAAAGACTGAGAAACTGGGTTGGCATCCTTATTAATCATTCCCGCAGAACACGACAGCAAGAAACGGTCAAGATAAATAGTGAACATCTCTCCTAAGAATTCAAGACACCTGGTTTTAGTCCAATATTTTACCAGCAGTTTGGGAAAAATCTCCAACATGATTATCTTTTTATATATATTTTTGTGCAAGTGTAATTTGTACAGCAAGAGGACTGATATCATAGGGTGCAAAGAGGGAAACCCACTTTTCTTTTGAAAACTGCTTGCTTTAAATAAATTGTCTAATTCTTTTCCCCCAACCCCGGGCAGAACCTATAGCTTTACAAGTCCTTCCTGGTATCAGAAGAACCTCACTGTGAGGCTTCCAAAAGTCCAGCTCCAGTAAAAATAAAAACGTCAATCAGTCATTCAATGAAAAGCTTCTCTCCTTCCCCAGCTCAGGATAAAGACCTGAGTTTTGCAGACCTGCAGTCGGGCGCGGCAGGGGGAGGGATGGGGGATGGGAGCATGGTGTGTTGGTGTGTTTCACTCTTCCTTCATCTTTTTGTTTTCTTTCCCCTCACACTCACTGTTTTGCCTTTGGCTCCTCCAGGACCCAGGACGGGGTGGGGTACAGGGTGCGAAGCTGAGTGAGACAGCAAGTGGACAATTTTTGAAGATTTTTGATACACGTATACAGTCATTGAACCATCACTACCATCAAAACTCTTTGTGAAACGCTAGCACAGCAGCACCCAGAAGAGAAATGGTTTCTGAGCAGGGAGTATCCACTCTCCCTATTTCTGAGAGAAACAAACCACTCTACGGCACACCAGGAATGGAAGCTTGGCATATAAGCTGGAGTTCTCCAGAGACGCAGAACCAACAGGACGTGTGACTGCGGACAGCACTGATGTCCCAGCTGATGGCACTTGGGCAGTAGAAGTGTCCTGCTATTTTTGGGGACAACCAGCCTTTCTGTCCTTTCAGGCCTTCATCTGGCTAGATGGATGCTACCCACAATAGGAAGGGCAACCTGTCTCTTTCTATGCATCTTTTTGTCTTTTCTCAACATGCTTCCTCTCCCTCAATGGAATTCCAAAATTTGAAGAGTAATCTTTGATACAGAAACTTAAAGAGTTTTAGAGAAAACCCATCTTCAAGTCGCAAAAGCACAAAATGCCGACAGATGGCATATTTCGGTCTGTGGCTTTCTCCAAATTTCTACATGAAAACTGGGTCGAGATACTGCTTTCTATCGCCTACCTAGGTGGCCCGTCTCTTCTGTTGGCTCCAAACACCAACTAGGTAACCGTGGGCAAGTTACCTGCCTTCTCTGAATCCCGGTTCTGGAAAATGAGACAAAAATACCCAACTCGTGAGGTTGCTGTGTGGGTGTGAAAATTCCAGTGCTTGGTAAATTCTTGGTGATGACTTTATACAAATATTAGTAATGATATTAATAACCTCTTTGGGGTGACCAGGCATATCTAGAAGGTTCTGAAATGCGAGGAGATGTGGTTCTCTCAGCTCAATCAGACGGGCATCAGGAGGCCGGGGGTGAGTGTTCCTACCTCCTGGGGCCAGGTCACCCTCACCCTTGAATTAAAGATGTGCAAAAGCCTCCTGGGTGGGGAGGAGAAGGAATGTGGAATGTGCCCCTTGCCTTTCTTAGAAGGCTTGAGAGACAAATGACAATGCCACAGTAGTGGTAAAAAATACAGACAGAACACCTCGAACCTGAGGTCTCAGGCCACTGTGCTGGGTAACCGGGACCTGGGTGTGCTCAGTTTGTGCCGCACAATTTACGTCCGTCTTAGAGAACATTTCCTTTTACAAGTGAATTAAACAAGTGATCATACTGAATAGTCCCTGCTTCCCGAGGAGAACCCGAAAGCCAGCCACAAAAGCTGCCAACAATGACTGCAGTCCACACTGCTCTCATTCTGTCCGTCAGCGCTGGGCCGGAGGGGTAAAAAAACCAGCCCTGTGTTCCCCGGGCCGGGATCTGTTCCCAAACTTGCTCAGAAATTTTCTTTCAGGAAAAAAAAAAAAAAACTGGCCTATGGAAGGGACCCGTGTGCTATTTCCTGACAGCAGCACGAAAGGAAATGGAGCCGAAAGGTTTGGACCCACCGGATTCTAGAAAGCAGGAAACTGACGCCCACTTTGAGGAGCCGGCGCGACAGCCTGGTGGCCCAGCTTGGCTCCCTCCCCACCGGCCCCATCTGAGTGCAGCTCCTGCTTGGGGGAGCCGTGGTCCCTGCACAGAAGCAGGACATATGGCCTTGACTTCAGCCAGCGCCGGAGGAGGGAGGGGACAGGCCACATAAATCACTCGCACGGCCGCCAGCCAGACTTGCTGCTAAGAATCGCCCCAAATTCCCATCATCTTTCTTTGTTTCACGAACTGTTGTTTTTTTTTTTTAACTTTAGTAAGTGTACTTATTCCACGTGCTTCGGAACCTCAGAAATATCCATGGTGTTCATTGTAAATCACCTTCAGCCATCACTAGAAAGTCATTCTTGCCCACCATCGGCTCTGAGCTTCCTGAATCTGTTCTGCCACCACAAACTGCCCACTGCCCCAGGAAGACGCTGCAGGGACAATAACAGAGGTGTCATAGTCAAAGACAGGGTCTTTGGATCCCGGAGCTGGGCTCTCTAAGCACCTTACTGTTGTGGATTTAGGGCAGAGTGCGGACAGCGTTCCAGGAGGTTCTCTGAGTCATCAGATGACCTCTTGGGGACTTGGTTTTCATTGCAGCGCATGTGCCTACCCTTGATAAGCCAATGGCAAACCTGACGAAGACACTCCAGCAGCCGGGTCAGTCGTCAGCAAAGGTGACCCAGAGGAAGGCACTCGGGCTGGCGTGGAGGCGGGGACCAAGAAGTCAGTGCGAGAAAAAGAGAAGCCACCACCAGGGAAAGCAGCAGCAGACTCTGCTCCATGAACCAGCATCCCGCTAACCGCAGAGAGCTGCCGCATTAATTACACGTCTCCTTGCTAAGATTCGCTCCCGGATTGTCTGCGGAAACTAATGAGCGCAATCATAGCACCTCTAGAGAACTTTTCACCTGCCAAGCGCTTTACAAGATTAGCTTATTAATCCACCTGCCCTCCCGTGAAACTGGTAATTACTATGATGCCCAGTTCAGAGATGGGGCAACTGGGCAGAGAGAAAGCAACTGCCTGAAATCCCCGGGCACGTCACAGCCCTTCTTGCTCTGCAAAGCAGAGCTCGGGTCTTTGGGCTGCAATGTTTCTGTTTTTGCTTTTATCCCACCTCTTCCTCGTTGATGAAGCATCCCTGAAGAGGGTGGAAGACAGATGAGCTGGATCCTCATTCCACGCAACTGCTGATTAATTCCCCTTTAAAGGAGTCATTACTAAAAACCAAAAAAAGTTACTGTTTTATAAGTGAAGTCTTGCTGGACTCTAGCGGATGGCCCATTTATATCCAAAACAATGAATTAATTGGAGCAACAGATTTTATCAAATGCCTCGCCCTATTGCAAACCACGCACTGTACACAGAGCTCACTTAATGTAAAAAAATAACGTGGCTGCCCCTTCGATTTTGTTGTAATGCTATTTATTAACCTAAACATAGGGAATTCCGATAGACGATTTAATTAAAATACCTATTGTTTTACATTCCCTTTGACCCCAACTGGTGCTTCCTCTAGACTTCATGGATACAAGAAAGAACTAATTGTTGAACACTGTAATCCATCAACATCAGCCCAAGTCATAGAAAAGAAAGGAGCCTTTTGCCCATTAATGGCTTTGAACTTTTCCCTGCAGCCGCTTCTGTTAGCCGTTGGAAGAAGCAGGCGTTTCTCCCCTGGGTACCCAAAGGAGAGCAGGCAGTCCTCGGGGGAGCGTGCTCCTCCTGCCAAGGTGGTAGGAGAACCGTGGTGCGACTTCCTAGGGTGTTGGCTCTTGTCAAAGATTTGGCAGATGGAAGTTAAGTAAGCTACCTGGTAAGTAATTTAAAATATTAATTTTCTCATAAAATAGGCAGGACCATATTATGGAGTAAGCTCAAGGACTTGACCTTCAAGAAATGTCTAGCTGTGCATGGCTCACCACCATGAAGGGCTCAGGGGGGCACAGCGTGGTCACGTTGGGGATCTATCATGTCACAGCTCTGATTTTGGGGGTGATCTGAGCCAGCACTAGAGGGGGTCTCTGAAAGACTCAGGGTTGGATTTAGAGGTGCACAGATCAAAGGTGCCTGCTCGCATAGACGTCACTGCCCGGTGGCACCAAGCATACACGTCAAGTTCATGGGTAGGAGAGATCGGATGCTTATATGTTGGGAAGAAAACAGAGGAATGCAAGGAAGGTGGTCCCCCTAGATATGTGTTATGAGACAGACGTTCCCGACGTCATGCCCTGCCTAGTCCAGTGGGATGGGCCCTGTCGAACCACCTGGTTCAGTTCCAGAACATGATCACATGGGTCTGAGTTCCAATTCCACATCTGTCACTCCTGCAATGACACCTTTAATAGCTCCAGGCCCCCAATTTCTTCATCCCTTAAACAGTAGTGTTTCTGGGGATGGTGGTGAGAATTAAATGAAATAACCCACATTTTATGTGGGTTGTGGATGCCTGACCCATAACATCCATAAAATAAATGTAAACCACTAAATTTTAAAGCTCTATATAATGACAAGGAAATATGTTCATTTTCATTATTATCATGGTCCTTTCATTTTTTTAAAACTCTCTCATTCAATGTCCTTAGTTAAAGGTTCTGTCTGATTAAAATGAGATAATGTCTTATCCTTGGTTCTGTTTGTAGGATCATAGTAATAAGATTTTTGTTTTGGTTTGTTTTTTAACCTACAAGTTTCCATACACATTTGACAGATTTATGCTCTAGTCTGAAAAACCCCTTACTCCTTGGATTAACATTTTAAAACACAAAGCATATAAATTTTGGAACAAGGACCCATGGACACAAGTTTGTAGACGCTATTAATAGCAACA
Source organism: Varecia variegata (assembly GCA_028533085.1). Classification (NCBI taxonomy): domain Eukaryota; kingdom Metazoa; phylum Chordata; class Mammalia; order Primates; family Lemuridae; genus Varecia; species Varecia variegata. The sequence goes on from CM052453.1 coordinate 9,491,079, forward strand.
ATGAAAATATAAATTATTTTAAGAATTTAGCAGATTCAGAGGGTAGAAGAGCAAAACTAGTTATTTCTATGGGGATTTCTGATAATCCCACTGGGATTGAAACTGTGTGGGTCGTTTATCAACAGGAGAAGGAGACAGGAATAGTTCTAAGCAATCGGATGTAGCTCTGGAATTCTAGGGAGTAGAGATATTTCAGATCTGCATATTAAAACCCCAAGACAGTTCCCTCCAGCCAGGCTGGGAATGTGACCTCTCCTGGACGTGCGATGTCAACACAACCGGGAAGGGAGAGGGAAGCATTCGTCATAAACCCCTTCTGGTGCAGCCTCATCACACCTGCCTCACGTTGGGCAAAGGCATCATCTCTGCTGGCCCCAAAGCCACAATAACAATGCCTTATTAAGTGAGCCTGTCTGGCTCTGCCTGTTCTTTCAACAGGAGCATTTATTTATCCAGCCTCATGGTGAATAACAGAGCTGACCACATACAGTCATTGAGAATGAACGATCAAGGTGCCAACCAGGACAACAGCAGCAGTTTCGGGCAGGCAGACTCCAGACTTGGAAGCAAAGAAAATAAACTGAAGATCCCCGGTATAAATACCAATGAACTGAACTGGCTGTAGGTTTTGAGCAGGTTTCTCAACCTTGGCACTATTGAGCTTTTAGGCTGGTTAATTATTTGTCCTTGAGGGGGCGCTGTCCTGTGCATTGTAGGGTGTTAAGCAGCATCCCCATTTTTCCTGACAAGGGGTCCTAGCACCCCCTCACTACGACATCCCCAAATCTCTCCAGACATTGACAAATGTCTTGGGGTGGAGGTACACAAAATAGCCTCCAATTAAAAACCAATGTTTATCCCTTAAGTACGTTTTCTCAAAGTCGGATGTAGTTTGGGGGCATGTCTTAAAATTATTAATAATATTTTCTAGTAGAATGCCATTGAACTACTGAATAAAGTGATCTTATGTCTGCTTCATTTGATGTTTAAAATTCTTGGTATGTGTTGTGCTGTGTGTGTGTGTGTGCGTGAGAGAGACGGGGGGCTATGTAGGGCTGTTTTACACAAACACTCAGCAAAGCATAAAGCAGAAAGATCTGTTTGAAAGATGTGCCCCAAAAGATTAATGATATAAATAGAATACACTCATAAAAGAGAAAAAATAAGGAAGGATGAAAAAAAATCATATTTTCACACTTCAGAGTACACATTCATTGAACTGCCTTTATTTTCTTTCTTATCATGAAGACACTCCAAGAAATGTAACTGCAAATATAGTTAAACGTTAATCGTACTATTATAAATTATATCCTTTTATTCCTCTCTGGGGAACCCCAGGAGAATTAGGGTGAATAGATGTGTATAAAAATACATGTGGGAGTCAATAAACGATTTGTATCATTGAGCTAGCATAAATATAATGAGTTCCCACACTGCGTCATGGAAATTATCAAGAACAGAACTGTTTCTTCTCTGGAATTCCTAAGAAGCATTTAAGTTTCAGCATTGCTAGTGCTTTGTATCGACAGAACACGTTTTATGGGCAAGAATCAGTGCCTGGAGCAGGCAGATAGGCACAGCTAATAAATGCACACAAAGAAGACATAATAGGCTTGAACCCTACAAATGAAGTCTACGGCTGAAGAGAGAAAGGGAGGTTAAGAAAGGTACAAGGTCAAGACCTTGGGATTTTTTTAAGTTATTATTTTATAAATCACGTCTCTTCCAGACAAATGAGGCTTTGTGCGTGCTGGGGTTGGTTCTTGTGAACACGTCTGGGGGTTAGAAGAAGGAAGACAAGAAACAAGGAAAAACAGACACAGCCCAAAGGGGCATCTGTATCTGTCGTCTCATGTCATCTTTCTAGTATCTCTGCTAAAGAGGCCTTATGGCTCCATTTTAAAGATTAAGATACTGCAGGCCCAGAAGTAACCTATCCAATGTCAAGTGAGGAAGTAAAGACACCACAGCTTAAACTCAGGTCTGTAGAATCTCAAGATTCTCCTCTTACTTGGCAGTAGGATCTCTAGCCAGAATGTATCTATTTTATATCCAGAATGGACCACACGCTTCATTTTCTTTCAGCATCTGCAATTCTGCCAATCAGGAATCCCTTTAGGTTAACATCTTTTAAAACTACAACAACTCTTGGTTCAACACTTATAAATCAGGTACAGGTTAGAGTAAATACGTGTACGTAGATAAGCACATTTTCTGAATTTTAGAGTTCAGACCTCGCTTCTTTGTGTACCAGCTATGCGGCCTGGGGAATGTCACTTTTCTTTGGGGAGATGCAGATGCCCTAGTATGACATAAATAAACTTTAGTGACCAAGCCTAGATACCTAACCACCAAATAGGGTTGTTTTAAAGGAAATAGTGCATTCTGGATTCTAAGTAACTGAATTACAAATGCTAGAATACAACCCAACATGAAACAGAGGATACCTGTATCTTAAATCTCACTCGAGTCTAGCCATTTATTTGTGGGCAACCAATCTGGGTTTTGTAAATTGTAAAATAATACTAATTTCACCTATGCCACCATTCTGTTGTGGACATCACATGGGATAATATATGTCAGAGTCATTGGGAAAATGATGAGAAGGGTGTGATTATTACCATTATTATTAGTTAAATGTGTGTGTAAGCTTATCAACTAAAAAAAGGAAAAAATAATTACTGCGTTCTCTATCTATATATTTGTGTTTTGTTTTTTGCTTCAAATCCAAAAACTGTTAACTCACGGCATTATAAACTAAGAAACAAATAATACTTTTCCATCAAAATGTCACATAGCAAAGGGCAGTTTTTCCCAATGCCATGGGCCACTGGAGCTAACCACGACAATACAATACCCAGGACAGATCATTAAACATGATTTCTTTTTGCAGAAGTCTTCAGTCTCATCAGTGGACACCATGGATGATCTTCATCCACAATGCTTCAGCCCCAGATCTATTTATTTTCTGCAAATAGCCCTAAACACTACAAATGTAATATATTGTAAGAATCCCTCAATTTATTTATTTTTTCATTCATCTTCATAAAAAAAATATAGCAGCGAAATAGCTGTAGTTCTTCACATGCTCCCTACCTGTCAAGGGCTCCAACACACTAGTGAAGATTAACTAATATTTTGAGAAAGCCACTTTGTGCCTGAAATATTTGATGTATTATGAAATCTAAAACACATCCCTATGGAAGCGCGAAGCTTGAGGACCGTTCGTCCGCGATGCGTGTGCGTGCATGAGACAGTTTGAGGCAATGTTCCGCCTGAGCTAAGCCAATAGCCAATAGAGGGAAGTCAGCATTTCCTACAATGAATGTCAAACTATCCAGGGAGCTGAGGCTAATTTTTCAGAGCTTCGATATATTTTATGCTTATCCTCAATTTACACATGTTCCAAACCAAAATGGCAACTGCGTTAAAAAAATATCCCCATATTTGAAGCAACCATTGGGTAACAACCATTGGTTATCCACTAAGTGTATCCCTTTGGGATAAAAGCCAACAACAGGCAACCAGTGACAAAACTTTTCTGAGGTTTGGGAAAAATAACTAGGGGAGGAATGGAGAATCTGATATATTTATATTTCTCTTTGTATTTAGATGATTCCATACAGAGCCATGCAGTGACACAATTGCTCCAGGAAGCCACTTGTTGGGCAAGGCCGTGGGTGGGGTGGTGGCTGTCCCTGAAGGGGTGAGGGTAACTCTATAGGCAATATCACAAATGCCGCTCTACTCCTGGGCTCCTGAATATGCTTGAAATAGCACCCTCTTGCATGGTTGTATTCATTTTCTATTGCCACAGTAACGAATTTAGCAGCTTAACAACTCGAATTTATTACCTTACAATTCCATAGGTCAGACGTCTGGCACGGCTCTCACGGGGCTAACATTAAGTGTCAACAGGGTGTGTTCCTTTCTGGAGGCTCTCGGAGAGAATCTGTTTTCTTGCCTTTCCCAGCGTGTAGGGGCCCCCTGCATTCCTTGGCTTGTGGCCCCTTCCTTCATCCTCCAAGCCAGCAGCGTAGCATCTCTCTGCCCCTACTGCCACTGCCACATCTTTTTCCTGACCCCAACTGGGAAAAGGTCTCCACTTCTAAGCATGATGTGATTAGATTGGGTCCACCTGCATAATCTAGGCTACTCTCCCGTCTCCAGATCCTTCACCTTGATCACATTTGCAAAGTCCCCATGACAGTTGATTTTGGGTGTCAACTGACTGAATTAAATGATAATAATTAAGGGAGTTATTTATTCTCAATCATTGCATTAATTATTCTCAAGGTTTCAGTAGCACTGAGCCAGTGCCTCTTATGCTAAAAGGGGACTCCAGGTGGCTTGGCATTTGGTGAGAATGTTTGGGCTGCCCCAGGTGTGTCCGAGAGGGCGTTTCCAGAGGACTAGGCATGGGAGTCAGCGGAGGGAGCGGGGAAGATCTGCCCTCAGTGTGGGTGGGAGCATCCAGTTGTCTGGGGCCCAGATGGAACTGAAAGGTTGAGGAAGGACAAATTCTTGCTTTTCCTCTCCCGGAGCTGGAGCACCCATCTCCTCCTGCCCTTGGATCTCAGAATTGCAGCTTCTCCGGCTTTGGACTCTGGGACTAACACCAGTGGCCCCTCAGACTCTCAAGCCTTTGGCCTCAGGCTGAGAGTCAACCATTGGCTTCCCCAGTTCTCTCAGGCCTTTGGACTCAGAGTGGGCCACATGACTGGCTTCCCTCCTTCTGCAGCTGGCAGACGGCCTATCCCAAGATGTCTCAGCCCCCACAGTCGAGGGAGCCGATTTCCCTAATAAGTTCCTTCTCATAGCTCCAACTATAAATATCCCATCCGTTCTTTCTCTCTGGAGAACCTTGACCGAAACAGTCCCTTTTGCCGTGGAAGGTAACATATTCTCAGAGTCTGGAGATTAGGATGAAGGCATCTTTGGGAGGCCATTATCCCATCTACACAACGGTCTGTGATCTGGAGTTTTCCAAATCCTTTACCCACCCACCTACTTTAATGGAGAATTCCTCCCACCCACTGCTGTGAGCCATCTGCACTTAGACCATAACTGCAGAAGCAATTTTACCTGCTGTGTATTAGCCCTGAGAACTCATTACTGTTATTAATCAATCATTTACATAACAGACTCTCGAAAGTTCTCAGGACAGAGGCCATTATGATAACCGTTAGAGTATAGTAAGTTCCCACTTAATGTCATCAATAGGTTCTTGAAAACTGTGACTTTGAGCAAAATGATGTAACAGAACTGATTTTTCTATAGGCAAATCGACAGAAACAAGAGTTAAGTTCCTCGGGCACGTTTCTGGTTACAAAAACATCACTGGAAAACAGCCACAGAGGTTGCTGGAATCTCAGCCTCTCCCAAGTAAAATTAAGCATTATAAAATCCACTTAAAACTAATGAGAAGAATATCAACACTGCACAACGTTATATGGTGGAGGAGGGAAAAAGACAAGAAACCTTGTCTTTCTTTTTAACCAAAATGTTCAGATACAACTCGTATTTCCCTAAGCACCCGCGTGGTTGGTGCCCATTTGAACATATTGAGACTATGCAAAGACGTCCAGCAGTGCAAGGAAAGGACCAAGAAAAGTGGCCAAGAGCAGAGAATAAAGCCAGTTTACACGTCCAGACGGCACTGTTTAAGTTGTTTCGGATCGTTTTGACGTTTTTGCCTTTTCTTGTGCACACCCACACTGCCATTAGATGATCAGGTGATTAAATGCAAACATGTCTAACTTTAGGTAAAGGGTTAAGGCTTTTCCCATCAGGGATTCCACTCTTGTCTTTAAAAATACAAAATGGCAGAGCAGATCAGGACACCTAGCTCCGGTCTTGGCCCTGATGGTGTGTGACATTGGCCCAATTGCACGACCTCTAGGGGGGGTATTTTGTTCCCACTGGAAAAGCAGGTATTTTTTATTAGTTAACCTGTCAGGACCCTTGCAGCTCTAAAATTCCCACTGAAATGAGTGCCTCAGTGTCAAGACGGTCAGAGACGGCCGGTGACATTGGCCGTCATGGGCACTGGGTGCTTCCGACAGTCGGAGAGGCACAGGTAGGAAGAAGCTCACTGTGACCCGCTTCACAATCTGGTACTGTTCTGACTTCACTTGGACATTTCCTCTGTGCAGCCTGCCCAAGGCCACCCAAAGAGCCACCTGGCACAAACCCTGTGACACGTCTTTCGTCTTCCTCCCGCCTCTCGGGAAACCCATTCAGGGAGAGAGCTCCCTTCAGAAGGTCTCAATGAGAAGGCCCCGGTCATGTGGCCTTTCAGCACAGGAACTCGGTGTCCCCGTTTCAAGGTACAACTTGCCACTTTGGCCCTCTGCCCCTGGCTCCCGTAGCCCAAACAAAGTTGGATGCAATCGTGTGAGAAAAGCTGGCCCCTGTGTCCCCAGTCCCCACAGGGAGGATGAAAAGGAGAGAGAGAACCCTCACATTCCCAGAGCCAGCGAGGGCTCTGTTTCCTTCTTGTTGACTTGTTTGCTTCTCTGGGGGGTTAGTCCCCCTTCCTTTCTGACATAATCTGCGGAGGGCCTGTCCCCCTTGGTTCCTCATGGCCCACGGTTCTCACACTTGTGGGCACACTGCAAGTACCACGTCCTCCTCTTCCAACCACACGAGGTTCTCAGGAGGAGCCCACACAATCATCGGAAACAAAGGTCTGAGCCTGAATCTCAGCCCCGGGAAGGATGAAGTATTTATGGTCTGAATGTGTGTGTTCCCCTGTACCCCAAATTTCATAAGTTGAAATCCTAACCCCCAAAGTGAGGGTATTGGGAAGTGAGGCCTTTGAAAGGTAAAGTAGGTCATGAGGGTGGGGCCCCCAGGGATGGGGTGAGTGCCCTCATAAAAGGGGCCTCAGGGAGCGCTGCCCACCCTTTCCACCATGTGAGGACGCAGCCAGAAGGCGCCATCTGTGAGCCTGAAAGCTCACCCTCACCAGACCCCAAATACGCTGGTGCCTGGATCTTGGACTTCCCAGCCTCCAGAACCCACGAGCAATAAACACTCATTGTTTAAACCACCCAGTTTATGGTATGCTGTTACAGCAGCCTGAACGGACCAAGGCAGAGAAGTCAGGTCTTGAGCCTGAGGACAGCCCTTCCCATAGATACTCCCCGCTCTCTCGTCTCCCTTCCCGCCTCTCAGCCTCTCACACCAAAATGCCTCCTGAGCACTCTCCGTGTTGATTCTTAAGTTCTTTGCCTGCCAGGGAAGGGGAGCCCAGCCCATCAGGGCCCAAGGATAGGGGAGCTCAGGCATTTTCTGATGTCTCAAGGTCATGTCCTCCCAGTGAATGGCCCAAGCTCCTTTTATGAGCACTGCAGTTTGGTTGTGAATGTGGCAGTTTAAATCCAACACCAAGGGAGTGGGCCGTGACTTGCCACATTTTGAACGTTGTCCACTCATCCCAGTATCTGTCTCCGCACTGACACCTGGCCTGTCCTGCCACCCCAGCCCCCAGAAACAGTCCTCCCCCACCCCACAATGTTGGCCATTATTCCTGATGTTCTGGGCCTCTTTGATGGGTTGGGGGGAATACATTTCAAATTCAGTTGGGAGGCTCTCTGGATTTGAAATTGGGGACCCCCCTGGGCAGAGAACTACCCTGTTGAATCTCTCACATCACTCAGTAACTGAGTCCAAGGAGTAGCCCTTTCTTGAAACTCACAAGGATTTAGCAGCTAAGGGCTAAATAACTTATTTCTAGATTTCCTTTTCCACTCTTCCCCTGCTCCCCTAACTTACACAACATTTCCAAAATCAAGATTGAATTTCTTCCCTACACTACTGTCCCCAACATCCATCTGGGTCTCCAAGGTCCCCAGCTGGGCTATTGAGGCTAAAGCTCTAACTATGGTTTTAAATGCAATGAGTTATTTACTTCTTCCTAGTATTTTGAAACTATGTATCTAAGGTCACCATAATTTAGCAGGAAAATTCTACAATCTCTCCAAAAGTCCACCTTCCAGCCACTCCTCTAAACAGCTTTGAAGACGTTTATTTTTGCAATCCTTTGTTGAAATAAATAACTAGGGCCAGATTCCACTTTCTTAGAAACAGAAACAAAAGCCCAAAGAAGTGGCCTGTGTCGAGCAGTTCTATGAATAAGATGGGAAAAGGATCCCGCCTGCTTAGAGTGTGAATGGGGTGTGTGTTTTCCAGTTGACCATGAGAAATAGGCTGTGGACACTTTACATCTCCCGAGCTTTGTGCCTGGTCTAATGAAGTCATCGATTTCTTCCTGTCTGACAAACGTTACAAGGAGAGCAGTGGCTAAGAGAACGAGAGGGCAATCTTTTCATTTTCTGCTTTTTTGCTTTTAATTTTGTGTTCTCAGAAAGTAATGTATGGCTTGCTTTCTTCTAGTTAATCACAGCTGTGTGGTTGTAACCCTCCCTGCTTTAGGACTTTGGTTTCCTTGGTTCATCACCTGGAAAAGGGGTGGATGTTTCTTTTCTCCAACTCATCTAACACGGTGGGAGCCATTTCAGGGAATGTTGACCACCTGACCTAGACTCTGTCTCCAGAACCTGCTGGCGTTGATCTGTGGGTACTGAGAAAGCACGCAGTAGGGTCAACCCAAACTCATTATCAAAGCAAACTATTTTGCTGAGGAAATGAGATTTTCCAACTTTTATAAAACTCAGGCAAAGGGTCTACGTTAACTGCTCATACTTCTTTCTTCATGCCTCTTCTAAGAAAGACCATTACTCATCTAATGAGATCAAATTCTCGTAATTATGATTTAGAATCCTACAGCCAGGGTGTTCTGAACTAGCAGCGGAAGTTGGAACTTGGAATGACGTTGACAATAGTACCAGGTCCTTACTCTAGGCTTGCATTTGCACATATGATCCCATTTAATCCTCATGACAACTCTATGAAAGGGGATCTATTATTTCCCCCATATCAAAGAAATTGAGGGTCAAAAACTAAATAACATATCCAAGATGACGAGTCTTCCAGGGTGCTCTGACTCAAACCTGCATTCCTAACCACTGCACATTATTGTCATCTAGCACATGTTCCACATGTTACAAATGAGGAAACTGAGGTTCAGAGGGGTGACATTGTTCAATGTCACCATGTTAACTAGTGGTAGAGTGGGTAGTCCAGGCCAGGGCACCTGCCTTCTATTTCCACCCTGCTCCACTGTGCCATGTTATAGGATGGGTGATGGATGAAAAGTTGGGGTAAAGGGCAATTCTTTACCCACCTTGAGTAGAATGTGGCTCATCCAGGACACAATTGACCATTTACTTTTTAAAGGCAACACTGGCTGGGGCAGGGCAGGGCCATGTGGCAGTGGGGCAGAGCAGACGGGGGCAGGGAGGAGACGCCCACCTCCCTGAACCTCAGCCTGGTGGAAAAGCTTCCCGGCGATCCCCCCGCTGGGTTAGGGGGTGTGGGTTGGCTTTATTGCACCTTGACCTTGCTGAGCCACAGCATAAAACCCTTCCTCTCTCAGACCCACCAAGGGCCACATAAGTGATTTGTGGGTAGAGGCAACATAATCTGCATTTATACAATCAATTTTTAAAGATGAAATACGATTATCATTCCCAAACAGATTCCACGGACTAACAGCTCTAGTTTGATCTATAAACGTGACTGGGGTCCCTTCTGCCATCCTGCTGTCCTGCCTGACTCCGCTCCCAGGGAGGTATTTCAGAACACCCAGGGCTATGCATGGACACTCTAAAGGGGCCCGTGCACGTGAGTTCTGAAAAGGCTCAAAGGCAACTCTCATGCTTCATTGGAGAAACCACCGAGTTAAAAGTTTGAGGTTTTTGGCTTCTTCTGCTAACCAAGTCCAATCTACCCTTTTGTTATTGTCGCTGTTGTGACTTCAGTTGTGTTCCCTCAAAATCCATACACTGAAGCCCTAGACCCCAGACCTCACGGTGTGGCTGTGTTTAGAGAAAGCCTTTAAAGAGGTGGTGGAGTTAAAATGGGGTCTTGCAGGTGGGCCCTGATCCAAACTGACTGGTTTCGTGTTAAGAGGAAGAAATTGGGACACAGACAGGCACAGACAGACGACCGTGAGAAGACACAGGGAAGATGGCCGCCCACGAGCCCAGGAGGGCAGCTTTGGAAGGAACCAACAGTGGCAACGCTTTGAGTTCAGACTTCCAACCGCAGGACTGGGAGAAAATGGATCCCAGTTGGGTAAGCCACCCCGTCTGCAGAACTTTATGATGTCACCTCCAGCAGACTAATACAACTGTGGCAAAACAGAAATAAAATTTACCACTTCAACGAGTTTTAAGTGGGCAGTTCAGTGGCATTAAGTACATTCACACTGTTGTGCCACCATTGGCACTGCCATCTCCAGAACTTCTCCCTCTTCCTCAACTAAAACTCTGTGCCCATTAAACCTATTCTGCCCATTTTAGCCTGTATAAGCAATGCCACTGGCCGCCTGTTCTGAGCTGGAGCAACCTCTTCTCACTTGGTTCCAGCCCAGATGGGGTAAACTCGTATGGGGACACGTAGTGACAAGCTCATAATCAATACATTAAAGGAACTATATGTGGATATTTATCAGAGGCTGGTAAGTGCCCTTTCAAAAGGTACTGGGGCTTGGTCTAGTCTCTAGACTCTGATCCAGACCAAGCAGCTCACAGTCCACTGAGTCAACTCTCTTGCTTGCAGACAAGAAAAACTAGCAATGGTGACTCATCCATCCCTCCAGAAGGCTCCGTCGTCTCCAGGCATTCACGCTAATAAAATGAGTAATCGTCTTTGCTTTAGCCACGAGGAAGCAACAACAGCTCAGCAGGTTAAGTAAAGGTAGGAGAGAGAAGGAAACGAATACATTGTAATACAGCCCTGTCACAAGCTCCGAAGCTGATTCTCTTTCATTTCCCTCATACTAACTGGAGCAGACCACAGTCCGAAATGGTATGGGGACCTTCCACGGCCAACAGAACCTTCCAGGACCAACGGCAGAATAAACTAAGAAACCAACCGAGCTCAGACTCCAGGTCATCAATGAACTTTGCAACTGGAAAGATACAGGTTTGGTAAGAACACATCTGAAAAGTTTGTTCACCATTTGATCGATCATTTAACTGTGGTGAGAATTTAAAATCAGGGTTCTCCAAGCACAAACTTATACGAACAACCATATTCCTTCTGCCTACTGTACTTGGAGACATCTTATTACACAGACTGGCAGAGTCTCCTGTCCTTCCCAGACTGAGTTTGGCGACCCTGCTTAAGTCTTAGCTACAACCAGAAAAAGTGGTTTCTTAGGGTTGGAAATGACATCAAAGTATATCCTTCCAGAAAGGGTTGTGAAAGGTAAAGTCCGAATTGCCACTGGACACTTGGAGCTGTGTCTTCAAGGAACATGGATGTCTCTCGTGAGTGTCAGGAGTGACCCTGAAGCTCAAACGCACAAATTTGAAGGAATTATCAGAAAAACAATGTCACCAGAGAACAGTGCTTGTTAAATGTCATTCAGACGCTTCTCCTTCAACCATAATTCTCAGCTGAATCTCCCAACCTCAGACTTGGATTCCTAGAAAAGCTAACTTTAATTTAGTAAGATTATAGGGTTCAAATGGTTTCAACGTGCAATGACTTCCACTGAATTTTGTGATTGTTAAAGCGGCAGAGTTCAAATTGGCCATGGTTGCAAAAGTTGATCATCGAAAAGACGTAAGGCTAAGTATAAAAGAAATTATATAACAGACCCTAATTACAGACTTATTTTATCCCTCTGCTCCATATATTCCTATATTCATGGTAAAGATGCAAAAGACCTGGGAGAGAAGAAAAAAAAAAAAAAACCGGTAAAACCAACGATGAAAAAAAATCCAAGAAAAGGAAATTTGTGGATTGACTCCAGGTACTGGTATTCAAAACTCTTGAGTATTTATATTTTCTTGTGTTCAGACACATTTACTCATCACCTCATAATTATAAGAATTCCTTTGATTGTGTGTAAGGTTGACCTTCACTTATTTATTTATAATACATGCTGTTTCAATAACTTTGTTTATTTTGCAAATTTGCCTGTAGCGTATTCAATCTGAGCTCTGGTTTTAAAATACCCACGTATGCTTTGGGGTCAGACAGAACAGTAATCAATCCTGGACAAGTTCCTTAACCCCTGTGATGATAATAATAATTTAAAATATCTATCCTTCATTGAGACTTATAATAGAGCCAGGCACAGGGCCAGAGGCTGAACATAGATCATCTCAATTGATCTTTTGACAACTCTTTGATAAATATCCTGTTATTACTCCCAATTTGCTAATGAGGAAATTGATACTTCGAGGAGATAAGTAATTTGCTCATGGTCAAACAAATAGCTGATAAGATGTTGGTACCTATTGTAGGACCTAGCACAGAGTATGCTCAGTAAATACTAATTCCCTATTATCCTCCTTCCCTCACCACTAGCTTTCCCTCTGAAGTAATTCAATTCATGGTTCCAAATTATAGATCAGTCAATCAACAGATCATAGTCTCAGATTGCCTTAAGACTTGGCAAACTAATCAAATGATAGTAATAATGTTTTGGCCCCAACAGGTAGGGTTGGGAGATACTCATTTGCTACACATCTAATAAAAACCACAAAATGGCAGATCCATAAAACACAAAATGGCAGATCCGCAAAATGCAAAATGGTGAATCTGTGAAAGAACTTCCGAGTTCTTAAAATAGGACAGCCGCGCAACACATGCGGACCATTAGAATTCTCCTCATGTATTATGGTGCTAATTTAAGACCAGAAATTGTCCTTACTTATTTTGATTTTCAAAGCACTGGCATTCTCATTTAAACTCCTATTCTTGGACTCAGTAAATGGATTTGTATTTGGCAGGCTGAGAAAAGGAATTGCAAATGCTCCATAGATATTCCTCCTCTCATCCTCTCAACTTTGGGAAACTCAGTCAAAAAGAGAAAGAAAGGATATTACAGTTTTTGAGTCTATTCTTGCTAAATGATTTCTTAGACTGTCTCTTAAATCAAAGCCCAAGAAGGACAAGACCCTCCCGTGTTCCTCAGCAATACTGCCAGACCTCTGGGCTGAGCCAGCCTCGGTGTCTTGGACTCTAGCCTTTACAAGTTTTTGCTCAAATTGCGTTATTCATAATCATGCTGCTTTCTCTTAAGGAATGGCTTGAGAAACAATGTACCAGGAAAACCAACATTTTTATCATGGGAAAAGAGCTTCATGAAAAGAAACAAAACAACTCCCGATTCCTCAGTGAGTCTGTGTAGTTAATGACAGCCCAGAAGTCAAACAGCTGTGCTTTCCAGCAAGAGGCTGGGAGCACACCTGCCTCAGATGCCAGAAGTCACTTTCATTGTTGCAAATGCATCCTTTGGAGGCCATAATCTTTGCCAGACATGGGGAATATGGAAAACCCTTAATCTTCTCTGTGTAAAGTAAGCTTAAAAAATTCACCCTTCAAAAAATCCATTTGCGCCTGTAATCCTAGCACTCTGGGAGGCCGAGGCGGGAGGATCACTCGAGATCAGGAGTTTGAGACCAGCCTGAGCAAGAGCAAGATCCTGTCTCTACTAAAAATAGAAAGAAATGATTTGGACAGCTAAAAATATATATAGAAAAAAATTAGCCAGGCATGGTGGTGCATGCCTGTAGTCCCAGCTACTCGGGAGGCTGAGGCAGGAGGATTGCTGAAGCCCAGGAGTTTGAGGTTGCTGTGAGCTAGGCTGACACCACGGCACTCTAGCCAGGGCAAAAGAGTGAGACTCTGTCTCAAAAAAAAAAAAAAAAAATCCATTTGATTTGGAGGCAGGGATCAGGCTAAAGGAGGTGGTGGAGGAAGACTAAGTCTGCACTAGGAAGCGTCCTTGGCAGGACAGACTATCGAGGGACAGCAATCTGGTTGCCCCTACTGGTGGGGCCACAGAAAGACGTGAAATGGCAATGGTCACAGGGGCTCCTGTTGTGGGAATAGCACACGCACATTCTCTCAAAGAGTATATTTCAAGTTGCTCTGGGGGCTCTGTACTCCTGTACTGCTAGGGTCAATTTTTAATAACATTGCAAGACGGGCAAAGTTTATCTTACAGCATCACCTATCAGGGTCCCAGTATTCCTTCTTGCTGCCACCGTGTCCTTTGACAGGCCTGTGACCCATTCATGCTCTCAGATGGTCATCAGGTATAGACTGATGGTGTAGACTGAGGTGTAGACTGGCCCGTTGTGACTTCCCCCTTCTGTGTTGCTGCAGAAACTGTGTACGTTTGTGTACAGGCACTGGTCCCACTGCTGACACCACAGCTCTCCCATGTGTACCACGCCAGCCTGCGAGGTCCTTACGAGAAAAGGCTGTTTCCTTCCTTTTCTGTATCCCCTGACCTTAATATGTATTTTGACCCTTAGTAGTTACTGAATACATTTTTTAATGAGTTGAATAAATTAATTAGGATATTAGGTGATAACACCTTAAGTATATTAACATAAAAATATTTTAAGAGAAGACAAAGGACCACAAAACCTTTAGGATGCCAGGAGTGAGATGTTATTCAGTGGAGGAGGAGACCCCACTCAACACCTTCTCAGACCCAATTGTACTGGCAGCCACCACCAAGTCTTATCAATAAGACAGTTCCTATGGTGAAAATATTTGTCTTTTCACCAGTAAGGAAATAAGGTCTCTGTCCACCTCTGCCTTGTTATTAAACACTCATCGTACTAAAGCAGTAGGCTCCACTTTCCTAAGACTGTCCTCTCTGCCAGTCCTTGAGGTCTTTTTTTTTTTTTTTTTTGGCAAAGACCTGGCAAATGGAAAAATGATAAATTCCAGGTTTGAGAGAAATAGAATGTTAAAACAATAATTTTTAACTTCAGAAATGACATAACAGCTCTAAGAAGCTCACGCACTAACCACAGGAAGTCTTCCTACACTCCCGTGGAGAGGCAGGGTGTTTATCCTCCATTTTCAGAGAAAATCGATTCTCTCGATGGAAATGACTTTCTACGGTGAAGAAATGAGGATGAACAGGCACCAGCCCTGAGAAGAAAGACTTGCGCCAACTCATTCCCTTTCATCAGCTGTTTCATCTTTCATCTTCATTTGCAAGAAATGTACGACCTGGAGTGTTTACCCAGGTACTCAAGAATGAGGAGATTCATAACAAAGCTCACAGTCCAACTTGCCAACAAGGATGCAATAGGACCCTGCGTTGCTCCCGAATAGAAATTGTGAGATCTTACTTTAAAGTGAGACTCTGGCCCTCTTGGAATGCACTGATGTGGTTTGCCTGGAGTTGGGGGGAAGGGAGAAAGGGAAATTGATTTGCTCAGATGAAATTGCAACTCAGCATACAAAAGGAAATATGTGCAACAGTGCACTGGGAATTTAGACTTTCCACAGTCTAAACAAGCCATCACCATGTGTTAATAATATCCCATTAGACTGAGGGATGCAGCATTATAGTGTGGAAGGAGAGTGCTTTTGCATGGCTTCATCTTGTAGGATTTAAGCAATTTATGTAATCTTTCTAAAAAAAATGTATTGATTTGTTGTTAAATTTTTTATTGTGGTAGCAACACTTAATATGAGATCTACCCCGTTTAAGTGTACAATATTGTCACGTTACCAATACAGCTGTTGTTAACTATAAGCACAATGGTGTGCAGCAGGTCTCTAGGACTTATTCTTGCATAACTAAAACTTTATACCCATTGAACACAGCTCCCTGTTTCCCCCTCCCTTCCACCCTGGCAGCCACCGTTCATACTGTTTCTAAGAGTTTGACTAACATAAGTTGTTATCATGCAGTGTTTGTCTTCCTCTGACTGGCTTATTTCATTTAACATAATGTCACCCATTGTTGCATATCACAAAATTTCTGTCTTTTTAAAAGGCTGGATAATATTCCATTATATGTATACACCACATTTTCTTTATTCATTCATCTTTTAATGGACATTTTTGGTTGTTCCTATATCTTGACTACTGGGAATAATGCAATGAACATGAGAATCTCTCTTCAAGTTCTTGATCGCAATTCTTTTGGATATATACCCAGAACTGGGATTTCTGGGTTATATGGTAATTCTATTTTTAATTTTTTGAGGACCCACCATACTGTTTTTCAGAGCAATTACACAATTTTACATTCCCACCAACCATATATAAAAATTCTAATTTTTCCATATTCTCACCATACTTACTATCTTTTTTTAAAAATAGCCATCCTAGCAGGTACAAAGTGATATCTTATTATGGTTTTGATATGCATTTCTATGATGATTAGTGATGCTGAACATCTTTTCATCTACCTGTTGGCCATTTGTATGTCTTCTTTGGAGAAATTTCTTTCTTTTTTTTTTTTTTTACAATTCAATCATAGGAATTCCTAAATAAATAATTCATGAATAAGACTCAAATAGTAAAAGTGTTAATTTTCTCCAAAGAAATTCACATATGCAATGAAATTCCATTAAAAATCCCAAAAGGGATATTTTATGGAATTGGATGAGCTGATTCTCTGGTTTATATGTGAACATAACTTGGAAGGAGGACTTGTCTTGTGGATGTCACACTTTTGATGAAGCTGTAGTAGTAAAGACAGTGAGATGTTGTCATGGGTATGAGAAATAGGCCAATGGAGTATAACAGAATGCTCAGAAATATGCCTATGCTTATATAGAGATTTGATTTATCACAGAAGGGCATTACAGATCAGCAGGGAAATGATACACAAATGAATGATGCAGTGACATCTCTCCACATGCAAAAGAATTAAATGGCGTCTCTTCTTCACACACTACACAAATTAATTCCCAGGTGAGTTTTATCAAATTCAATAGGAAAAATGGAAAAAATTTTAGAAGGTATAGGATTTTATCTTTATGACCTCTAGGTAGAATTTCTTAAACAACACACAAATGTGTAATCCATAAAGAAAAGATTTCTAAGTGTGACTACATCAGAATCGAGAATTTCTGTTCACCAAAAGCTGTTACCTTAAGAAGAGTGAAAATACAAACCACCAAATGAAGATAGTACATTTATAACTGACAAAGGATAAGTATCATGAATGTGTCAAAAACTGATAAAAATAAAGAAGAAAAACAACTGATAGAAAAATGCACAAAATACAATGCTATGGTTTAAATGTATCCCCCCAAAATTCATGTGTTGGAAACTTAATACCCAATGCAACAGTGTTGGGAGATGGGGCCTAATAAGAGGTAATTAGATCATAAGAACAAAGCCTAGTGTGTTAATGTCATTATCTATCGTGCAAGTGGGTGAGTTATCATGAGAGTAGGCTTTTTTGGCCCTCTCTGGTTTCTTGTTCTTGTGCTCTCCTGCCCTTCTGCCTACTGCCTTCTGCCATGGGATGACGCAGCAGGAAGGCCCTCACCAGATGTTGGTGCCATGCTGTTGGACTTTCCAGCCTCCAGAACTATGAGCCCAGTAAATTTCTATTGCTTATATATTACCTAGTCTCATATATCCTGTTATAGCAACACAAAACAAACTGAGACAGACAACAACTGGAATTTTACGGAAGAGGAAATGCAAAGGTCCTATAAACAAAAATACCCTACTTCACTGACAATTACACACATAACAAAAGTCATCTTTCACTTAGAGTTGTATTATCATTTCACACTATCAGGTTGGCAGTTCTAAGTTTTGACGAAGATACAGAAAAAAACCAGGCAATGCTTGTCCACTGCTGATTAGAGATTAAATTGGCACAACCTCTTGAGAAACATTTTGGCATTACTCAAGTTGTGTTTTATGCTAAGATCCAGTAATTCCACTCCTTGGTAAAAGAACCTTTGAGAAACTCTTGCATTAGGAAACATAATTCAAGAATGTGCACACAGCATTGTCATACTAGTAAAAATCTGTAAACAACCCAGATGCTCACCAATAGTAGAATGAATACATTGAATAAATAAATAGATTCGCCATTGAACATGATATCAATGCGAAGGAACCTCAAAGATAATGTTAAGTTAAAGAAGAAAGGAATATAGACAGGTCAATTCCAGTTATATAAAGTTCAAAAATACACAAAACTGAATGTATTAGTTGGAAATCACTACAGAATAAAACTACCAAGAAAAGCAATGGAATGATTAATACAAAATACAGGCTGGTTGATATCTCCAGGTCAGGTGGGAGAGTGTGAGGTCCAGGCAGAGGCAACCAGAGGGTTCTAAGTACTGCTGATGTTTCCCAACCAGACTGGTACATACATGTTTATCTTATTCTTCTTCTTTAAATTGTACATATGTCTGATATATTGTGTGTATGATGCATTTCCTACTTTTTAATAAAAGAAATAACCATGTTTTGCTTTAAGCCATCTGATGCTGAAAGTCAGGGTCTCACAGGTCAGAGGTCCGAATGGCTTAAGGTGGATTAATAAAACAGAAACAAGTAAACAAACATATTAGGTTTCCTGCACACCCCCATGGCTGGAGGTAGATAAAATAATAAGGCCATGCCTGTTGGCTCTGCAGTAAATGCAATATCTCTGCAAAGCATTGCAATCCATAGTTCACTGACCCTTGATATGGGCGTGATTAACATGCTCCCGTCATGCGTAGCATAAACTGGCCCCCAGTTCAGCAGACTCAAATGGACAAACCAGTGAAATGGAAGTCTGTTGTAGCCTTTAAAAAACAGAAAGCCTAATAAAGACATAAAGGTTTTTTCTCTGCAGCAGTGAGCACATTCTGCATCGCGTTAACCCGCTGACATGATTTGTAATGGCATAGAAAGGTCACCAAAGTCTAAATCCACTCGGCACGATTCGCTACCACGATCTTCTCAAAAACACAAGCTTTATTAAATATCAGCTCTCATCTTATTTCCAAGAAGGCCATCCAAAGGTTACGGTGGGCTCAGGTGTGCCAAGCGTGGCTATTATTGCGTCTTGCATTTGCATAGCGTCTGCCCTTGAAATCATTCAGCACGCCCCCTCCACGGTCCCACGTTAATCTGCAGTCTATCCCAGAAACATGAGGATGGGGACAGCCGGAGTCCTGCTTTTTGTGAGTGGCTAAAATAAAGCCAGATACAGAGACATAGTATTATAAGTAATGGAATTAATTCTCTCCTGCCTTAAAGTAGTGATTCC
The DNA here is from genome assembly GCA_028533085.1 of Varecia variegata. Taxonomy (NCBI): domain Eukaryota; kingdom Metazoa; phylum Chordata; class Mammalia; order Primates; family Lemuridae; genus Varecia; species Varecia variegata. The sequence goes on from CM052453.1 coordinate 9,510,217, forward strand.
AGAAAGGGTCAGGCTCTATGAACTCAGGCTTTGGCATAATTGTACGTGGAGTGGAGAAATGAGGGAACCCAATGGCAATATGACCCGGGGCTTTGCAAACTTTCCAGGCCACCTCATGGGTGAGCCCTTTGGGCTGCCTTAGGCACGTGGGACAGCTGCCTGGTGTCGTGGGACACAGACACGCCTCTGTGTGATGCCCTAATTTACTGGGTAGATTTACAAGAGCTGACAATATACCCAACTTCCGCTATAGATCTAATTCACTCTGATGTGACAAAAAGTGAAGTGATCTCATTCCAGGATGTACTGGAGACAAAAATAAAATATATATAAAAAAGTAAAGTGATTTGAAAACTGTAAATAAGAGAAAAATGCAGGCAGTTTTATTTCTGTTTTGCTTGTTCGGATGCAAAGAAGAGGCGTGTGGTGGCCACTCTGTCCCCATGGACTTCTTGAACTTTCCATTTCAGCTCTGCTGACTCAGTCTCTCCTTGTTTCCCGATTCCCAATTGCAGACCAAGGAATCTGCTGCACTCAGCTCATACTTCACGGCCAGCCCGTCAGAGTCCCCTGCCAAAGGCACTGTCTAAACTCTGGGCCACCCTTTGTCCAGCGGGGCTGTGGTGAGAGGAGCTGGGAGGACACGTAGCACACACAACATATGAGACAGGGGTGTGGCACGTGGGGACATGGATGGCCAGTGTTCCCTTCCACGGAGTTCGGGAGAAAAGATGGGAATACAGAATTTTTTGTTTAATTCACATTATAGAGAATAAATTTTATTGCCTAAAGTGGACATACATTCAATATAGCAAGCTTTCGAAATAGCTAGAGTATCTCAAAAATAATTTCAGAGAATGAGATGCAGCAGTTTAAACTGGGTCAAAAGAAACAAGCGAAATGATCTTTCTGGAAGTGCCGTGACATGTTACAGCTCTGTTTGCCTAAGCACTGTATTAAGAAGATGTTTTTCTTATTACTGTGTCTACATTTTAAATTACTGAGCAAGAAGTGTCTTCATAGTTATAAGAGAAAATGCAAAAATCAATCACCTGGCATGGCAGGGGAGGTCCTGTGGTCTTAACTCACCTCCTGCTCCCACCCGAAGAAAAAGAGAGCCAAGAGGGACTGGGCGATCTGCGTAAAGTCACAAGCACTTTGTTGGGCAAGGATATTTCCTGCAAAGGCTGTTGGCCAACGCAATATAATTCTAGCCTTACCTGACAAGGCTGCTCGTAGGCAGGAACATGACACAGAGAGAAACAGGAAGCAACTGTCTGAAACACTCGCATGATGCCAGACACACCAGGGACATGGGTTAGTACCCGTGCCTCCTTGTTAATATAAAAATGCTAACATGGAAATTAAATAAGAAAAAGAGAGATCAAGTGCTTCATGCCAAAGGGGATTCATTCATGAATTCCTATTTTCTCGTTTATATTCTTGAGTTATTACATGTCATAAATTACATCCACTTCTCCACTCCTCAGTCCCATGAGGGGCATCTCTCCATCACTGGATCCTCCTTCCTTACAGCCTTGTCTTCATTGTCATCCCTGGGAGGAATGGCAAAGGGAAAGAAAGCCAATACAACTCCTTTGTTCCCCAGTTAATTTCCTGTCCTACTTTAGTGATGTAAACTATGTTGCCTCCACACCCATTTCCTTATTTCTGCACCAGGGCAGACATTGCTAGTCAAACGCAGAGCTCTCTGAGCCAGGATACAGCTTCCCAGGACTTCTCATCACAGTGCTGCAGGCATCAGGGACAACTGCACAGAAATAGCTTATAAGATGAAACCTATTTGTCATCTCCTACCAACAACAGTTCCACCACATCCAGAGAATGCCAACTCTCTCCATTAGGCTCTTTTAAGATATTCTTTTTCTAAATTTTTTTTCCGGGAAAGGTCAAGAAGATATAAAAGAAGAATATGCATATCGCTCAGGCTGCCATTTTAGGAAATCATACTTGGAGCAAAAGTGATGGGTGTTATACCTCTAAGGCATACCACAGTCAAGTCATTACAGACCAGGGGAGAAAAGCACCTAATTTTGCTTTGCTAAATTCCACTGCCTCTACCTTCCATTCTTATTCTTGCAGCTCCAATCATATCACAGTGTTCAGCAGGGTGGGGATAAATGCTCGGGAGGGAGATTGACCCAGTAGTGAAGTTAGAGATGGAATAATATAAGAAAGTATAGATGGCTCATCATTATTATGGTCCAGGAAACTTAATTTGTGATGTGGGCCAAGATTGTCTTCAATGCCCCCCTGCCTCCGCCACACCCACCAGAACCCATTCCAGGTATCCTGTGTCCCTGTGACTGAACCCCAGCCTCTTTCCAAGTTTCTGCATGTGTTTACTAAGAATCTACTCCATGTGAAACACTTTTTGTGACACACTGTGGGGTGATGTGAAAAATATACAAGGCAGAGGACTTATAACATGGCAACAGAGGTAAGATACAAGACTGTCAATGATTGGGGGCCCAGGTGAGCTGCCCAGGGATGAGCTTCTGGGAGTCCAGGGAGGGAGAGCTCCATGGTGACGGGAGACTAGGGCAGCCATGAAAGGGGACATGAAGTGGTGGTGTTTGTGCTGGGCTTTGAGAGTTGAAAAGCTGAGATCTCAGCATCTGCCATAAACAAGCAACCAATATGATCTCTCTGGGTTTTCTCATCTGTAAAATGAGGGAGACAAACTACATCAGGAGCCAGTATGCCCTAAGGGCCAAACCCAGCCCAATGCCTGTTATTATAAATAAAGTTTTATTGGAACACAGCCATGTTCACTCACTTACCTAAGTTTGCTCTCACTACTGAGACAGAGTTGAGTAGTTGCAACAGTAACTTTATGTCCCACAAAGCCTAAAATATTTACTATCTGGCCCTTTACAGAAAATAATGTGCTAACCCCTACACTATATCATAAGTCTCAAGTTTAAATGCTACATGAATCACACAAGTGACATTCATCGGTGAAGTAGGACAGGTGTAAGAAAAATCACTTGGATCCTCTTGGTCTAGTTTATGTCTTCCCAATTTTAATAGAAACGTGGACAGAGAGGGCTATTTCTCCACTGGAAGAAAAGCACAATGAAGAATGCAGCTGACCTGTAGGCTCTGGGCGAGACCTGGGGCAGTTGGGGTCCATGTTTTCTAGAGAAGCTGGAAATGTAGATTTTTATGTGACATCTCTCCATTTAAAAATATAAATTCTCAAGTCTATTTAGGAATCGAGAAATCTGTCCACAAGGCAGAGGTGCCTTGTGACCACTACTTTGTGATCTCTGGATTAACTCTTGGCTGCTTGGCTGGGTTTGTGTCAGTAGACCTGCCAGAGATAAGCCTTCAGAAGATGGCAGGGTGAAGGCCCACAGATGGAAGAAGATGAGAACAGAGAGGAGATCTAAGAGCCAACTGTGGGAGCACAAGGATGTTCTAGAGAGGTGGGAGACAAGGGGTCATCTTGGGCCAGCTCCATTTGCCAGATGGAAGCAAGGGGAAGTCTCCTCGAGATGAATTTCATGGTGGAGTCACCTATCATTTGGGAAGAAGGGAAGTTCACTGTAGGATAACCAAAGGTGCCCACCTGCCTGAGAGTGAACCATTTCTTTGGTCACAGGACATGTGGTGCTCAAATTGGGATAGTCCTGGGAAAACGGACATTTGGCCAGCCCTGTTAAGACAAGACGTGTCAGGAAGCTGTTCCTGTTGTCCAGATACAAGACAACAAGATTCCTAAGCTAAGGAGTCTTTATCTCTTTCTGTTCTGATGGAAAACTTCCTGTCCACATTTCCATGGAAGGGAATAGCCTGCTTTGCTCTGTTCCAGATGCATTTTAACCATGATCTTCCAGCTGCGAAACCTCATCCCAAAGGACTCTATACTGACTGAGTGGCAGGAGCGTGGGCATTCGGCCGGCCAGTGAGGAACAGCTACTGGGTAGGAGCCGTTGGGGGAGGGAAGGGCAGCTTGCTGCTGCTGGTACTATTAAAGGCTCCCACGGAGGGAGTACTTGCTGTAGCCTGGTATTTCAGTTAATATCTGTAATAACTCTTAAAGACAAAGTACTGTTTTCGCCCCATGTTGCAAGTGAGGTAGCTGCAGAGGTTGAGAAACTTGCCTGCAGTCACAGGGCTGCGAGGTGTGGGAGGCAGAGTGTAAATTGAGGGTCACTGTAACCTCCATGCCTCACCTCCTCCAGCTCCACAGTCCTCGCTCCTCTGTCCTCGTGGGGGCTCCGGCCACAAGCACGGATGCCCACCTCCTGGGAACTAAATGAGCTGCCCAGACAAGATGCATCCAACTGCCAGAAAGGAACCAGGAGCCTGAAGGGAATTCAGAGGAGAGCCACATGAATAATTAAGGGCCGAGAAGGATTGATCTGTCAGGAAAGATTAGAAGAATTCAATACGTGTAGTTTGGCTAAGCTGAGACACAGGGAGGGGGAGGCTGGGGCCAGGGAGGAGCGAGGGAAGAAAGTCGGTGCAGAATGGGTGGGCTTTCTGCTCGCTAAGCCCAGGGAGCAAAGCTGGGAGCAGGACGTGAGAAAAGAGGACGTGCAAATGGAATGCTGGAGAATGATCTCCCAAGGAACAAACTGTGCCCAAGAATCCAGAGAGTAACTCAGATCAGGCACCCTAAGTCCATGCATAACACCCCAATAACTCTGTTTTCCTTTTTCCCAAGTGGGATGCATTTCCTTAGCCAAGTATGAAATTCAAGGTCCCTGCCATGTCTCTCCAGCCTTCCCCAGGTCTCTCACATCTGGCATTGAACTGCTTTATTCTATATAGAGCCAATTCTCCATTACCCAAGACAGAGCAGGCTTGGAGGTGTCGGGGGCTAAGATGACCTCGCCAGGCCCTGCCCCAAGAACTGCATAAACATTCCATTCTCTATTCACTTGCCCAAGATCACGTGAGTGGTTAGCCAGTCTGCAAGCATTTTTTTTTTTTTTTTAATTCAGGTCCCACTGTATACTTCTTTGTTTCTTTAGGTAATTTTGCAACCCAAGCACCGGGCTAAAAGCTGACCAAGGCAGGCTTCATCTCTGCCCCCATGGGACGTATAATCCAATGAGGGAGGTGGACATTAAAGAGATACTTACACAGGCCATTGATGTAAAATGGTGAGAAATACTATGAAGGTAGAGAATGCCACGTTTATGATGTCGTAAAACAAGAGGACAGCTCCATCCAAGGAGACAGAAGGGCTTCCCCAAGGAAAGGAAGGTGAAACTAAGGCTCTGAGGCTAGGTAGGAGGTGAGGTGCCGTGCAAAGAAAAATGAACATTACCCAAAGAGAGGTCTCACTTTTTCCCTTAGTTACTGGGAGGTGATCTCTAGGCTCCTGGAACATCGTGTTAGATGAGAGTATCTTTGTTTGCCTGAGGGTTTTGGCCACCGAACGGCAATGTGATTTATGATGGGAGCTGTGGGCCACGTTGTATTAGTTCACCAACCTCCAGAAGGGTTGGAGACTAAAGGCCAGCCACGTAGGAAGCATGTGACCAAGCCCCCAATAAAAACTCTAGACACCAAAGGCTCAGGTGAGATTCCCTGGTTGGCAATTCTGTATATATCGTCACTTGTCAATACCAAGAAAGTAACACTCTCCTGACTCCATGGATAGAACAACAGGGCGTCACGTTTTGTACCTTTCCTGGATTCTGCCCTACGTGCTTCTTCCTTATCCTTTCCCTGTAATAAACTGTATTTCAGTGAGTTCTGTGAGTCCTTCTAGAAAATAATTGAATTTGAGGGTGATTTCGGGAAGCTCCCCTGCCCCAAACTTGCAGTTGGTGTCAGAAGTGGGATGGTCTCCAGTGGGGACGATCTCTACATTCGCACAAACGCTGAAAGAGGAAGAGACTCCTAGGCAAAGCTCAGGGTGTGAGACAGATGCCTCCTCCTTTACTTTTAGCATTGCACCAGCTTTCTCTCAATAGCAGTAAGAGTTTCCTGAATATACTTCCAAGCTTCACTCTTTTATTCAATTGACTGTATATTGGCCATTACAAAAAAAAACATGCAGCATCTAATTATTTCTGTTTTTTTTTTCTTCTACGTGATCTTTTTTCTATAGTTTCAAGACCTATAAAACTATGCTTTAGGTATAGTTCTTATTTTTCTATAAGAAAATATGTTTTCCATGTTCAGAAATGCTAAATTCACAAAGGATCAGAAAAGATTTATAGGCAGGAAAATTTGATAATACAGTTCAAGAAGAGGAAATTGAACCAGTGATTTTTTAAAAAATGTACCTGGAAAGTGGAAGATATAACCATGAATGGTCCCGTACAGGTTGGAGGAACTCAGTGCATAGCAAAGCAGAAAACAGGACATTGAGTGGCCCAGAGAAGCCAGGTAGAAAAGGCTAGAAAGAGGAGAGTCATTTCCAGGGGAGTTTTCAGACAAATCTTGGGAAAGAGACCTCTGAAACCATCACCTCAAGGTCCAAAGCCATGGAGTAGACCTCATCGAAATGGAAAGGGTCTGATTTTTATACAGTGCATGAGGTGGCCATTCTTCTTAAGCCCCTTCATGGATTCTCAATGTCTGTAGTCCTGTCCTTAGATACTGGTTTCACTCTAGGATTCCTTTCTCTACCCACTTGCCTGAAGCCAATTCTAGGACAAATCTTGACTACTAGAGGCTGCACTAGCTGGCTTGGGGAAAAAAATACAAGTTATAATTATTAAAAACCAAACTTACATGTTATGCAATGCCAAGCTGGATGCAGCAGAAGAGCTACACGGTAAACCCTGCTGACTCCGTATATATTGATCAAGGTCTTCTCCCTTTGCATTAGAGGAATTTTGTTCAAAAATAGCATCACGGTTAAGATCATGGGCTCCGGAGTCAGACTCGAGATTCCAACTCTGCCATGAACCAGCTGTGCAAGCTTGAACAAGTTGCTGAACTTTTCTGTGCTTCAACCCCCTTCAGTGCATGATGGAGATGATGATAGTGAGGTTTAAGTCAGTCAACACATACGGACTTCTTAGAACACTGCTTAGCACACAATAATTGCACGAAAGGTATTAGTGTCATTGTTATTAGGATGACAGAGACTGGTGGGGTACAGACACCACCCTCTATTCATTCAGATGCTGGAGTCATTGTCTCATCCAAATATGTTACAACAGTTTGAATCCTAATTCCAGAGGCTGTTAATATTAGGATATCTCATCAGTTGGGCATCAGTCAGTACCTGTGAATCCTGACTGCTGGTGGGCAGGTGGTCACCATCCCAGGACTTCATCCCCAAGAACAGAACCTGGTCAGGAGTAAGCCCTATGTCAAGGCACCAAGTACAGACAGAGGGACTCTCCAAAGCAGCAGGATCCTTGAGGAAAATGATTTTGATCTTGGAAGAGGAGGGGTGGGGAAACCAGACATTGAAAAGAACGATGGCCCAGGCAGCAATCCTAGTCTTTAAACAGGGCTGACCCAAGGTGCCAAAATTCGCCCTGTTGCAGTGGACCGCAGTCTTGGCTGTGCAACAGAATCCCCCAGGGAGCTTATGAAAAGGCCAACGCCATGATCCACTCCAAGGAACCCAATTAGAAATTTGGGAATTGGCAATTTTTGAAAAGCTTCCTCCAGCCTCTCATTCCCAGGTTGAGACCCACAGCACCCGACTGCTTCTCAGATTCTACCATGGATAGGAGTCACCAGGGGTTCTTGCTGCAATGCAGATTCTGATTCAGTGGGTCAGGGTGAGACCCAAGATTCTGCACTTCTAACAAGTGCCTTGGCGCTGCCACAGCAGCTGGTCACCAGACCGTGGGCGCCAGGGCTGGGGGCATAGGCAGTGTCTGCAGAGAAGCCAGAAGTGGGTGCTAAGTAATTGCAACTTGGCTACCAGGTCCCTGGATTGGGAAAAGTGCCTCAATCCTAAACCCCACTGGACAAGAAGGAAGAAGCACTAAAATGCACTGCGCCCTTGTTAGGACTCTGGGGCAGGGATGAAGTTGCCCACATGGGTAGTGGGGAAGTCCCCTGTTGGGGCCAGGCCAGCAGAAATGGGCTGGCACAGGCGGCATCTGCAGCCAGATGAAAGGGTCTAAGACTTGAAAGCAAGAGGAGGGAGGGAATCAGGTGTGCGGCACGAGCAGTATTTTCCCTTCCCCATTCACTTCCAGCCCCTGGCAACCATCATTCTGCTTTCTGTTTCTATGACTTTTATTATTCTAGTCCCTCATGTAAGTAGAATCATACAGTATTTGATCTTTTATAACTGGCTTATTTCACCTAGCATGATGACCTCAAAGTCCATCCATGTTGCAGATATGTCAGAATTTCCTATCTTTTTATTGTTGAATAACATTCCATTGGATACACATCTTCTTTACCCATTCATCCCTTGATGGAACCTTGGGTTGCTTCTACCTTTTGGCTACTGGGAATGTTGCTGCTATGAACATGGCTATAAAAATCTCTCTTCAAGACCCTGCTTTTTAATTCTTCTGGGTACATACCCGGAAGTGGAATCGTTGGATCACATAGTAATTCTATTTTAAATTCTTTGAGGTGCTGCCATCCTCTTTTCCGTAGCAGCTGTACCATTTTACATTCCCACCGACAGCGAACACAAGGGTTCTAGCTTCACATCCTTGCCAACACTTGCTATTTTCTGTGGCTTTTTTTTTTTTTTTGATCATTGCCATCCTAATGGGATCTTATTTTGGTTTTGATTTGCATTTCCCTGATGATTAGTGATGCTGAGAGCAGTAGATTTAAATAAAAAAATAAATAAATAAAAAAGTGGGCAAAGGACATGAATAGAAATTTTTCAAAAGAAGATATAAGAATGGCTAACAAACATATGAAAAAATGTTCAACATCTCTAATCATCAGGGAAATGCAAATCAAAACCACAATGAGATATCACTTAACTCCAGTGAGAAAGGCCTTTATCAAAAAGTCCCAAATCAATAC
>CM052453.1:9519668-9571335 GCA_028533085.1 Varecia variegata
GATGAGTGCGATGTGCACTGTCTGGGGAATGGACACGCTTGAAGCTCAGACTCGGGGGGGATGGGAGGAGCATGGGCAATATATTTAACCAGAAATGTTGTACCCCCATAATAAGCTGAAATAAAAAAAAAATTTAAAAAGGATAATCTCACTCATTTATAGGCACCATCTCATGATTTACTACTTCATTATATACTTTCTTGTGCTACGTGCCAGGCCCATCATGAAAGTTAGTCTTAGTTTCCGGTTAGGTTGAAGAATGCTCGAATTGACCGTTTCTCCCTCGTGGCCTGGGAGCGCGTGGAGTCTGGCCACACTCCGAGTGACTGCTGTGTTCACTGATACTGTGGTAGGGACGGCCTGTGTCCCACCAGATCTCCTCCTAAATCAGGCTACTGCCTGAAAACTGACTGCCCGGGGGCTCTGTTGCCAGGCAGTGGGAGAATCCTCTTTCCCCACAGAGCATGTTACAAGTGCCAGAGAATGAATGGTCCCAGAGCCCATTCAACCAACGGCTTTGGAAGCTGCTGGATGACTATCCCAGCTGCCTCTCCCCGAGTAGGGATAACTCCGGGGTATCTTCCACACCGTCTCCCACAGTGCTCCAGAGATTGGCAGATGCTCGCAGTGGAAACTGGTTTGATGGAGCCTCTTTTTTTTTGGATGCCTTTGTTTCCTGCCTTCCCAACAAGCCATTGCTGGGACCACCTCCCAAATAAACAACATGCACTGAATCCTCGTCTTCCGATCTGCTTCTGGGGGAACCCAAATCAATAACAGATGATAACACACTTCTTTCAACTACAAATACTCGCCATTAACAGGTGCCTGGTCTTGATCAGTGTGCAAAAACATTCGTGGAAAAAATGTGAGGACTGCAAAAATGCTCAGGAGAACCTATGCTTTTCCCTTAAGCTATTATTTGCATTTCCCTAAAATATGCTTGTGCCTAAGGGAGATTCCTGTGACTCACACACTCCCTTCCAGTTATAAGATACGTCTAGGTAGCACACTGCACACAGGAAATTGCTGAGAAATAGCAAAGCAGTTTATGTATATAAGTAATATGGTTTGGACCCTTTCCTGTCAAGAATACTTGAGTCCCCGGTATAAAAATGTAACATATATTATTAATAGAATCCACATATCTTTCATGCCCAGGAAACATCTTTAAAGAGTTTAATGCTAGTAATAAGGTGATAACGCTTGCTAATCACGGTGACCTTGAATGCCAGATGTTGTCTCCACTGGGCTCCCTTTGGAGGTAGCTGCACCTTCACAAAAACATGGTCTTCACCGTCCTATAGAAAGTGAGATCATGGAAAGCAATTGTTCAATGAGAAACACAAAAGCTTTTCTTGTAGGGAAGTACATACGTGTTTTAAAGCCGGAGAGTGAACATTAATAGTAGCCAAGTTCAAAATGAAAAAAAAAAAAGAATAGGGAATAAGAAAGTATCTTTTCCCAACCCAGAGCTACCCTCGTGGCAAAGTAAGAGTTTGCCCAAGAGAAGCCCACGGACTGGTCCAAACAGGAGGCAGAAATAGTAACCGGTTAATGCTTATCATACAGCAAACAGCTGAGCAAACTGAGATGACACCGGATCTTTCCAGTGCTCTGTTTCAAGGTTATGGCCATTACAATAGCAGGCTCTGAGCCACTCTGAATTTTAAGTACATGGGGACACATGCCGTCTCTACCAGGCATCTGCTCATTTTCCCCATGGAACAGAGTTAAGGGAGTCTGTTCTGATATTTTCAGTGCATAATTTGAACTTACGCCCCTGTAAGGGGAACGTGCTAGTTATGAAAAAGAAGAAACGTAGGGGTAGCGGCCCTGCAAACATTTAGCGAAGTCTCTTCTGTTTAAGGGGTAGGGGTTAAAAATTTTATTTTAAATTTCTCCAGCTCTTGAAAAGGTAAGACGATTTATCCATTATTAAAAAGCTATGGTTTTACTTTATACACCCGAAACGCTGAACTGAAAGCAATTTTAGTGTGTGTATGGGGAGAGGGGGAGGGAGGGCAGAGGAACCAAAGAGAGTGACCACAGCATTGAACAAATTCGTGACCCTAGAAAGGAACATTCTTTAGCTTCCAATAAAACCATACTCCTACAACTAACATAGGAGAAAGAAAAATGCAGAATATTTGTAACGCAACCAGGTTGGTAAAAGGCGAATGCTTCTGCTATTTACAAATTAATTCACAACTATTAGCCATTAATACTGTTTATTAATTTTCTTTGATTCGTGGTTTCTGACTTTTGACGCTTCTCTTTGATAAAACATTTGCACTCATTTGTCACTAGAAACAAAACATGCGTTACGAAAGCTACTGATTTAGAATCAAAGGATGAATCAGAGAAAATCACACGAAGAAAATCGACACCTCAGGAAAGGGAAGGGCTTTGCAGGAAGCCCTGTGAGCCAATCAAGGAGAGTGTCCCCAAGTGAGATGTCACTCTCCCCAAAAATGAGCCACGAGAACAAAAAGAGTATGAGCACACAACACTGTCCTACTTGTCCTGGCTTGAGGTTGTCACCAGTGACATTTACACAATGCCTTTGAAATCTATCTTGAAGAGCAAATGCTAACCCTCTGTTTCCTCTCCTTTTAATTCCCCACCTTGCAGAGTCAGAACTGCAAACCTAAACTTTCTCCTGCCTGTTTGCACAGCTCTCTTGCCTGCTACACGTGTTCTGCGAACTGCAGAAGGAAACCTAAGGGACAGAAACAAAAGTGGTCCCTTCCCCAGGTGACAACTTGTGTGATAGGAATAATCTGACTTCCCTGAAGGCTTTTAGAAATAAAGGGAAGAGACTGGAAAACTCCCAAACACAGTTTTTGTTCAGCAACATTTATTTGCCTTTTCGAGCAAGCCCTCTCAGAAGGTAGTTTTAATGGAGTGTTCGGTTACAGACACACTAGAGAGGGAAGAGATATTTGCCTTCATCTTAGAACCACTCTAGTCTCGGATCCTAGGTCTTTACTGGGGTCCTCCCTCCAATTCCTCACTCTCTACCTTTCCCATACTCTTCCTTTCTTCCCTGGATTCATGTAGAGATGTGTTGTTGAATGTTGGTGGCAAAACCTACGTGGCAAAAATTCTAAGGGCGCATCAGACATAGTTTCTTCTCGCCAAATCAACAACTTTTGACACACCCAATAAAGGGAAATGCTGATTTTCAAAGCTCCGAAGCTCAGTCTTTCAAACAAAGGAGAACTTGCTCAATGAGGTTTCCTCTCTAATCCTTTAGCTATTGTTAAATGAGGCCATTTGTGAAGAGCATTTCAAAACTTACGATGACTCAATTGCACTGTTGATGGACACCAACTATAAACGCAAAGCTTCTCATCCAAATCCCTTTAATTGGGCTTGCATGACACTCTTTTAAATGACTTTGGGAAGTGAAGGCAGAGCAAACGTGCGGAAGGTAACTTGCACAAAGGAAACTGACATCTCGTCTTTGTTTCATCTTCTCTGCCATAGACACTGACTACTAATTTATTATTATTATTTTTTTTTTCCTTGAGCAACATAGTGAGAATGAGAACAGCAGTCTGGATTTTTCTCGTTCTGTTACCATAATTAGAAAAAGTGACTAAAATTATGCAGGAGCAGATTGAGGGAAAGATACAGCCTGCTTTCATAGGCTAGAGCTAACTCTTTTTTAAACTCAAAAAATTTCCCCCTGTGCAGAAGTCTTTTATTTCTGAGTAGTTACTATACCTCTTTTGAGTTTATTTTCAGGCTTAATGACAAGGGCATTTTTCAGAAAGGTTCAAAGCATTGAAGGGAAGCATGTTGTTAGGAAACAATACACTGATACCCTATTGTCTTCCTGGTAGAGAGAGACATAGGCGAAAATCCACCACCCCATAATCACAGGGCACTGACAAAATCAGGATGGCATTGAGGAACGAGTCAAATTGTTTTCCCAGAAATTGAAAATACGACCTATCAACTAACCCATTGATGAGTCATCCTACAAGGCATGGTCTGCAGGCCACGCCTGATTTGGAGAACAACTGTGAAAATTCATGCAGCAGATGTACACATTTTTATGTTTGAAGAGTTATTGAAGGATTCAGTAGTGTTTCCTTTCTGACTTGCCATTCCTTCCTTCTCCTTTTTCCTTCACAACAAAACAAAACAGCACTTTACGCAGCCTTGCTTCAAATCATGGTGGGGTCACACATACACACGTGAGGGGACAGGGAATTTCTCAACGTGCGATCCTTGGGGCACCTGTCACAGAATCATCTAAGTGGTTTTTTAAAAAAATCACACATGTACGGAGCCACCCCAGACCCAGAGAATTGTACTCTCAGATGTTAAGGGCCTGAAAGTTGGGTTTTCACTGAACTCCCAAGGTGGTTCTTGGGCCATCTGAGTTCTGAGAAGTCTTGAGGTAGCCCAAGTCCACTCTACCGAGCTGGCATTTGAAACTCCAGCCCCCAGCGCCTCTCCTGGCTCAGTGTCCAACAGCGGCTACTGTTTTCACCATTGAAGTTCCTGATGCTTCTTCCCTGAACCCCTGCAATCACATCCTGACTGGTCAGCCCACCACCATCTCCTCTTCCCAGTAAAGCCCTGGCCTGAGTGAGAGCCCAGAACGTGATCCATTTTGATTCTACAGGACCCTCCTGCAGACACTACATGTCATCTTTCCCCCAAATATCCTTTCCAGTATATCCCACTTATTTTACATTATTTCTTATATTCCTCCTCCCAAGTACGGCCTTCTGCTACGTGGCTCCCCCGCACCCACCCAAAGCTGCTTGAGTCATCGCACACACACTCTCCCTGCTCCACCGTCAGGCACCCTCCAGCCCAGCCTTATTTAATTTCATTTGCTCATGGCAGCCACAAAAGCCTAGCCAATACCCATCTGTCCCCTGGGGGTGCCCAGCAGCACCTGCTCAAAGTAATCTCTTCCTTTTTATTTCCAAGCATGATAGGTAAATCATACAGCTTAGCAGTTAGATACACCTTTTCATTTTGCCTTTCATCATTTCAGTTTTATATGGTATGTTGATTTCTCATCCTAGATGGTAAGGTCATTGAAGGTAGGGACCATGTCTTACAGTTTCTGTCGTACGGAATTTCCTGGTGCTAAACCATTATCACGGCTCAATATGCATTCATGGATGAAATCCCTATCCCAGATATCTGCTTAGCAAAATGTGCTAGAGGGTTTCTTTGTGCTTCAGGTTAAAATTAATTTGATATTTGAAGAGTGTAATAAACCATTTTCTCAGTGAAAGTAAGAAAGAAGGGGGAGCATTCTGAGGAAGGGAATGAAATTTGGGTATAATTTTTGGGATATAAAATTAAAAGGCCATCTGCCTTTGAGATGCAGCAGATGTGTAATTGATATTCACTGCTCATTTGCCACTTGAATTTTGCAGACATTTAATGCTGTAATTGTTTATACAGTAAGATTCTAAACGCCCTTTGGAGAATAGCTCACTTTTCACACACTTCCCACTAGCCGGTAAGAATTGGTTCTTATTTTCCTAGAGCTTCAAAAATAGAGTTTTAAAAAACAAATGTGCACGGTGGCCTTTTGAAGATAGTAATTTCACTATATCTATAAGAACTGAAAACGCTATAACCTGGATCCAGCATTATTTAAGAATTTATCCTACGGTATGCTCAAGCCATCTGCACAAAGATATAGGCACACAAATGCTCCCTGTAGAACGCTTTGTAATTACAAAATATTGAAAATCCCCTAAATGTTCACCAATAAGGGGTTTATTAAATAAATTATGAGTCATTCATACAATATAATACTTGGAAGCCTTTAAAAAGAATGAGGTAGCATTACAGGAATTGACAAGGAAAGATATTGCATGTGTGTAGAGAATTTTCCAGAAGGATACACAAGAAACTAAAGAATTGAGAACCTAAGGTGGTAGGCAAACCTGTTTTCATTGTATATATCCCTTTGCCTTGTTGATTGTCTTTACCATGTAAAAGTATTATTTTTAAAAACTAACAAAAGTAATTTGCAAAACAAGGGTATTAGTGGTTGAAAAGATTTGGATCCAAGATTGGAATGGCTAAATGTCTACACCAAGAGTTTCAAACATATCGTCACCATACTGTCTGTCTACCTAATCATAATTGAAATTACAATACTTATTTATAGGAAACCATGTCTTTTTATTTCTTTTTCTTTCTCTTTTCTTTTAGCTCATTGGATGCCAACTTTGTAACTGTCATCCCTCAAATTCGGACAGTGGTTTGGCTGGTGTCAGCAGTGTTAAGAGAGATGAAATAGGTTTAGGTTTTATATGAATAGCTCTTTCACATAGAATATGCTTATAGAATGATGGCTCTATTTTAAATATTTTGATATCTCCCTAATAAACTCATGTACCAAGTAAAAGAAGACACTCACTTCATCTGTTCTATTCATAGACCTATGTCCACACTTATCTGGACAAAATCCTTTTGGTTGTCTACACAGCACCCATTACTCTTTACCTTCTTCCCTACTGGAAGACCCCAAAAATGCCAGTTACTCTCTTCCCCAGTTCCCATTATAGCTGCAGTGACCTTGTGTATTGTTCAAGGTTCTTAGTTGCAGACAACAAAATCCACTCTAATTAGTTTAAGCAAAAGGGGACTTATTACTAGGTATTGGACAGTTTAAGAACGTATGGGAAACCCAGATAACCAGGCATAATTTCCATGATGTCGAGAGAAATGCCCAACCACACCTCAGGACTGTTACAGCAGAGATGGCACTACTGTCACTGAGCCACCGCCTTGGACGCTAGAGAGCAGACACTGGCACTTCCACGAGAGCCGGTCCAGAAGAACCTAACATTTTTGCAAGAATATCCGATCTGCAACTGATACTTCAAGTTGCTCACTTTACCTGTCCGCATCTGGCGCCAGTGAACTTGCATGGCAAAGGCTGGACCACATGCAGAACCACAGGTGCAGGAGAGGCTGGGAAATGCATTTTTTACATCCCCAGCCTCTATAGTTTAGGAAGACATACTGGAGAGGGGCTATAGAAAGGATCTGAGTGTGCTAACCTGCAACATGTCACGTAAATGGCCCTGTTTTGGTCAGTGAAACTTAAAGGACAGTGTTCTGGAAGAGATTTTCCTCCTTGATAAAAAATAAAGAGCCACAAGAAAAGCTCTCCTTGCTGTTCCTTTAATTCCTGCTTTTGGACACATATACAATAGATACGATGGTTGCAGCTGCTGCAGCCATCCTGGTGCCATGAGGGGAAACATTGCCAATATCCTGCCCCCCCAACTCAGACTCTCATCTTTCAATCTCTCTGAACCCCTTTCTTGAGTCTATAATAATGCTCCCAATTTTCCCTTCTCTAAAATACCTCTCTTGTTTCCTCCTCTTCCTCAGGCCACCATCCAACATCTCTCCTCCTATCTCTTTGAAATGTCATCTCACTGCATTTACTCACATACCTTCTATTCCCTCTTCATTCACTTGCAACCTGGTTCTCAGTCTGTCACATTCATGAAGCATCTCACCATAAGGTCACCACTGCCAACTGATTGGCAAACCCAGTAAGTATTATTTAGTTTTTATTTTCCTTAATCTCCCTGTCGCACTTCAGTCTTGATCACTTCATTCTTGTCTTTCTTGAAAGTCTCTACTCCCTTTTTATCCAAGACTGTAGACTCTCCTGGACTTTTTATCTTTCTGACTATTGTTTCCTTTTTTGTTGTATATTTTTACTGATGTAGCATAGTTGTACATATTTTCAGGGTACACGCAATATTTTGATATATGTATTCAACATATAATGGTCAAGGCAGAGTAATTGGGATATCCATCATCTTAAATATTGACCTTTTCTTTGTATTGGGAGCATCACATTTCTTCCCTTCTAGCTATTTTGAAATGTGCAATAAATTACAGTTAGCTATAATTTCCCTACTGTGCTACTGAGTAGAAGAACATAGGAGGAGTAAGTTCCGGTGACTGTTCCTTTCTTTGCCTCTCACACGGGTTCTCCTTCCCCTCTACTCCCTTCAATGCCCCATCCGTGGCTCACAGCTCCTCCCAGGACACACTCTCCAGGTGGTTTCCACTCTTTCTCGCTGTTCTAACCATCACCTGAATACTGATGACTCTGACTGTGTATGTCCAGTTCGGGAATCTTCCCCAGTTTCACACATGTGCATCTAACCACAGCTAAACACCCCCACTACAATGTCTCAGAGGCCCCCAAATGAACATGTCCAAAGGTATCCTTAGTGCTCTGAAATCTGTTCCTCCAGCGATCTCCACCTGCTTCTCCTTGTCCTACTTGAAGATCTGAGGTCATCCTTCCCTCCCCCCTCCACTGCCTCACAGACCCAATCAAAGCTAATCAACTGCTGACTTCACCTAATCATTTCTCACCTGTGTTCCTACAGCAGTTTTTCTAAATGTCATGGGAGAGTAATCTCGCCAAAATGCAAATGTGACTACTTTGTTTTCTTGCCTATAACTTTCTAAATGTTTCCCATTATTTGCAGGATATGGATGAAACCCCTCAGCAGACTACTGTCCTCCCTCGCCCCTCTAACCCCATGCTCTGCCTCTCCCTGCCTTGGATTTTTATTCCAGCATCTCTAAGCTTTTTGAGTTTTCTGAAATGTGTTGTGCAACTGTATGATTCTTTACATTCACTGATACTTTTAGTTCTGCTTGAAACTTCCTCTACTTCATCACCTGCTCTGTACCTTCAAGTTCAGGTACCACCTCTTCCTAGATGCCTTTACTCATTCCACAGATGTTTATTGAGCATTTACTATGTGCCAGGCACTGAGCTAAAAGCAAAAGGATCAATGGTGGGTGACACATGGTCCCCACTCTCAGGAGAGTTACCATCCACACACTGACCTTCCTCTTCCTCCAGTTCTCTCCTGGGTGGGTTGGGCATCCTCCTCTGTGCTCTAGTCAGAGACACTGTTGGTTGCCTACGCAGCAACCATACCCACCTTCTTCCCTTCCTTTTATGTGAGACAGTGGGAATTGGCCCCACTCCTAGTTGCAGCAGTAGATACAGATATATCTAAGCTGAGCATGGTGATTCCACACCTATGGGCTAATGACCAGTTCAGGAGCCAAGGTGCTATGGTTTGAATGTTTGTTCCCTCCAAAACTCATGTTGAAATTTAATTGCCATTGTAGCAGTATTAAGAGGTAGTGTCTCTAAGAGATGATAAGGACTCTACTTTCATGGATGGAATTGATGTCTTTATATAAAAGGGCAAGTTCAGCCCCCTCTTGCTCTCCTGTCCCACCACTGTCCTCCATGGGATGATGCCACAAGAAGGTCTTTGCCAGATGCAGCCCAGCCCCTCGAACTTGGACTTCCCAGCCCCTAGAACCATGGCAAAATAAACTTCTGCTCATTATGAATCGCCCAGTCTTTGGAATTTTGTTACAGTAGCACAGAACAGACTAAGACACCAGGCTTAACCCAGTCAGTGCTTGACTTCTCCTAGGTTGTGCGCACATGATCTGAGTTGGCCCTCTCAAAGGAAAGAAAGAATTTATTGTTCCCATTTTGAGAAGCAAAATCTTTCTTCTCTTCTGGGCTTTAACAGGGAAGAATATTGAACAGTTGCTGCTGACAGCAATCTTAGGACCACAGGAGGAAAGTCAGCCTGAAGACAACGCTCACACAAGAACAGAGACAAAAGATCGGAGAGAAGAGGGCAGGTGGAGCTACAGCCCGGAAACAACCCCACTTCTGCACTTAATATGTGAACAAGAGAAGTTTACCATGTTAAGGCCATTCCCAGCAGGAGTTTATTTTAGTTATTAATGGCAGTCAACACATGATACTCACCTGCAGTCCCACATGCAGCTCATGAATACGCCCTCTTTCCCTTTCACTAGCCGGGCACCAGTTCAAGCCACTTTATTGCTCAACTGGATGACTTCAACATCTTCTTATCCAAATTCATGTGCCTCAGGTTTACCCCTTCTTTCAGCCCATTCTCCATATTACTTCCACCACGGTATTTCTACACCTCAACTCTGATAGTGCCCTTCCCTGCTTCAAATCATCAATGACCATTTGTAGAATTCAAGACAAAGTTCGCACTCCTTACCATTTGTTCAGAAGGTATTTTATGTCTGCCCCCTAGCCAGGATTTTGGCCACTCTTCCTCCATTCTCTTTTGCCTTCCCCATACCTAAATGTCACACATTTTCTGGGCCATGTGACTTTCCCATTTGCATTTGTGGTTTGCTGTTCCCTATACCTGGAACTACTCCCCACCGTCACCCACTCCCACCTTAATCCTCCAAAACTCACCTGTACCACATAGCACTTTTACTGTTTCTTGCCATGACTTTGACCTCGTTGTATGGGAATTGGTTGCCTGTTTGTTTGGTTTTTGGCCTTTCCAACTAAACTGTAAACTTCTTGCAAGCAGGGATGAGGTGGTATTTACAGATACATCCACATATCCTCAGTAGGTACCAGAATCTCTGCCTGAGACCCTACATCAGTGTTTTTAAAAAAAGAAGGGAAGGAGAGGGGAGAAGGGAGGGGAGGGGAAGGAAAACAAGAGACCAGAAAGGAAAAGGAAGAACGCCAGTGTCTGCTCCTTGGGGAGAAAGAAGACAGCCGAAGCAGTGCACAAAATAATCACACATTTCACTCTGAAAAAGGCCATATAACTAAGTGCTCCATCTAGACACAGAGTTTGAGTTTTAAAGCAATTCTTTGCCAGAAAAATAAAAAAATAAATAAATGTAGAAGAGGATGCGCACTTCAAGGGCACTCAGCCTCAAATACGCCCCCCCACCCCACCCCGGGCTTCCTGCCTTGCGGTTGTGTGTTACAAACACACTCACGAATGCTGGAGGGGGGAGAGAAAACAAATAGTTGTTGATACAGGTAATGTTCATGTTTCCCAATCGTAGCAGCATATGGCGCTGGTTGTAATGGCCCAACATAAAGCATTCCAGGACAATATTAATGACCAACGAGGTTAATGACCAAAGACTCAGCCTCAGGCTGCAAACACGTTCTCCTGTTCATTAATCCCTGGGAAATGACCCCAGCCATGTTCATTACGGCTCAATTACGCTCACATGCCTCACAAGGAAAAAAAAGCATTTCAGTCCTAATACCCAGCTACGGTCCTTCTTTTACCTTGACACATAGGCAATAAAGACACAAAACAAGTTCTTAGTCCAAAGACCAAGCAAGTAAAAGAAGCAACACCATTGCTTTATCAGCTCCCAATCATCAATGAGAACGAAACCCGGGACCTCAGAGGTCACAGAGCAGCCAGACCAGGCCACTTCTTAGGATTTATATACCCTCTGGGTGTTCTTTGAAGGCAGGACATGCACGAAACACATGTTGGCCCCTAGATGTTCAGTTTCTATGAAAATCTGAAAACTCAAATGCAACTCTTTGCTAGTAGACAAAAAAAAAAAAAAAAGGAAAAATTGGCTTCAGATATCAACCTATCATTCAACCATTTAATCAATTAACATTTATAGATTGCTTCCTCTGAGTAAATTCTCATAGACAGGTTGTGAGCAATTCAAAACGGAAAAGACCTTCAAGGGACATGAAATCAAGTTACATAGAATGAACACACGCTGGGATAGCTTTGAACATGTCCTAAGCTATGGTGACACCCGTTCATCAAGAGGCATCTACATTCTCTTGCTTTGAATCTAGCCTAAGTGACTGGTTTGGAACCAAGAAAACGCAACAGAAGCAAGTCTGCATGACTTCTGAGGCTGAGTCACGAAAGGTCACACAGTTGTGCCTTGCTAGCTCAGAGACTCAGTTCTGGACCCTGGACCACCAAGTAAATCCAGGTACCTTGAAGTAGCCGTGTTAGGAGGAGGCTCACCCCATGCAGAGAGGCTCCAGGAAATGCCGTGGTCCACAGAACCAGCTATGGTCCATCTGACAACACCATCCGCTGCCATACGTGTGAGTGAAGATGCCTCCAGAAGATTCCAGACTCCAGCTGACTCCAGTCACCCCCGCCATTGAGTCTTCCCAGCTGAGACTCTGGCATGGCACAGAGACAAGCCATCCTCACTATATCCCATTGGAATTCCTCACCCATGACTTGGTGGGTGTGACAAAGTGGTTGCTTCGCTTCGAAAAGTACAAAAAGTGTGGGGGAGTTTGTGACACACAGTATTAACTGGAGCTCTCTCTGTCTCTCTCCTTCTCTCTCTCTCTCTCTCACACACACACACACACACACACACACACACACGCATGCACAACAGATACAAGCAGCTGCTTTGGGAAGGTTAGTAATAGTTTGCATGCGTATGTTCCTAGCTCTGCGCGCCCTACAGAAATCTGCGAGGAAATGCCATCATCTAATGTAACTGCATTTAACCTGCATCTAGCAAAAAAGCTCCAAGGTTGCTTCAGTGAGTCCATGTGGCACACTCAATGTGAGAAAAATTCATTCCAAAGTCAAGGTAACATTGATCTGGTCCAAACTCCACCTTGCACCCTAAGGTGATACAAATGCTTTCTACCCACGGCTGTCAGAACGCACCTCTCACGCTCGGCCTTCCTGTGGAGACACGGGATTCCTGCGCTTCTAGTATCACTCCCGGATCTGCCCCCAACCTCAGATTGAACCCCTGACCTAACCCAGCCTGTGCCGCCGACCTCTGCTGGCCAGTCTCACTCTCACCCCAACAGCACCTCCAGCTCGGTGGCCCTCGGTCAACGGCAGCCTATTCTTCAAAGGATATTTCCCTTCCAAAAGTGGTTTGTATGTGTCATGGTCCCTGTGGCTCCAACAGCCAACTCTCTGTGGTCCCTATCATTCATCCATTGTCTGGGCCTGATGACTCTCCCTTCAGAATGTTCCAGAATTAACCTCCCTTCCTTTTCTCCTACTGCCACCCTCCTGTGCTGCCTTTTCACCTCCCACCAGAATTTTTGCAAGTGACTCTAATCTGACACTCTCCCTCCAGCCTCCAATGCACCCTGCACTCCCCCCAACCCCCGCCCCATCAAGCTTGCCAAGTCCCAGTGCATGCTAGAACCCAGAGGCTCCAACCCAGGTCCTCCCAGGTGCATCGGCGACGTCTTCCCACATCATTTAACCAGTAATCCGCCTCCTCCAAGACATGGCGCCTCTCCCTCCTCCAGCCCAATATCCCTCCGACCAGTCCCTTCAGCTTCTACCTGTGCCCCCGCCCCACCCCTACCCTTGGCTGTTCATTCTGGTTTCTCCTGAATTCCCCCGGGTTTGTGAGTTTGTTCCTCTGCTGGGAAGCTGCTCCTTCCCTCCCCTCTCCAATCAACAAGACTCTTCAAAATGGCTCCATGCCATCTTCGACAAACTCTCTGGACTAGCTCTCCAGACCCCACTCCCCTGCCTCTGCTCCCTGATTTCTCCCAGCATGTGGTGAGTGAGCACCGTATCCTTCAATGCGGGGGCCATTTCCCATCACACAATGTAACCTAAACGCTTTCTGTGGCTTTTCATTGCTCTAATGAGCTATAAGCCATGCCCGGAACTTATCAAAAATTCCTCCCAGAGCCTGGTCCAGTGCTACACTGTCAGGAAGTCAGTCAATATCTTCATTTACCAAATATATTGAGTACAGCACGAGGCTCTGGAGCCTGCTAAACTTCTTCCTGCCCCAGGGCCTTTGCTCAGGTCAGAAGGCCTTGACCATGACTTCTTCCACCACTGGCTTCTTCTTGCAATTCACCCTTCAGTTCAAATGCCACCTCCTCCAAGAAGGCTTCCTTCCATCACCCACTCTGAAGCTGTCGTCCAAGCATTGTCTCCAAATCATCATTTTTAATTCACTATAGGACACCTATACTTCTACTTAATTTCAATGTGTTTATTTTTTGTCTTTCCCCAGGAGAAGGTGAGCTTGATGACAGCAGAAACTGTCTTGTTCATCCCATTAAAACAGTGCCCAGAAAATGGCAGGTGCTTGGTAAGTACTGAGTTGCATGAATGGATGAGAAGTGCTCTATACTCGTGAGGCACTTGCAATCTATTAATGAGAGCAGATACAAAAGTCAAATATCATACAATAAGTGAAATGATAGAAACAGTTAATACATATATATGTGTGTGTGTGTGTGTGTGTGTGTGTGTGAAATAAAGGAGAAAGTGAAGAAGGTGGAAAGAATTGCCATCCAGATAGCAGAAAGAGCACCTCCAAAAGTGCACAGGCTTGAGCCTGCACGTCATTTGTGGGGGACAAACACAGTCCCGTGCTGCCCATGAGCCTGGGCAGGTAGGCAGAGCACAGACTTTTTTTTTTTTTTTTTTAAGCAAGTTCTTCCAGATTCTGAGAGACCAGATCTTTAGGTGACAAATGTGGTCTATTAAAAAAGCTTCAGCCTTATCCTGTGCAAAATCTGGTACAATTGGAGGATTTTAGGTAGAGAAATGAGACCTTCATTTTATAAATATCACTCTAGGAAAAGTACAGAGGACACACAATGGTGAAAAGGGACAAGGAACAGGAAGACCAGGTAAGGGGCACTGCAGATAGCCCAGAGGTGGGAGATGGGAGGCCTGGACGAAGGCAGGGGACGGGGTATTGGGGGGCCCAGATTAGAGAGAAACTGAGGCAGCAGAAGCAGCATGGCCTGTGACTAACCGGACAAGGCACGTGAAAGAAGGGAGTCCCAGGATGAGAGGCTCAGTGGTGCTGCCACCAACCACGGTGGGACATACAGACCAGGGAGAAGATCATAAATCCTGTTTGAGCTGAGCTGCGGTAACCGTGGGACAAGCAGGAGGGCAAATCTGAGCAGCATTTGGATTTACAGTCAGTAGGAGCTTGAGTCAAGGCCCGACCCAAAGACACGATTTGGGAGTACCCAGGGCACAGATGACAGTTCAAACCACGGGTGTACATGAACGAGCTGCTTGGAAAGATGAGCTGGATCTGCCACTCAGGAAATTGCTTCTTTAGGTCTAGACGGTGAGACTGCGATTTCAACATGCAGGGTTATAAAGAGAACTCATTACAATGCAGCATGAGTTGGAGGCCAGTGTTACCTTGACGTTGGAATCCAGTCTCCCCCCTCGATATGAACCACATGGTCTTAGTGAAGCGTGTTTCCAGGACCTTTGATTACGACCAGGCTAAATCCCATATGTTCCATTAGACTTCCGATTCTGGCACGGAGTCCGATGAGAAACCGCTACCTGCACCAGCAACATATGTTCTCCCAACCACCATTAAGCTTTGCAAAGCTGCCATACAATTAATTTTTAGCAGAGATGCACTCATAGTTGCCCCATCATGTGTAGCAGGCCTGACAGGCGCGCACTTTGCCTTTGCCAGAGAGAACATATTGCAGCCCATATTTTAGTCATCTCCCTTCCGAGGGTAAGAAAATTTCCTTAGTTCTTCAAGACAAGAATACAAATTTAAATTTGCTCATGACGAGAATGGTTCCTGTGACCACGGGAACATCTGTTTTTCTAAAATCCTTAGCTAGTTAACAAAGATGGTCACTTTTTGTCCGGAGACTGGGATGCAGAGAGATTTGGGAAACTTTTTAAGATTGACCTTGCCTCATGCAAGAGTCCAGTGAAATGAGGTCATTTCATATCATTTAAAGATAAAGCAAGCAACTATTCATATGTACTGTACATATGCTTTGGGCCAAGAATAGCACTTAAAGGTTTTCCATGCATATCTCATTGAATTATTCCAAATCTTAGGTGGTAGCTATTATTATCCCATTTTACAGATGGTGAGACTTGTTCAACCCAGCATAAAATATTTAGACAATTGTGTTTCTCCATTTATATTTATTTTGAGGGAAACCAAAGCCATGATTTGGGATTCACCGATGCCTTACCTCCCCGACTGGTGGTGCAGGAGCTCTACAATGCTGTGCAAGGTGCAAAGACCATTGTCACGGACATCTGCTGTTTTTGCCTTGCTGGCTTTCCTTTCTGATAAAATAGCTTTTCTCCTGGGACCTGCCTTTCCCACTCCATTGTGACTCAGGCGGAGTTATCAGTCAATTAACTCACTTCCTTCCTCCCCACCAGTCTAGACACATAAATGAGTCTGCTTAGTCAGAAATCCCCATCCCTGGACCCAGTAATTGGTCCAGGATGAGCCTATCATCCAAGAGGACCAAAGAGAGCATGTAAGAGATGACCATGTAATGAGTGACTTGCTCATTTATCTGCATTCACTAACCCTAAGGGCAAGAAACCCTATAGCTTCTGGGGAAGGAATCTGCCAGAGACTCAGGTCAACACAGAAGCAAGGTCATGACATGGCAGAGCCGGAGAATCAGGGCTCTGACGCCATCATTCAAAATCCTCCATCCAGCTTCTCCTGGAGCCATTTCATTCCTGGGACTCCCCAGTTACATCAATGCATAATGTCCCTTTTTGCTAACGCTAGCAGTTTGAGTTAGTCTCTGTTGGGTTTGACAGAAAAGGAAATAGAAATATATTTAGCCAAAAATGATCTGAGAGAGTTTGTTTTACTGTCATTGACTTCAAATTTCCCCCTTTGGCATAGATACATACGTACGTTCAATACTAACGAAAAAAATTATTAATATCAAGATTTCAGAGATACCCACGGGCAAATTGCACCTTAGAAGGTGGATAATCGAGTTTCAGAGGGATTTTAGCTACTGACTTAGATGTAACGACAATGACCATTTCCCAGAGACTTTTTGACACTTACCCTCCTGTCAATAAACCAGAAAGATAAATGACACTAAGAGTCAGTTCCACCCTCAGACCCAAACATCCAGGGCCCCTGCCCTGGGTCCCATAATGTGTACAGTGCTTTAGGCAGCCATACTGTATTAACATATGATTATTCTCTAAATTTCCATAAAGGTTGTCAATATCACTTTTGAAAACTTATGCGTGAACCATCATGAAAACCTGGGTAATATCTCAATTTCATCCCAAACTATCTGAGTCATCTTGGGCGAGTCCTTTAACTTCTCTGGACCTCGGTTATGTCACGTGATAGGAAGATAATGGCAGCTGACGTGCGTGGGTAGGACATCTGGTGAGACAACAGACACAAACGCCCTTTGAACAACGTAAGGATCGTTATTATTAACTCAAGAGGAAGAGTCCTCAAAACAGAATCCAATTTCATTCAATCCCTTTGGCCGGTTGGGATCTGGTGACAATCCATGGTCATATTAGAAATTCTGAATGGAGACCTGTCACAGGTCCCGTGTAGAGGAAGTTTAGGTTACAGTAATAAAACTAGGACCTTGGTCACTCACCCAACCTGACTTTCTGACCTTGTAACCCTTTGTCACCTGCAAGAACTCTGTCCAAACCAATCTACTAACCATCTCCCAAACACAGTGGAGATTCCACTGTGATTCAACCATCCCCTCACCTCAAATCAACTCTCAACACATCCATCACTCAACATTGTACCTAAACTTCGAGAACAGTTCCTCCACTCTGACAACCACGGCTCGCTAGGGCTCACTTGGTGATGAGTTTGCACTCTCTTGTTACAGTTCTTATGTTATTCTCTGCAGGTGTCCTGTGAATTTCTCATTGTTATAATTCCTGTGCGTCTCTGCATCTCTAGCCTGCCTCTCCAGTTACATTGTAAGTTTGCTAAAGCCAGTGACTGGCTGGTATTATTCTTGTACAGAGTAGATACTCAGCAAATATTTGTTGCCTAGTTAAAAAAGGAAAATGTCCAAAGGAAGAAAATGGTTGCAATAAAGAAGAATTTATAATGTAATCTGGGAGAAAAAGTTATAGAACAGCAGGTTGTCAACGAAATCTATTCAAAATAGACCAGGGAATTTGTCTATTCAGAGGAAGCTCAGAAATCTGAAGTCAAATTTTTGGAATGGAAAGAATCTTCAGGGTAATCAACTTCCCATCCTTCATTCATTGTGAACAATCACTCATTCATTTCTCTGACTCGTGAATTAGAGATTTCACGTATTAAATTTTCCTATCGTAAAACATGACACTTAATAATTTCCTAGAAATAGAGCTCAAGAGAATGGGACCCTGAAAACACGGCAAATGTTTCGTGGATATAAAAATATTTTTTCCTGCTAGAGTCAAACCAGGCATCTTGAGCCGGACTTGGGATATCACTTTTTTATTTTACACTGCAACATGTAAAAGAACAGATGATAAACAGGAAGGCAGGATTACCCACCTAGAAACATGGAAAATGCAGACTGGCTCAGAGGTGAGACCTTCTTGAGGAGTTAATCCAAAGTGTTAGAAGGTTCTAGAGCCAAGTTCTCGAGCTTGGAGATGGTATCAGAGAATGCACTGGCTCAGAACTCAGAGGACCTAGACTGAGACTTTGCTCCATCAATTTCAGTTGTACAACCACTGACAGGTTCCCAAATTCTATTAGATTTTTTGTCTTAAAAATTGGGTTGTGTAAGGGATTAAATGAGATAATGTAAGTAAAGATACTTTGTTCCCAGAAAAGCATAATTTGCATTATTTATTACCTAGCCGGCTAACTTACATTAAAAACCATTTTAATCTAAATGTCCCAAAGGCGTGAGCTTTCGGAATCTAAGAACAAAAATGACATAATACCATGTCTGTAGCCTAACGGTTATGCATCCTCATCCTGGCTTTGAGGAAATGACCAACAACCCCTGGCTCTGGCCGTCCTTGCAACTTTCCCTGAACTCCCATGACTTCAACACATGACACATAGCCGAGAGCTTCCTACTCTGCAATTAGTCACATCAGTCTGAAGGCTCCTAACAGTTTGGTGATCACAGCAGTATGTTCTTTTGCTTCCTGAGATTCCAGCAAAGATGGGGGAGGCAGCTTTGCAATGGCATGTGAGGCCATCTCCACCACCAGCACCTGTCTTCCAGCTCCACCCTTCCTCGGTCGTTTGAGGGGCTCCAGCGTGCACGGACGCACATCACCCCCCACTGTGAGGTCTCCATGGAAGGAAGCAGTGACATCCTCCCGCCTTGCGATGACCAGGGCATGCTCACAACTGGGCTCCCTCCCAGAAGACTAAGACCAGCACCAGCTCGGAAAGGCCTTCAGGGTGCTGTTCAATAGCTGCCTTTTGTCCACAGAATAAATTAGGTTCCTGTCCGGTAGGACTCCTAACAGCAGAGTATGAAGAAACCCGAAATGCATGCTCGTGCATTTCAGCTAATAATATGACACATCCTTGCCCTGGTATAAAAGCCATAGGGGTGGACACAGATTCCACCATTCTCATGGCAACACTGTTCGAGTGCAAGGTTGGAAATAAAGACGTGATGCTGAATGAAGCGTTCGATTTGGCGCTGTTCTAGACACCCTTTCTATGGACCTTAAACTGTGTTTAACAGAACTGGAAGGGGCCCTGGAGATCAGTTAGCAAATGGCATGACTAAGTCCCAGAGAGAGGAAGCGACATCCCCAAGGTCACCCAGGGAGCGGCAAAGCTGGGAACAGAGTCCGGGGCTGCCCCACCCTCCAGACTCGGTGGCTGCTTCTGTAACCAAATAAACATGCTCTGCCCTGATCCATTTGGCATCTAAACTGAACATAACCTCCGGCCGCCTCCTCACCTAAAAGCAAGGGGCATGGCCACGTATCTCCCGGTGTCCCCGGGACTCTACAGCACAAATCAGAACTGCCATCAGCCAACCTGGTCTCGACCTCCCCAAGCCGAGTGTTTGCAAGCTCTGGCTCTCACCATCCCACCGTGCTACTTTCTGCAGTCAGCAGACACTCGATAAATGCTGCAAACTGATTGGCTGATTGATGAGCTAATAAATAATGCTGTATACAGCTTCCTTCCCGAACTCACAGCCAAAGCAACTCCGCCGAACGCCTCTTCTCTTCCTCTCTCTTCTCCTTGGTGTGCTTTTATAAATTTCAAGACTCATCATGCAACATGTCAGAAAAGCAAGTACTTTGGGGTTTACCCTTTAAAAAAACAGAAAAAGCACCGAAGTGCATAGGGGAAAATTTCCCTGAACTGAACACCAACCAGAAAATGTGCCCTGACTACGATTACACACGGAGCTCTGGGGTGCTCTAATCAAATGGTCCATCGGGGTGTCGAGAGCTATTTCCCCCAGCTTCCCAGAGAGACCGGAACACGATCCTTTCATCCGCCCAGGAGGTGAGAGCTAGGGAGTGATCTAAGGGCAGAGGCCACTGACAAATGCAGGATAAAGTGTGGGCTGCAGATACCAGGACAGCAGCCATAAAGTCTGGGAGGCCCAGGAACAGGAAAGCCTAAGTGTGTGTGACTGTGTGTATGTGTGCATGTGTATACATGAATATGTACATGTGTGTGTGCATATGTGTGTCTGTGAATGTGTGTGCATGTGTGTATGTGTGTGCGTGTGCATACGTGTGCATGTGTGTCTGTGAATGTGTGTGTGCATGCGTGTGTGGGTTTATATGTGTATGTGTGTCTGTGCATGGCAGGAACAGCTGAGCCAGTGCTGAGCTCCATTCAATTTGGGTACCAAGGATGTATCCTTAGGAACTTGGAGTAAAACAGACACATATCTAAGCACAGGGGACAGTTCCAAGCAGAAGACTGAGCAAGCAGCTCTAGCTCTCCTTAAAGCTGTTTTTCAAGAAAACTTTTTCCTCTATATTAACACAATGCAGGATTGGTTTCTACTGAGCCATATTACACACCACGCTCATGCACGCATGTGAGTGTGCGCCTGTATTTTTCTGCACAAACCCCAGACTTCCAGGTTCCCAGAGTCTCCTGGTCCTCGTGAGTACTGCATCGTAGTGCCAGCCACCGTCACAAATACCCACAGCCTTTCCCATCCACTTATTTGACCAAAGACAGACAATGGAAGAGAAAGTGTCATCAGATCCTGGAATTAGTACGGGAAGGAAGACAGGTAAAGGTAAATTCTTCATTAAAACAACTTTCATTCCTTCTAATCCTTCTCCCCAGTGAAATCAGAAGTCAGCAGAGGCCCATGAGATTTCAGGCAATTCAACTAAATCTCTGGACCCAATGACATCTTAGGCAACAAAGGACCAAGATCACCTGTCCCTCTTAACTTGGCTGGCCGGCCACTGGCTCTTGTTCCAAGTAGCCTTCAGACTCATCGGGCCTTGCAAAGTTGTGTTTCCCATTCTTGGTCAGAGGGCACAGATCCGTATACCGGGGAGAAGCACTTATGCCTTGCTCAGAAAACCTCCTGTGTAAATGCTGGAACCCTTTGCTTGGCTCAGGCTACTTCCGAGGACAGTGTTACCCTGGCGTGTGGGCTACCCAGTGGGGGGCAGGGGACACAAAACCACATCACAGCAAAAACAAACTCCAAACCTAATGTCAAGCAAAAAGTCCAACCAGTTAAAACAGCACAGTGCAGCTGTCCCCATTTGCTTTCATATAGTAAGAGCGACGGTTTTCTTAACATCGTGAAAATCCTAGAGGGGCGCAGAGCGGGTGAGCGGCTCACACACAGATAAATCCCGGGACGAGGCCTGCAAGGTCTCCCCATCAATGGCAGTTGGGAAAAGGGCTCCCCCCAACTCAGTAGCCCAAGTGCCACTAAGGCCACAGCAAACCTCCCCAGCTGCCTCTATAGGGAAATCTGAACAGATAAGTGGGTGCCCAGAGAGATCTTGTTCAATCACCCTGTGGGCAGAAAAATCCCACAGTTGCCACAAGAAGATATAAAAAAGCAAACAAACATGATTCGCTGGATTTAGATTCAAAAGGGGGGAAAGGATGCCGAGAGCTGGGGGCGGCAGCGTCCTAGCAATCTATTTCGAGGGGCTCTAAGCACCTGTTTGCAAGCACTGTGTCTCAAAATAGCATTCAGCAACAAGTTTCTGAAATGGCAAACCTAACCCAGGGCTTCTTTTCCCTGGGAATGCTTTGTCATGCTGATGCTCTGACCCAAGAAATCATTTCCAAAGGGCCTGCAGGAGGAAGCAGAGCGGCACAGAGTATGTCTGCAGCAGCAGTAGCAGCAGCGGCGGTGCAGGGGTGGCTGGAGCGCGCTGCCCGGGCCCCACCTCCTCCCCGAGCAGGAGCACTCACCATCAGCAGGCTGAGAGCAGAGTCGGGCACCAGCTGCACTGCCATGGTCTCCGATTCCCATGCACAAACACGCCTGCAGAGTCAGTCCGCCTGGGCCCCGGGTAGCTGCAAAGCACCCACAAGCACCTGCAGCAGACCAGCCGGAAATCCAGACTTAGGGTGCAAAAGACTCAGGGTAAAGATAGGCCACACTGCACCTGGGGCGGGGGAGAGGACAGGAGGACGTTGGGAGGATGGGGTGGGGACTGTGCTTAGGGAGGGGAAAAAAAAAAAGGAGGAAAATAGGAACCTGCAGGGTATTTAAAGGTGAGCCCTCCCTGGCTTCCCTAAGCTGCACAAACACAGAAATCACATCCAACACAAATGTAAAAGCTTAGAACACAGAATTTTCCACTGCTACCTAAGCCTAGGCAGCAATTCTTCCTTCCACTGACAATTAAAATAAAACATTCCCTGTTGCAGATAAATCAGCCAGCCCGAGCAACCCCCGTCTCTCTGCCTCTCTCAGCAATTCTGCTGCATAAACACGCTGACTGTCACAACCTACCGCTTGCAATCTGGTCAGTGTCTTCTTTCCTGCAGATAGGTGTGTCCCTTTCGCAAAATCAAATATCTGGGAGGGAGAGCCAGCCGGGTCTGGCCATGAGACACCAGGCAGTCACTGGCGATCAGCAAATGCCCTTATCACGGAGGGGGAAGTCACTTATGAATTGACCCCTTCCAAATCTACTTTTCCTCTGCAAGTAGACTGGCAGGCTCAGTTCCCCGCAGGGCTAACATACTTACGAGGAACATGGAATGACACTGCCTGTTCTGTGAGCGTTCTGGTCTCCCAGCCTGCACCACATGTACGCCGCATACAGACACCCTCTACCTCTCTCCCCCTCCCTCCCTCCCGCCCTTCCTCCCTCCCTTGCTCCCCTCCCCTGTCTCCACAGGGCTGCCTGTTAGGAATTTTGAAGGAGACTCCTCAAGCTCAGGAAGGCGCAGGAGGCTAATTTGCAGCAAGGGACACCACTTAAGACAAAAAGGCAAATCAGCCTTGAAAAATCACACTATGCAGCATCTTCCCTGGAAGATGTCAATGGAAATAGAATTAAAAGAAAGAAAAAAGCCTGCCCAGTCTTGTTATATAACGAGAGGCTCAAAAGGGCTTCCCAGAGTCGTGGATTTAAGAAAATTAGGCATCGTTTTTTATGAGCACTGCCAAGCTTCTATCCTCTTAAGGAGTCCACGTATTCAACTAAAAATGGTGATGGCTAATACTACTTGTGGTAGATTTCATGTCCTCTTCTGATTTCTTTCCTTCCCTCATCCCCCCATCATGGCTCCAAAAAGTCCTTGAAATTAACCGGGCAGTGTGAAATTAACTAGACACATGGAGACCAGCTTTCTAAAGGAGAAACTAGGGGGAAGAAATTAATAACTTTTAAACATTCCTATGCACAAGGATAGGTGTTGTTCCTATCTAACTTATACTTGCAAAAGTATCTGATCATCACATAGGATGGCACAGAATAAGCGCTAAAAAAATATAGTCGTTAAATGAATGAAGTGTCCTGCCTCCTTGTTTCTCCTCTGGTGGCCCAGTGAGCTTGAGAACCTTCATTCCACCTTGTGTGATTGGATTCTGATGCCACAGACCTTTGGAACCCCTGTGAGAATCACTCACTTCCTGCTCTCAGTGCTGAGAGATTCAAAGCATGATCTGAATCACGTGAGTGTGTCCTTGCACAGAGCTATGAGAATTACTGGTGGGTTCAAAAATAATATTCAAAAACAGTATCAATACTAGTATTCAAAAATAATAATAATAATTTAAGGAACACATGTATAATAATAATGTAAGGGACCTTATCTTGACCTCAATGCACACAGATTTCTAAATATATTCAGCTGGTATTTGCAGAGTTCCTACTTTGTACCTCTGTGCTCAAGGAACTTTTAATCTGGTGGAATCATTGCTGACACCAGACAAAATGTGACAACTGCTACAAAACAAATAGTTTGAATACACAGAGTAGGAAAAGTTTACTTTTGGTTTCAAGGACGTGTTAGTTCTTGAGCTAGAACCTGAGGAATGGCAGGACATCTTTTCTATGACGTTTATTTTCTGATTCCACATGGACTGTGTGTTTGAAAAATATTAAGAGCACAAGGAAAAAAGTTAACATTGGAGCTATTCCAACCAGTGGATATGGGCAGAGGGAGGCGTATGCAGCAGAGAGAGCTGCAGGGGCAGCTTCGGGAGGGAAGGGGAGGGCCTGGCCCTCAGCACCCCTGCCCTCCTCTCTCAGCACTTTGCTCATGAAAGTCTTTTGCCTAGAAAGTCTCATCTTACATCTGCTGGAATCACAGTCTGGATTCTCTAGAAAACAGCCTCTGCAAACCTCTGTGTAACGAGATGACATCATTGGGAGGTGCAATCGCTGGGTGGCCAGAGGGAGGGGGCAGGGGAGTGAGGCAGGGACAGAATGAGAGCAGGTGCAAGGATGTGTCCACCAAGCCGGCCACAGTACAGTGACTGAGTCACAGGGAAAGGCTTCCAGACTGGCGTGGAACCTGCACTCACTAGGGTAGCCCATCAAGGAGAGGAGGGCAGAGGGAGCTAGCAGCCCAGCGCTGCCCATCTGCTGACCCTTGTTGGTCAGACTGACCCCATCAGACATTAACTCTCTCGTGCTTCAGGGTTATACTATCATACCAGCTCCTCCAGCAGCCGCGAAAGATGTTGCTTCTCAGCTCAGAGTGGAGGAGAAGCCATAGCCTTTGTGAGTCAGGAGATGGGACCTGGGTATGGGGTGATGACACTCTGCCCTCAGTCCATGTGATGGAAGCCATCCCAAAGCCTGGCTGTGCCCTGGGGGAGGCGGGGACAGTGGGCAGTGCTAGGGGTTGAAATGACAATGGCAGCAGCTGGGCACCCCCGTGAGCAGGTGGCTAAATCCCAGGGAGGGTGGTGGAGGGGAGCAAATCAATCTTGGAAATACATAAGCTGAGTCTGATAAAAGTATATATATTTACACAACTTTCAACGTCAAAAGTTCCTGAAATTTTTCCTGATTTTTCTGTTTGGGCATTCATATTGGCTTCATTGCTACAGCTTTTCAGTTGCTTTTTTTTCCTCCAAAAAATGATAGTTATTCACTTTTCTCTATCCTCCCCTTACTAGAGAGGGGCAACCTGAGGTCAGAATGATGTTTTGTTCATCTTTATTTACTCTCGTAGCTCTATGCATCAAGCTCAAGTAGCAATCAGTGTTCAATAATATCAAATTAGGCACTGATGGAGGTGCCAGAAACTTAAGCACAAAGCGGAAGGAGGCAATGACAGCACCCCAAGGGGTGAGTAGAACATGGGGAGTTTGTGAGGAGAAGTAACGGGGTGACAGAGAAGGAGCTGTCTGTCAGAGGGGGAAAGGAGAGCCCCAGAATTCAAGTGACAATGTCATTCCACAACGATGGCTTGGGGGTGGGGAATTTTAGTAGAGTGATGGACATAGACATCAAATTGCAAGGGATTATGGAGCAGTTTGTGACAACAGGCATTCATTCATCTTATAGAGACCCTCCTCAAAAAGCAGTGAAATTTGAGCTCTCTGGGTCCTTTCAAGAACTTGTTCAAGGTCACAGAAGGACCTTGAACAGCAATTCTGTCCTCTAAGTCCCCAGGTTCCATCCTCGGCTACTCCTGCCTCCCAGGAAAGCTACACACGTAATCCATTTCCACGTCGCTCCTCCTCAAAAGTCCTCAAATGAAGGATGGGTTCCTGTCACACTCCTCCAAAGGCACGACAAAAAAACAGCCCTTAAAAACCCCTTCGGTATCTAGCGTGAAGCTGTTGTTCAGCACTGATCACAAGATCACTCACTGCCCCCTGTGTAAATTGCCCCATGTGACAAATTTCTCTCGGAATTCTGTGCAAGGAAAATGTCTATTGCCCTGAGCTAGCCTGTGTAGGAGGTGGTTTTGGCCTCTGAAAACGTGCAGGGCTATTTTACTGTCAGAAATCTGAATTCCTATCCTGTCATTTGCTCTAGAATCCAGGGCAAGTATCACAAGGGTGAGGTGAAACTCGAAGAAAATATTATTGGTTACGCCTTTTGTTGAGTTGCGCATAGTAGGCATTCAAGAACTGTTAGCCCCCCTTTCATTGTGATAATGAGAATAATGTAACTAATCACAGTTGGCACATTTGACTGCCAGAATGCCCAGAACTTAATTTTACTTTCAATTACAGCAGATATTACCATAGTTGGCATTATTATTCATTTTTCTCAACCTTGTTTTTCCTTTTAATTCATACTGTACTCCTCTTATTCAGTAGGCCTTTTTGTCAGCAAGCCATCTGAAATTCTTTTCTGGAAAGAGATGATGGGGCGTAAATCATTCTTTAATGTATAAGCTGCTCTCAAATTTGGCACGCTGTGAAATATTGTGCAGCTATTAAAATGGCAATTAGGAAACTAGAAATATTGCAAATGGCAGAAATATAACAATGATTTGACTGTAAAATGGTACATATACTCTAATGGCAACCATGTAAATATTTGTATTTTAAGAAGATATGAAGGAACTTCTGCTTCTAGCCAAGATGGCAACACAGGGACCAAATTCACCCTTCAAATGAAACAAACAAACAAAAAAATGAATGAAATATACGAAACAATACTTTTCAAGACAATGGACATAAAACAACAAAGGACAGTGATTCATGAGAGAAAAGAAACAAATGAGATAAACCTCACGATTGTCCCAGATTAACGAACTAAGAGTGCTTCCAGGCTGCAGAACAGAGAGGAGAACCAGATGGAATCGAGCGTTCTCCCTAAGTTGAGCAGACAAAGCTGAGAGTCAGGGAGGATGAAGATGGTCAGAGTCCACAAGGCAGAGCACCAAAGAGGGGAAAGGTACAGAAAGACAGAACTTCAGAGATCTGCAAACACTGCCCTTGAGCACCCATTCAGGTGAGTACTGATCGCCGTATGCACATGAGGAAGCCACTCAAGGCTGGGGAAAAACCCAGGTAAAAGGATTAGAACGGATGGTGACCGGTGCTCACACAGGGCCAGGGCCAGTGACCGTTCACACCAGCCAGACTGGAGAACCTCACAATGCAATCATGACGCATCAGTAGAATACTCAGAAGGCTCTCGACTTCATAGTGAGGAATACTTGGCCATACATTGATCACTGAACCAAATCTTCCTAACAAATCTGAAAAACAAATTGAAATCATTTAACGAGATGCCACAACACACCTATTTGAACGCTACAGTGAAAAAGATTGACCGCAGCAAGTGTTAGACAGCATGTGGGAATCTGGAAAACGGTCTGGCAATTTTTTAAAACGCTAAACATGCACCTACCTTATAATCCGGCTATTGCAAGAAAAAGGAAAACTTATGTCCACACTGACACTTGTCCATGCATGTTTGTGTCAGCTTTATTTGTAATAGTCAAAACCTGGAAACAACCCAAATGCCCATCAATGGTAAATGTGCAAACAAATCATATATCCAGATAACGGAATCCTTAGCCAGCAACAAAAAGGAATGAAATACTGATAGCTGCTACCGCATGGATGAACTCACGAACATTAAGCAAAATGGAATAAGCCAGATACAAAAGACTGTATCTGGCTTATTCCATTTATATAAAATGTCCAAAAAGGACAAACCTGTAGAGGCAGGTGATGGCTGCCTGTATCCAAAGGTGAGAACAGGGAACCACCGAAAACTGGCACGGATGGTCTTTGGGGGTGGTGAAAATTTCCAAAATTGCATTGTGGTGATGGTTGCACAGTTCCGGAAATTGACTATAAATAATTGGATTGTATGCGTACAATGGATACACTTTACATGATGTAAATTATACCTTTAAAAAGCTGGGGTTCTTATGAAAATGAATGCATTATTGATAACAGTCAACAACATGGATCTCAGAATAATTATGCAGACTGAAAGAAGCCAGATAAAAAAGAATACATATGGCGTGACTCCATTTATGTAAAATTCTAGATAATTCAAACTAATCCATGGTGACAGAGAGCAGACCAGTAGCTACCTGGGGACTAAGGGACAGGGTAGGAAAAGGAGAACATGTAGCACAGGGCAGGAGGGAAAAATTACAACAGGGAAACTTCTGGAGTGATGGATACATTCACCACCTTGATCTTGGCGATGGTTTCATGGGTACACACACGTGTCAAAACCTATCAAACTCCGCACTTTAAATATGTGCAGATTACTGTAGGGTCAATTCAACCTCAGTAAAGCTGTTTTATTTTTAAGACACATGAATGGTATCCTAAGTACAAAAAAAATCAGTTTTGTTAGAATGATGGGATTAAGAGTAGTTTTCTTAAGTTTTTTAACTTGTCGTTACATTATATTTTCAATAATTAAAATAACAATGTGTTTAGAAATAGTTTATAACTTTAACAAGAAATAAGGCTTGGAAAACTAGTAGAGTCAAGAGAAGATGCTGTTGTTGTTGTTGCTGTTCAAGACAGAAGAGCCGCAGGTGTATTTAAGACACATCCCAAGAAGCTGGTAAGACAAAAAGGAAAAGGTTATATAAATCCTGGAGGAGGCAAAGGAGAGTGGAATCTCAAGCAGAGCAATTATTTTTCCTAGGGAAGAGGGTTGCCTATTCCCATAAGATGAAAGGAAAGGGGAAATTGCAGAGAATTGTTGAGAAAACGTGGAAAGGTGCAAACAGACATATTTTAATCTGATAGGGAGGGACTTGACCTTCGTTCAAGAGTCTTGACCTCAGCAGAGGTTGTGCATGTTTCTGCACGCCCTCTTCTGCCTGCACTGTGATAACAACGTGCCCTGGGAGCTGCTGGTCCCAGAGTGATGGCTCATGCCCTCCAGCACCTGCCCCCATGCCAGGCCCCTCACTCGGAGTTGGTGCCTAACAGGACAGCAGAGGGTGCCAGAGCAGATGCAGAAGCAGCCCCACGCAGCAGGTTGGAACCTGCCCTGCACGCCCAGGGCCCTGGGGGCCAAGGGAAGATCTGACCATCCCAATCCAAGGCCTGGGTTGGTCCAAGATTCCCTGGGCACTCTCCCTATGGCTTTCCGAGGCCCCAGCCCAGAGCCTGACCTATCCTGCTGCAGCCCAGCCCCCTGCTCAAACACGAGGCCTCTGCCTGCCCCACTGAAGTAGAACTGTCCATGGTAGCCCACCTTGTCCTCTCAGGAGGGCTATGGATGTCTGTCACCAGCACACGCAGCCCATTTCAGCTCACAGTCAGTCTACACCAGAGTGTGGGGCTCGCTGGTATCCTGGATGGGCCCCAGGGGACCTGGTCCCTCCAGCAGAGCCCCCGACCCACTGACCCTTGTCCTTCTGGCCAAGGACCTGTCTTCAGATGGCAACACCTGCTGGAGTCAAGCTCAGCGTGGCATTTCCCCCAACACCTGGAGTCTTGCAACCCAGGTGCCTCCCATGCAGCACAACAGCCAGGTCAATTTCCCCAGCCCCACCCACCCCGTGACTGCCCTGTCCCAAGGACCCACAGAAAAAAGGTGTCCACAGACTTGAAACTATGCCCAGTTCCAAACTGAAATGAGCAACTCCATTTAAGGAAGTCGAAGCATAGAAAATGGCAACTCAATACATGTCTTGTAACACCTAAACGTCTCCAGCTGATCCATTAACATGGTATGTGGATGTTTGTATTAATTCTTTAATCTTGACTTTTGAGATTTCACACAAATTACATTCCAAATTTCTTCACCTAGACTCAGTTACCTTTCTCAGTGACATTTTCCATCTTTCACCATAGGTAAACATTTTCCTGTGTTTGGATCATGGTAAAATTTTTGCATTCTGTTTTTTCCCTGCAATCGTTATGTGATAAATATTTTCCTATTTTCCCACTTCAGATTTATAGCAAACCTGAATTCATACAGATGGAAACATAGTAAACACGAATCTGATTTATGCATCAGGTGATTAAACTATAGATTACTTCATCATTCCTCAGTTGTTAAACATTTATTTGGTTTCTAGTTCTTGTTGCTCAGGGTTACAGATAATACAGTACTACTGTTAACATAATGCATCTTTGTACAAGTAGTATTTACCTTCTTTTAAATTATTTTCTTACAAAAACTCCCCCAAAATGGGTTTCCCAGGATAAAGCTAAAAATATTTTAACACTGGCTGAAATATTGCCCTACTGAAGGACTGAACTCATGAATACTGTCATTTCTACTGCAGAACACCCCGTTCTTTCAAGATTCATCAGTACTTCCCCCAGATTTAGGCTTACTTAATAGGTATGTAATTTACTTCAGAACGAATTTAATTTCCATTTCTTTCCTTATAAATGGTGTTAAGCATTTTTTTATTTTTGTGTGACTTGTTTGTGTGTGTGTGAAATTTTATAAGCTCTTTTTTTATATATTAAGTTTCCATCTGTTGCATCAGCAGACTTCGAAAATATCAGGAATTCTAAAGAATAGTTAGTAACACTGCCCATCTGATACTTGGACTTCCTATAATTACTTTAAAAAATATTTTATTTTACTACTATTGGATTTATTTTATTTTAATCGTACAAGTATCTTGAATTTTATTTAAACACCTTTGTCCATCTTTTCTTCATAACATCTTTCATAATCTAAAAAGCTGGTTCCCCCCCTGTTTGGTTAAATAAACTATCTCTTTGTATACGATTTAATTTTTTAGTATAATTCTTTGAAGTAAATTTGTTTTTTGCCATATTGAAGTTATTCCAGGAGCATGTATAAAATAATTGTGTTCTTTATAATTTTATTATACTCATTTGCCATATATTATGCTTTCAAATGTACTTAAAGTTGCAAATACACGTTGTCTTCATGGACTGTATTTCTCCTTTTAATCCAGAATTATACTGCTTCAGTTACTGTTGTTTTGTAAAACAGTCTATTTTGTGAGATAATTATTATTCCTTTGCTAGCACTGTAATATTCTTACCTATCTTTCCAAGTATACTGCAGAATCAATTATTCTGAATTCCATCAAGTGCCAATGATATCATTGGTATTTTAACTGAAGTTATATTAAAACTACAAATTAAACCAGAAATAATTGCCACCTCCATTTGGTCTTCCTATCTAGGAGTAGGATATATTTCTCCACATATTTAAGCCTTTTTTCTCCATTAAAATTTTGTAGACTTTTTTGGATAGGTGTTATAAAACCTTATACAAGTTTAATTAAGACATAATTCAATTTTGTGGCTATTATAAACTGGAAGTCTTTTATTATAATATTTTTAGCTGGCCAATAAAGGCATTTGAGTATTGGACTAATCTGTATTAATTGTATTTTTTGAGCAGCGATTTTTCTTCACTGTTACTTTGGTTGCTTTATTTAGCTCCTCTAGGTGAATGATCATAGAGTCTTCTCATAATGTTCTTTTTAAATCTTATTCCTTTTCTGTAGTTTATTATGCAGACAAGAAAATATAAATCTCTATAAAATAGTCATTGTGGAAGTTCTCCCTCCATCCTTCCTGTTGTCCATGCCAAAAAGAAACTCCCATCCCATGTTTCACCTGCCAGCAAAAACCTGCTGGCTCCCCCTTCAGGAAAGTTCCAGAATCATACCCCTTTTCACCATCTCCCCTTCCCCACGCTGCTCTCAGCCCCATCCACTCTCATGTGGATTACTGCACTGGCCTCCAATTCACAATCCAAATGAACAGCCGGAGGGAGCTCTGAGAACTTAGGTCAGATACTGTCACACTTCTGCTCAACCCCCCCCCAAAGTCCTTGCAGTCCCTTACAAAGTCCTCTATGGTCTGTCCCCTCCACCTGTCTCACTTTACCCCCTATTTATGCCCCTCATTCACTTCTTTCTAGGCACAGGAGACTCCTTGGTATTCCCTGAACATACCAGATGTGTCCCTGCCTCAGGGCCTTTGCACTTGCTGCTTCCTCTGCCTGGAAAGCCTTTTCCCCAGGTATCTGTGCAGCTCATCCCCTCACCCCCTCCAGGGATTGGCTCAAATATTGGATTCTCAGTGAGACCTTCCCTGACTCCCCAACTTAAACTTGCATCCTCCTCCTCCTCTTTGCTCCCTAAGTCTTTCTTGTTCCATTTCTTTTTCATCGTACTTTTCACGACCTCACATTCTACAGATGTATTTATTTCTCATCTCCCTATCTTCTTTCCACAAGCACACCACCAAACTCAAGTATAAGCTTCAGAGAGCAAGGATTTCTCCCCGTTTTTCTCATTATCATATTCTCAGCATTAAAAAATAGATGCTTGGCTAGGC
Source organism: Varecia variegata (assembly GCA_028533085.1). Classification (NCBI taxonomy): domain Eukaryota; kingdom Metazoa; phylum Chordata; class Mammalia; order Primates; family Lemuridae; genus Varecia; species Varecia variegata. The sequence goes on from CM052453.1 coordinate 9,551,977, forward strand.
GTGGTGGCTCACACCTGTAATTCTAGCACTCTGGGATGTTGAGACAAGGTCAGGAGTTTGAGACCAGCCTGAGCAAGAGCGAGACCCCGCCTCTACTTTAAAAAAGACAAATAGAAAAATTAGCCTGGAACTACTAAAAATAGAAAAAATTAGCTGGGTGTGGTGGTGCTCGCCTGTAGTTCCAGCTACTTGGGAGGCTAAGATAGGAGGATTGCTTTGAGCCCAGCAGTTTGAGGTTGAAGTGTGGCACTCTAGCCCAGGCAACAGAGACTGTATCTCCAAAAAAAAAAAAAAAAGAAAAGAAAAAGAAAAGAAAAGAGAAAGAAAAAAATAGGTGCTCAATAACTGTATTGAATGAAAGCACACCTGTCATACCAGGTTGAGGGGGAGTCACTTGGAAATATCTAAGTTCAGTATGATTTTTATCTATGATATTAACTAGACCTTTTTATCATATTGAGGAAGAATGTTTTTATTCCTGCCTTTCATGGGTTAGGTTAGGAATTGGTGCTGAATTTTATTAAACACTTCATCTGGCAGATGTAATTTTATGTACTATGTCATCTTTCAGAGGATTAATATATTTCACTAAGGAATTTCTCCCTTCAATAATTAAATAAAGTTAATCTCCATAGATACTCCTAAAAATACTGGCTATACTGTTCAAGCTGGGCTGACTGCCTCCTCGTGGATACAGGCCAATGGTTGATACACCAGAGAGCAAAGAAGAGGAAATTCGAACAATTTAGCCAACATGAAAAATAAGTAAAATGAGAAAATGCTTTGCTAACATCTTTCAAATTGACCCCTGTGAATGTTTTGTTTATTCATGTCTATAACATTGATTAACGATTGTGTCTGGGTCAGTTGATGGGAGTTCCAGGCATCAACAACTACTTTTATGCAGACAGTATTTTGCAGTCACATTACGTAGGCTACGAGTTATTGTTTCTTTTCACCCCTTTGATCATCTGATTGTTTTACTAACATTTGGATTTTCTCTCTTCCCTATAGTTGTATAAATAGTAGGCATGCAGGTAAGAATAAGTAAAAGGTAAACTTATCCATTTAGGTTTCAATTCTAACATATGTCTCTGTGATTCTTGCATGCAAAAGCATTCAAATATCTCAATGAATGAATTACATTAACATTTGTCTTTCAGTGGTAAAAGTCTGCTGTTTGCTATAGCATAAGATTTCAAAGACTTAGAGACAGTATTTGTGTTGTTTTTATACTTTTGGCATTAAAAAACCCAATTGGAATTTTAAGCTGGTCAGAAATTCAAATATTTTGTCAATTTTAGGTAGTTTTGGTTCATTGCATGTCAATGCAACCTCTTACTACCGAACCAAAATTAACATTATGGCTATAATTCGTTTCAAATAAAAGCTATGTTCCTGACAGGTAGTATATAAATACATTTATCATCTTTTAAATATGCAATGGAAATTTGTCATTTAAAAGAATGCTATGCCTGACAAACATGACCTCAGCCAGGTGATTGAGGTCAAATCAACAGCAAAAGGTCACGTCATGTTGGTAGTATGTACCCTTGATAAAATAATAATAATAAAAATGGCAATTCACTTCTGTGGTCTTTCTCTCCAAAATCCATAACCCTCTTCTAAGCATGAGAAAACCATCAGAAAAATCCCAGTCGAGGCACATTCTACAAAATACCTGAGCAGTACTCCCCAAAACTGTCACGGTCACCAAACACAAAGAAAGTCTGGGAAACTGTTATAGCCAAGAGGCACCTAAGAAGACATCACTAAATGTGGTGTAGTGTCCTGGTTGGGCTCCTGGAACACAGAAAATGACAGGGTAAAAAACAAGGGACTCTAAATAAAGTATGGACTTTCATTAATAATTATGCATTGATATTGGTTCATTAATGGTGAAGATAGAACCATAAGCTGAAAGATATTAATAACGGAGGAAACTATATGCAGAGTATATGAGAGCTCTCTGTACTAGCTTTGCAATTTTTCTGTAAAGCTAAAACTGTTTTAAAATAAAAAGTTTATTTCAAAAATGGACTTGTGAATATGGCTGACACTTGGCCAAAAGTTTTAATTATTATTGTGATTTTTTTTTCATAACTATGATGAAAAGAGTTTGAAACCTGTATGTGAACATTTGTACAAAATATCTTACAGGGAAGTGATAATATGGATTCAGGCAAATTTTCCTTCACTTTTGTAGAGATGTCAAAGTTATTTTTGGCTTCAATTATCTAGATGATTGTCTTAATATTCCATGTTGCTTATATTTGTAAAAGTAACCTATCTTTATAAAAATCCAAGCAAATAGATAGCAAATCCAAAAAAGGAAGAGAGTAATGCTGATTTTAACTGATAAATGGAGCAATAAATAAAGAATAGATATGGATTCTACTCCAAAAGTGAACACTATGATAAATATTTTTTGAAAATATTTATCTCCCTTAATTTTAACATGATCTCTCTTTTAATATAGATGACCATTGAATTTTTCTCTTCATACATCTTGATTTTTGTCCACTATGTTTACTTAAAGCCATGCAGAGCTCTACAAACAGAAAACTATACAGTAGTTTGGTTGTCAAACCACAGATCACCCTAGAAAACAGATGTCAGCTCCTAAAAATAATCACAAAGATCAGAGCGCTGTGGGTCCACTCGGACCACTGGAAGAGGAGCCCCAGCCAGAAGGAAAACTTCCTGCACTTGTCAGCTGATGATAAATCCATGCCCATCCTGCAGGAGCTAAAGGGCTTCAGCCCTATCAAGCCGGCAAGCTGAATGCATAAGACCCCAAACATGAAGTCCGCATTTGTAACACGTCACCCTGAGCTAGTGTCAAGACAGAAACGTCAAGCAAAGAGCGGAGAGCAAAGAAAGTTTGGGGTGTGTAGCTAATCACCGCTGCAAAGTTAGGAAGACAGATCCCTCAACTGTGACTGTCCACATCTGTATCTTTCAGGGTGTGCCAGGAACAGACATTCCCTAGCAACGTGTGTTAATATAAAAGAAGGTGCAGGAGTGGGGGTTGGGAAGGAACCTCAGGAGTTATTTCCAAAGATCTAGCTTTTATGATCATAAGCAAAACCTCCACTGACTTCCTATTTAAGAAATTGTTTTTTATATTTTAAATATTTACAGTATTCACTAATGTAGAAAAGTAGCAATGTTAGCATTTCGTAAGAACATACTGAATATGATATTTCTACTAAAGTTCTCAAAAGAAGTTTACTTATGATACTAAAAATATTAAAAGGGAAACTAGTTAATAAGTTGACCATATGCAATATAGGAAAATTTTCCCTTCCAGAATATTTTTTAAAACACAATTACTCAAGTCACATAGCATAGAAACTGAGGGGGGATGGGAATTTTAAAAAATATTATATCATTTATATTAAAAAACATAAATATAAAAAAATTTAATAATCCAAGAGAAAAATGTAACATTGCTTTCCCCATTCTCTCCTAAATATTATTACACCATCTCATGAACTAGCAGCCATGAGTGTGTCATTTCCACATTTGTCACTTGTCCTTTCATCTTTTAAGTCCCATCTCAGTAATGATTTCTCCTAGGGCTGCCCATGGGCAAGCCAAGGGTTAACCTGGAATTTATTTATGTATTTATTATTATTTTTCATTATATACTGCTTATTTACTTACTATATTTGTCTATTTATACATTTCTGATGAATCTCTGCTTCTCTCATGAGGTTCCACTGAAGATTAGAAAAATTACATGACTGTGGACGGAAGCAGAAGATTTGACAAATTTTACCAAAGTAAAACAAATGATTTTCTATTAAAGTTTTATCTGGGATACTAATGAATTCTAAGTTCATTGTGTGAAGAATCACACAATGTATAGTGATAAAAGAACACTTAATAACATCTATCTTCTCTTTCTAGCCTCTATGGCATCACTCATTATAAAAATACTCACTAAAATAGGAATAGCAATAAATCAAAAATAGATTGCAGCCATAGTAATAATTTAATTGATAACATGAAACGTGGGGATTTTTCATATGCTGCTTCAGATTTAATGCTGTTACTGCCAGGAGAATATTTTTGCAAGAGTTACTGTTTTTTCAAAAAAAAAAAAAAAGCAACCTTTTTTTTTAAATTTCAGAATATTACGGGGGTACACATGCTTTGGTTACTATATTGCCTTTTGCACTGACCGAGTCAGAGCTATGAGCAAGTCCATCCCCAGGACATCGTGCACCGCACCCATTAGGTGTGAATATACCCATCCCCTCCTCCCCCCCCACCTGCCTGACACCCGATGAATGCTACTTCCATATGTGCACAAAAGCGTTGATCAATTAGTACCAATTTGATAGTCGGTACATGAACCACCCACGCATAGACAGCTGTCCACACTGTTGACCTCCTACCCTGGGAGCAGTGAGCCGGGAGGCCACCACTGGTCCACTGTTTTTTTCTAACCTGGAATTCAAATGTCATCTTTCTACTTGAGAAACGGTGGAAGCAACTGCTGGCAGCCAGCACCTCCCGGCTCTTGGTATCTAACAAGAAGGGCCTGGGAGAACTTGAACCTTTCGCATCGCAAGACTAAAAGACAGTTGAGGAAAGAACAGCTAGAATAAGAGCTGAAAAAGAATTAATTACACAGTGTCCAAAGGTAGATCCCTCCCCCTCTCCATTAGGTTTCCCAGAAGGAAACATAAATGCAGCCTAATTAGACCCTGAAAAAAATGCAGGGAATGTTCAACATAAAATAATTAATACCGAATGCCCAAAAGGTCAGTAACTAGACGGTAACTTTCCAACTCCTCTAGTCATTTATTGTGAAATAGTCTTAACCATGCTGTTATGTTAAATATTAATGTTCTTATTTGTTCACATAGAGTGAGAGAATATACATGTGCTGGGAATTCTACTTTAATTACTAGAGTTTTGTCCATTTAGTTTATAGCTACTGTTGGGGATAGGTATTAAGTATGTAGATAGAATGTGATTAAGATAAAGACTAATTTTCAATCATATCTATATCCTCCTCTCATTTTTCCACCAAAGTGTCCAAACATGACTCATTATGTCCCAATTATCTGCTTTAAAAGGCTCTTTACAGTCATTCCCAGGCTCACACACTTTCTAAGGAGTTTTATAAACAGGATTAGCCCTTGCTTTTAGAACCTGCAAAGTGACAGCATCTACCAGTCTCCAAAGTCCATTCCGAGGACTTCATTTACATAGTGGGTCACAGGACTGCTTCTTTCCAGGAACACCACGGCCACTCTGGGCAGGGACAAGTGCCAGTGTGGGGGTGCGCTGGCTCGCTGCCCTCGGTACAGTCTTGCACTGGGGGCAGGGGGCAGGGCTGCCAGCCGGGCATTGAGTCCACAGTGGTTTCCTGCATTTGACCTTGAAAAAACAGAGGACCAATTGCATCTATAAGAAAGAAAAAAAAAACGACGCTGAGTCATGAGTCCTGGCCAGGAAAGTTGGAAATGCCAAGCAGCATCCTTATTGCAACTGCACCAACTCCCTAACCCAAATATAAAAAGAAACACTGGCCTAAAGGCCCAGAATTTAAAACCCTCTGACATTCTGGTAGACATCTGGCAGTGAGCTTATTAGAAATGTAATATATTACTTTTTTTTTTTTTTTTTTTTTTTTTGCTTCTCCATTCTCCCTCCCTTTTTTTTTCTTTTTCTTTTTGGTATAGATTCCTGCAACGACAGGGAAATTCTAAGGGGCATACACATTGGACAGAAGGTGAAATCAGTTGGCATATCTGCAAACGGAGTTGGGAACAATGAGCAGAAGTGAAAGCCATCTATAAAGCTGCTTAACTTTCTCAGGTTCCCAGCTGGTGGGTCCACTGACATCTTAGAATGGGGAGAACAAGCCTAAGAGGCAGGAGCAGCAAGAGTGTCCTCAAGGGAATTCAAAAAGGTTCTTAAAGGAAAGAAAAGGGCCCGTAGAGCGAGAGAGGCTACTGGACACTGCAAATACCCCACCTCTGGACTCTAAAGCTCCAACATCATAGAGAGTTTCCACGAAAACCCATTCAAGTAGGTCAGCTTTAAAATGTCAGTCCATGCGTTCACAACCAGTTCCTATTCCATTTGTGATTTTATACACAGGCCATGACGGTTAATTTTCTGTGTCAACTTGCCTGGGCTAAGAAATGCCCAGATAGCTGGTTAGATAGAAATGCCCATTATTTCTGGATGTGTCTGTGAGGGTGTTTCCAGAAGGGATTAGCATTTGAATCAGAAGACTGAGTAGAGAAGATCCGCCCTTACCAACATGGGCACCATGCAATCTGTTGAAGGCTCAGTAGAGCAAAGACTCAGAGGAGTCAGAGGAGAGAAAATTCTCTTCCTGTACTTGAGCTGGGACGTCCATCCTCTTCGTCTCATGGATACCTGAGCTCCTGGTTCTCAGGCCTTGGGACTCCAGGACTTACTCACATACATGCACTTGATATCCATGGGAGGACTGGTATAAGGACTCTTATGGATACCAAAATCCCCAAGTGCTCAAGGCCCTGATACAAAATGCTGTAGTACTTGTATATAACCTATGCACATCCTCTTGTATACTTTAAATCATCTCTAGACCACTTATAATACCGAATATAATGTTGATGCTATGTAAATTGTTGTTATACTATATTGGTTTTTATTTGTAATTTTTTATTCTTGCATTGTTATTTTTATTGTCTTTTTTTTCCTGAATATTTTTGACCCATGGTCAGTCGAATCTGCAGATGCAGAACCCACAGATAGGAAGGGCCAACTGCACCTGTACTATCAGTTCTGTTTCCCTGGCAACCCCTGACTCATCTATAGGGCCAATCCCAAGCAAAGTTATGCCAAGGGCAGTTCCCGTGATGCTCCTGCCCTTGGACTCCAATGCTGTCTAGGTCCTATGCAGGCAATCAACATCAGCACCCTGTAGATGCTCTTTCTGTGGAAACAAATCACTCTTCCCCAAGCTTCCTCCTTTGCCACAGTGTTATATATGGGATCTTATTCATGATTAGGTTTTAGCACATTGATAAATTCTCTGCTTGTATAAGTATAGAGATAATAGATGGCAGGTGGATGGGTAGACAGAGAAACATAAGTACACATGAAGAGGAGAGAGGGCAAACATGTATTTGGATTCATACTGCATCAAGGCAAAAGTCCAATCAATTGTGGAAAATGTCTAACAGGCAGTGAGCTATAACTGAGACAGGAAACATAAGGGCAGGTCGAAAGGCTGACCAGATGGAGGTCACCCAGGCAAAAAGCGAGGCTTACGGGAAGGGCTGGGGAGGAAGGAGGCTGAGCTCTGTCGCCAGGTGAGTGGGTGAGGACAGATGGGCAGGATGAGGGAAGGCACAGCAAAACAGCCAGCCTTCGTCTCAATTATTTTCACTCAATTATGTTGATTAAGATCCTTAAAGATCAATGCCGGTAAGTTAGTAGGGGTTCATTTATTACACACATTATTTCATTCATTTTGCCAGCCCTTGCAAGAGAAATATTATTTATATATAATGACATATATATATAATTATGCACAAATACAATTTATTTGCATGCACAAAAACCCCTTATAGCTTAGTAAATTATATTCATGATGTAGATATTTATATCATGAATGTATTACAATTCTATACACACGCACAGAAGAGAAAGAGAAAGGACATCCCACAGATACTCGTATGTGTAGGTTTAGATCTCTTCTGTCAAAAGCTATGGAAAGTCATGTTACAGGATAATAGAGTTAAGAAAATAACTATGTTTTGGTTTCGGTTGGTTTTCTCCTTGTGCTGAAGTTTCCTCCCAACAATGATGTTTTTTCCCCAGCACTCCACCATTTAAGAACACAGTCCCAGGCCCCTGAGCCCTAGAAATCAGGACTTATCTTGCCTGAGTGGAATTAACAGATTCTATTTTCAGAAATGTAGGCTTCTAAGGGAAAAGAGGTGACTTGTCCAGAAAGAGGAGAGCTCGGAGGATTGAAAGACAGGGAACTGGCCCATCCTAGGAGATGGTAGGAATTCTTCAAGACAGGAAGGTGGGAAAGGGACAGTGTGTTCCACAAGTGGTGAGGACTTGTCCTCTGTCTCCATGAGGCTCCCTGGAGATGGCTGGGAGGCTAGACACCAGGCCTGTAGCATTATGAGCTGCAGCGAGGGTCCCCTGCAGCCCAGCCTGTGTTCCAGGCAAGATCTCTGTGTGGAGCTTCCTGCAGCCGGTTCAGCTATCTAGAGATCAGGGCAACAAAGGCACCGCCATATAGCAGATGCAGCCATGGCAACAAAGGCATACTTGGCAGGGTGCTAAGCAAACCACGCTGGCCACCAAAAAGGATAAGGAGACTCTCAGAATCAAGGAGAAAACTAAAAACCAGGCCTCAGAAAAGAAAGCAATCAGAGTAGTTCAGGAGATCTAGATAACCAGCCATGTCTACTCCCTTTGGAGGTCCACTGGGGGCGGGGGCATCAGCTTCCACCTAGTTTCTGCTCAGGTGTCAAGAACTCAGCTACAATTCAAACTCCCAGAAAACAGCGGGATTGGCTTGGCTGGATTGCTCACCCAAATATTGGCCTAGGAAGGGCAGGACACTTAATTGCCAGTCCTACCAAGCTCGGTACAGCTGGGGAAGATTCGTTTCCCAGAGGAACAGGAGGGACTGTTTGCTACAAGAAGGGAGCATGCTGGCAAAAACACAGGTGTCCACGACAGATGGCGACCACCACGAGCTAAGGGAAAAGCCCCTTCTGATTTTTCCCATACTCACATGAGATCCGGGATTTTTATGTGACCCGGTGTCAAACAGGGGAACCCTCTGATGGTAGATGTTTGCTTTATGATCTATTTCATACAATGACGATGGTACCTTGAGCCGGTTTTATCTTGATTTAGAAAAATAAAACAATGAGGCATTTCTTGTACCCAGACATAGTGGGGTAAAATTATTCCTACCATAGCTGTTGGTGACTTTCCACTGGTTTCTCCACATCCACTTTCTACCCTCCCTTGGTGCCCCGGGAGGCTGAGCTATGCAGGGTGCACATGGCTCCCCGTCTTCTGGTTTCTGACTGGGTTGGCTCCTTCAGGGGAGGTAACAGCTTCAGTTCACTGCAGGGCACTTCCCTGCCTCTTGCTGGTATTGCTAAATCCCCTCCTCCTTGCTTTATAGAAAGTTCCTTTAGGAGTTTACCCCGATCTCATTCCCCTACTGCAAAATCCCATTGCAGTAGCCTCCCTCAAACAAAGTCTGCCTTACTATCTTTAATAAGTGCCATGAAAATTTTTTTAATAGTTATGGCACCCCTGACTTGGATAGGATCAGGGTCATTGCTGGGTCCCCAGATCTCTCTCTCTCTCAGAAACCAGTGTACACCTTTGAAGCCTTGGGTTCACTCCTGGCTGACTGATCGGAAATCCATTTGTGAATCTGACTCCTGAGCCAGTGCTCTGAAGGGCAGTCCACTGAAGGATAAGATTCAATGGCTGATGGCTCATACCATCCAGAGAATATCCTCAACCACCAACTGTCAACGTATAGGTTGGCTGATCCTCAATGAACCAAAGGCACCTGGACAAGAAAATGGACTCGCATTGTTCAAAGGAAAGAAGAGTGACTCTCCTCTCCTTGAATAAGAGGGGTGACTGACAAAGATGCTTTCCTTGACCTAACTCTAGTCAGGCTCCTCTAAGTCCCCAAAGGTCCCGGAACCTGGGCTCTGTCCTTGACCTGTTTGGTCCAGTTTTATTTAGCAAGAATCCTGCTGGATCAGTTTAGCAAAAATCCCTGCCCTTGATATCTGATCAAATCCACATCCCCTGCCTTCGGTATCTGATCCCCCTACCCTAGATATCTCCTCTAGTAACTTCCCATCCCCTGGCCCCACCCTGCTCCTTGGCTGTACATCTCCACTTGTCCTTGTCGTGTTTGGAGCTGAGTTTGATTTTTCTGCCCTACTGCAAAACCCATTGTGGTAGATCACCCCCTGACTTGAATACCGTCTTCCTCAGCCATCTTAAAAATATATAAAGTCCCTTTAATGAACTCTCTGCAGTTACTCCCTTGGAATATTCCATCTGTTTCTGGCTGGCAACCTGACTGATACCTTTAGTAAAAACAAATTCAGGTTGAGTCATCAGAAAACCAACAGCGAGTGTGACTCACCCATCACACCCTGCTGTCCAATACATGTGCTTCTCCCAAGATGCAATATGATCTGAGCAGCTGCAACTCTGTGTTTGGCCAAGAGCTCAGGAAGGCCAGAGGGCAGCTTTCCGTGCAGCTTGCTCTTCAGGAGACCTGGAGCCAACAGTCATGGGGTCCACGGAAGCCCCCAGCTCCTCACCTCACTGCAGAGCAATGCAAATGCAGGGTGAGTTCAGCCTGCCCGCCATCTTCACGCTTGGCTGCGGGGTTTGGCCACCACTGCAAGCTCACGCTCTTCCCCACCAGGTCACACGGGGCCATCACTAGCACCCATTCTCATCCACCCCACTGGCTGCCGAGGGCTGCGTGAGGGCCATCTGGGAAGGCCTGTGCCCAGCTGCAATCATGGCAGAGGGTGGCTAGACCACACACATTACATATGTGTGAGTGTGTGTCGGTGCCAATTAGCAGCATGTGCTGTTGATCCTATTTCAAAAGGACCCGACAGTCAGCTGCACCGGAGGAGAGGAGAATGGGGAGCCAATTGGAGGTACTTATGGAGGTGGAATGCCATGTGGTGTCATTGCTAGACAGCCCTGCAGCCTGGCCCCGGAATAGAAGTGCAAGAACAAAGGTCGTAGCAGAGGGATGTGGTGCTTGGAGATTTAGAGAATTGCCTTTTGCCCCTAACATGCTGGGAGGACAGAGCAACCAATCATCTCGTAGTTTCTCCTATAGATTGGGAAATAGCTACTATGAATTGCCAGAGCTTTTTAAGCCAGAGTGCCAATGTAACCTTCACAAAGAAAAGGGCATGAAAGAGTTAAATCTCGAAATTCAAGACTGTTAGAGGGAGAAGTAGCAGATCTTCACAGTATGCCAAAAGAAGGAACTATGGAGAAGTTTCAAGCAATGGGGACATCTCTCTGGATTCACCTGGAGGGTTTTCTCCTCTTGACAAAGGCCAAGGCAGTAGAGAAACGAAACATCCTCCCACCTCTGGTGGGTGCTACAGTCTGACTCATTTGACATCCATTCCCGCTTCTTTGTGTGTCTTGCTGCATTACAGAGATTCACATGTCAAAATGACACCATTTTTCAGATTCTCCTGCATCCAGAGTTCTGGGTGTGATGTAGGTTCAACCAACTTGGTGCGCCCCCGCCAGGCAGAAACGCAGAACCAGTTTGGAGGGGAGACGGGAGGCAGAGGGCACCCGTGGGGCTGGCTCAGACCATGGCAGAGGCAGGAGGGCTCCGTAGGGACTTCCTGGCTCAAGTTTATCCTGCGGCAGAAGCAGTGACATCCCTGGTCTCTGCAGGGGCAGTGCGACCCTGGGGGCTCGGCATACCGTCTGCTCCTCTGTGCCTCCCAGATATTTTCTGTAAGCCGCCTGCAATTTTATATCAAATCTCTTTCTGCTTAAACTAGTCAGAAAAGTTTCTGGCTTTTTGCAACTGAGCCTGATATGCTACTCTGCAAGCTTCACCTTCACAGACACACACACACACACACACACACACACACACACACACACACAAAGCCTTTTGCCACATGAGAGAGAGAGAGAATGAGATTCTTAGGATGTCTGAAGACCCCGCATTAAGCAAGAGGGAAATCCTTATACGGTTGGCCCTGCTTATCCCAGGGTGCTGTGTCCATGGATCCAACCAACCATGGACTTGAAAATATCAATAATAAATAAATAAATAAATAACAATACAGTGATAAATATAGTACAAATACAAATACAGTATAACAGGTATTTGCATAACATTTGCATTGCATTAGGTATTATAAATAATCTAGAGATGATTTAAAGTATACAGGAGGATGTGTGTGGGTCATATGCAAATTCTACACCATTTTGCACCAGGGGCTTGAGCATCTGTGGATTGTGGTATCCGTGGGGGTCCCGGAACCAGTCCCTCTCATGGACCATGAGAGACAGCTGTCTTCCATCATCACGGAATTGCGTTGAGGAAATGGCCAGGTGAGGAGTGATCCAGATAAGATTGTTGAACTTTTTTTGCACTTACCAAATGTTCTCAATCATAAATGTGTTCAAGACACGTAAAAGCTTTGGAGATAAAAACTGACGCGCTTTAAAACCTCCCTGAGCAAATAAAAACAAAAGAAACTGAGACTTTTCTCCAGTTAGGACATTTTCCTGAATCATGAAGACCGGTGCTCTGCGTAAATACATGAACACAGGTCCCTCCTTTTAATCCAAGACCTGCTGAAACTTTGTCAAGCTCACGTGGTCAGGGGTTATGACTTCTCTTTATTTTATCACTCTTCTGCTCCCATGGCCCCAGGTAGCAAGTGAGATAACCACCCAGACAGCCTCCAATAAATGTCCACCGACTGCCTTGCTTTCAGCAACGGCCGGTCTCCAGCTGGGTCCCACCTGGGCTGTGATGCATCACAAGCCTGGTGGCAGAAAAGCAGTCCCTCTGCCATGGTGACTGTCACATTGCTGCTGCTGCATTTCCACCACAGCTGGAGAGCTGCCATTCTGGAAAATGTCAGCCCACTTCACAGGCATGCACCAATTAAACGTTAGGGTACAAGGCCACATTCCCAAACTTTTTTTTAATCACAGGCTACAAATCTCAAGATTTTCCATAATAGAAATTAAAACTGAGAAATTTTCAAAATAGTTGCTTACTAATTTACCTAACACAATAATAAAACCTTTACATTATCCAAGTAGCAACATTTTCCAATCCAGAAACCTTTCAGTGAGAAGACTGGCATAGTTGTACATTTTTACAAAAACTCCTGCACATCTGGCCAAAAAGAAAACAGCTGGATTCTCGTATCTGCTCCTGAACTCAATCGGTTGAGCTATCATGCATCACGTAGCCTCTGGAAAATTCCACCATACTCTTGTGGGAGAATGGAAAGAAAAATAAAAACCTGTCTTGTATTATCGTACAGAATGGCTTTGACCTTTCAGATCTCCTAAGAATAAGCAGGAGAGGTGTACTAGTTATGACTGTAGTATAGTAGTTGACAGTTCTGGCTCCAAAATCATACTATCCTGGCTTAAAATGCAGGTCATCACTCACCCCTCTCTCTCTGCCTCAGTTTCTTCATTCATTCTTTCATTTGGCAAATGTCTACTGAGATCCCACCACGGGCCAGGTGTGGTTCTAGGTGCTGAGACTATACATACAGTCCAAACCAGAAGACTTCTCCCCCTGCAGCAGCCAAGGTCGGCCCCTTGTGCCCTCGTGGAACATTGTCCTCCTCGGCCTCCTCCCACCCTCTTTCCTAGTAGTTTCTGTCCCCCCTTCCTGGCCTTCCTTCTCGGTCCTCTGCATGGCCACTCGCAGAGTTTTAACATGATATCTGACCTCTCCCTGAGCTTCAGATTCGAGTCGCCAACAGTTTCCCTTCTTAAACCGCTCTGTTATCAGAGCCTGAGAAATGCCACCTCTTCAACCTTTCAAATCCGTCTAGATGCCAAGACTTTCCTCCGGCTCAGGACTTCCTCGCTCACAGGAACTGCTGTAGTCGCCTTGGAACCGGCCCCACCTCCAGTGATGACTTCATTGAATGAACATCTCGTGAGCTCCTACCGTATGCGGGCACAGGGCTCAGGGGACAACAGCGTCCAATCCTGCCCACTTTAAATCCACCACTCACCCCCCAGGCAGGGTGTGTAGGCTCAGCCCTTTCCTACTTGTGGCTGCACGGAAATGGCTTAAGTGTGTGGGTTCCGGAGACAGAGCTGGGTAAGAATCCGGGTGGTTCTGTTCACTGCCCGCATGGCCTGTAGAAAGTTGACTCATCGGTGCTGTGGTTTTCTCCCTTGTAAAATAGAGGACCATAATTCCCAACTACGAGGCTATTTCCAAAATGAAGCAGGTCTGTAAAGTGCTTAGTTGTGCTGTATAGTACACAGTCAGCACTCATTAAGGGGCAACTATTAAGGTTACTGATGGCTACTTCAAACCCTTAGAGAGCCTGCCGTCACCCAGAGAAGGTGTCCAAGCTCCTTCCAGCGGCACTCAGGACGGCCCAGCTGTGCCCACTGTGTCCTCAGCGCCTCCGTCCCCATCCCCCACTAATCGTGGTCCCCATCCAACCCCGTGGCATTGCACCAGCCTGTCGCTCCTCCTCTCATCTCTCCTTTGGAACACGCTCATCTCTCCTTTGTCATCTGTCTGCTCTCCCACGAGAAGCCTTACCCAGTGCCCCAGGGGGCCCAGACACTGCCCCCTGTCGACCTTGAACCTGCATGCAAGCTACGGCTGCAACATGCTGAAAGGACCAAGGCCCAACACCCCGACACTGTCCGCTTGGTAACGAGCTGCAGCCTGGCCTCACCACGTGCCCCCAGCCAACCGCCCTGGGCTCCCTGTCCCCACGGAGCCACTTTGGCCAGAGCGAGCTGGATGGTGCGAGGAAGAGGACTGCCCCGGGGACGATGCAAATGCCCCATGTCCTCACCACTCACGGTCACCTGCCTACCCATGGAACTATAGCCTCCGCAGAACACCGCACAAGGTGACACCCGTTGGACCTCCATCCCCATCTGCTTGTCTCCACGCAGGGCTCTACCCAGTGACTTCACTTGTCACACTGAAGTTGTCTGTTCCCCCTCCTCCGATGCACCAGACTGGGGGGTGGGGGCCAGGAGGAGGGGTGTTCACTTCGTCTTTGCGCTCCCGGCACCACGCCCCGCCTGGGAGACCAGCAGCTCGGCTTGAGACCGAATCAGCTGCAGCTTGGGGACCTCAGAGTTGGCTGGAGAGACTCCGGAGGCAGATTAGGAAATGAGGCGCTCAGAGGTCACCTGGAGCTGGTCACTCCAGCTTCTCCACCAGCCTTGGCAGCCACCTCCAGTCGACAGAGGCTGCAGGAGGTGCCACCCACACAGCCAGCTGTAGCCCGAAAAGACCTGGCACCGCGTCATTAATCCTAAACAGAAATAAAAGCAATCACCTGGCACTGAGCATCCTCTATCCCATCCAATTTAAATAATATTGTCCCCGGGCCTGTCGGCATCCTTCATTTTAATAGCTCAGCCTACTATTTTAGTTATGGATGGAGATATCTGCTGTTTTCAAATTAGCCTCCAGCACTCATCATCGAGTCGTCAGATCTTTCCCTGCCAAAACTCACACACCTAAATGCTGAAATATTTCCTGTTTTATTATCTCCAGTAAACAGCTGCTTTTCCCCAGAGTCGGCATTCAGCCAACGATGTGCCCCACGGCCTGGAGGATCAGCTGTCCCGGGTGCCTTGTCACCTGCTGAGGCCGCGTTCCCAGCCAGGACTAATGTCGACAATGCTCTTCCCCATGGACAAGCTGCAGTTGCCAGGAGAATCTTGGGGGGGAGTGTTATGGACAAGTTTGCCGCTTACCTGGGCTCTGCTGTAGCCTAGCAGAAGGGAAATGCTTTGGCACCAGCCAAGCAGACCGGAGTTCAAATCCCAGTCCAGTCATTTACCATCTGTGTGACCTCTGGCAAGTTACTTAACCTCTCTGAATTGTTTCCTCTTCTGCAAAACCTAGGCTGATCAGGCCCATCTCACAGAGTTTTTGGTGTGAGCATGAAAGGAGATAATATATATAAAGCAGCCGGCACCTAATCGGGCTTATGTAAATTCTAGTTCCCTTCCATTCCTTCCCCTTAACTAGTGTGGTATTAATTAGCGTTTTGTTTTGTGAACCACTGAGAAGGTTAGAGCTGGAAGGAAACTTACTTGAGAGTTTCTGGTGCGAGCTACTCAGTTTATAGACGGTGAAGACCACACTAGAGAACAACCCCCTCCTAAAACACAGAAGAATTTGTGGCTGTGCAAACTCTCCCCTTCTCTCTTGTCTAACAGTCGCGTAGCTCCCCAGGAGGTTTGGAAACCATTCACATTCACCAGACCAAGACTCTGCTTGAGGCCTCAGCACCGGCACTTATGGTTGCACAGGCTGTGCACTGCACAATTAAGGGAGTGCATTAACGCAAACAACTAAGTGATGGCACACCCACAATTTTGAACCATGGATCTGTGGACGTCTCCAGGAAGAGAGGAATACACCTTGTCTTCTTAGGTAGAGCCAACAAGAGGCACAGACACACCACACCTGGCTGCTGGTGTGAAGCTCATGGAGCTGAGGACAGCCGACTGGAAATCTGGTCTCAGAAACTGAAGTGGGGACTCAGTGACTTCTGATGGCTCCCTGGCTTGGACAGGGGGCCAAATTGTAACCATTCAAGTGATAAACAGTCATAAAAAAGCCACTGTGAGGTGCTACAGCAGACTAGTGTGGGAACGGCCCCGACTTACAGCTCCCAGTACTTGTGCCCTTGGGTGTCCCCTACCACCCTGATTCTGGGATTGGCCATGTGACTTGCCTGGGATAATAGGACACTCGGTAAATGTGACAGAAGTGGGGACATGAACAGCACTTGTACCTCGGACTCTGCAACCGGCACATCAGCGAGCCCTGGCCAGCCTTCTAGAGAACAAGAGGTCATGTGGAAAAAGGATGCAGCCACCCAGTGGTCCAAGATGAGCCCCTGAGAAGCCAGCCCTGCCAGCTGGCCTCCTGCTGACCACAGACACATGAGCCAGCCCAGCTGAGATCTGCAGAACCCAGCCACGCCCAGCCCAAAGTGCCAACCTGCAAAATGATGAGCTAAATAAACAGTTGTTTTAATTCCTAAGTTTTAAATGGTTTGTTACACAGCAAAAGCTACCTGATACAGGTACCATCCCAGGCTTTGCAGAGAAACCCTGAGGATAAAAGAAAGGAGCTATAGAACCTGTAATCTAGTTATGCAGAAAGACTTGTGCATATGGAGAAACACATGGATTAAAGCTCAGAGTGCAATGAGGGCTAAGCACTTGGGGAAGTCCTCATGAAGGAGAAACTTCCATTGTCCTTGAAGGACATCACTTATCCCACCCAGAAAACATCTATCACATGTTTAATAGGGACCAAGTGCTGTGCCAAGCACATGCCTTAGGAATAGTGCTTCTCCTGGGGTCACATCTCCGCTGTGAGGGCAGGGCTGTCACCGCTTCTTACAGATGACGTCAAGTCACTTGCCCACATTCACACAGAAAGGAAGTGGCAGAGCTGGAATCTGAATCCAAATAGTCTCACTCTACAACTCAAAGCCTTCATCACATAGTGTTGCTAAGTTCAAGGGTAACAGATGCAAAATCCAACAGGCGTCTCCAAACAGAGGTGTTCGTGAGTCCTGCACGTCAGCCCTGAGACGTGTCCATGCAGGAGCAGCCTCATAATTCTACCTTGAATATTTTATTCTCACCTCATTCTTTGTGCCAAAGAGAACAAATGCCTAAAGAAACCATTTTCCTCATTTTTTTGTGCCAGTGTTGGTTGGGGGAACTCAGTGACTGGCGATGGTGGTAGCCAGGGGAGAAAGACTCTCCCTCCTCTACCCTCCAGCCATGCTTCTGTCATCCATGGGGTCAGACAAGAAAGGGGTGGACAGTGATACGATTACAAGAGGGAAAGACAAGCACTACGGTGCCTGCCTGTTACCATTTAGATGAAACAAAAGAAAGGAAATAACACCAAGATCTTCTGTTTACAAATCTCTGAATAACCAACCATATCCTTTCACTTGTATTATCTTTAATCTTGGAATGTAAGTCATGCTCTACTTTTGTTCGTGCTTTGTAGGAAATACAATCTCACTTTTTTATACATATACATAGAGAGAGGATAAATTTAATTTACTGACATGACTTGGGTGGGGATTTTGACTGATGAGACTATGTTTGATATGTGCTCAGAGAGTCTCAAAAGTGGAAGACACGCGTAGACCGCAGATTGCACAGCAGCTGTGGGCAGTGCCCCAAGCCCTGTGCTAACTGCCTTTCATGCATGGCATCAGCTGATCCTGTCAACGAGGCTGTGAAGGACTATTAGTGTCTTCATTTTAAAGATGGGGGACATGGAGCCTTATTGAGAATAAATAACTTAGGTCACCCAGCTGGTGAGTGACAGGATTGAAATCCTGGCAATTTGGCATTACAATTTGAGCCACTCTGTGATTCTGTCCCCATTTCAACACAGCATCCACCACGTGAGGACACGGCGTTCCTCTCCTCCAGGGGACGCAGCAACACCTCCGCCAGACACTGAACGCGCCGGCGCCTTGACCTTGGACTTCCCAGCCTCCAGAACCATGAGAAATAAATCTCTGTTCTTTATAAATCACCCACTCTCAGCTATTCTGTTATAGCAGCACAGAACAAACTGAGACACTAGTCATTTGCTCGCCAGTGTCCTCTGCTAGGCTGCAAGCACCTCTGGGGCACGTCCTGGGTTTTCTTCTCTTTCCCTCTGCACCCTGCCCCCCAGCTCCTGCCTAACGCAGGCAGGTGTTCAAAAACTATGTGATTATCCAAGCTCTTTGCACCACTTTCAGAAGCCCAGCTTTGAATCACTGAGGTCCAGACAAGATTGAGGGTGTCTTTCCTTTTGTAAAACAATTTTTTTGTGGGGAGAGCACATTTACAAGACTTTAAGGCCAAAACTCTAATAAAGGAAGACACCGAGTGGTTTTGAATCCATCTTCATCTACTTTATTGCTCTCGTCTCCCAAAGGAGCTATTTTTGTTAGTTTCTTTTCTATCTTCCAGTGATTCTTTATGAGTATACAAGGAAATAGGAATATATCCTTATTTTCCTGCATTTCTGCTTTTTGCTTTTTTCTACTGAACAACATCTCCTAGCAACCTCACCGCACCCATAAAGAGAGAACTTCCTCATCACCCCTTCTGGGGCCATGGTGCGTCACTGCGTGTGCAGATGGGGCATGGCTTTTTTAACAGGTCCTCTCTTTGTCATTGCAAACAATGCTGTAGATGCCATTTCATATGCAAGGAATTGAATCTATAAAATTAATTCCAAAAGTGGGATTTCTGCATGCGCGTGTAAATGCATTTGTCATTTTGGTCGCTACCGTGACATGGCATTCCTAAACTTTAATAAAAAAGCACCTAATCTGAAGGTGGTTATCTTCTGAGCATTTAAAAAATAATCTTTTCTAAGGAGATAGACCCCGAGGATAGTCAGGGCAAATCATCTCATCGTCACTGGGATGTTTTGTCACAGCCGCAGTGGATTAGGGTGGGCACCAGGTGTGAGAAATCACTCCGGCTTTGCTCTTTTTACAAACACAGTGCATCTCAATCCAGTGATTTTCTTGG